>JAUMHL010000028.1:20854395-20895739 GCA_032362345.1 Sandelia bainsii | reverse complement strand
CTTTGAATAACTGTTCACCATCAGGTCTGTTCATCTGCTGTATTAAATCTACATGATGAGCTCATATTTCACACTTGGTAAATCTGCAGAATGTCTTTGAGGTCGGATCCAGTCTTTCAATGCGCTCTCTTTCTCTTTCTCTCTTTCTCCCACTGTTTAATATATTTGTCCATATTTTCCCCACTTATTGCTGGACATTCTCACTCTGCGGCTCTGTCAGGTGGAGGTGTGTGTGTCTTTGCGGGCTGGCGGAGGGGGCTCAGGCTCAGACGGGCGCAATAACCGAGGAAACGGGGTTGTGGACGGATCCCGTCTGTAAAAGAACTAACTGTCGCGTTTCACTTTATTGTGGAGAGCTGAGAGAGAATCATGAGGGGTTCACACAGCGAGCAAAGCCCAAATAATTAACTACACATTAGAAAACGAGCTCAAAAACCCGCGACTGACGATATTTGCAAGCAACTTTTTTTTTAGGTCTTCCAGCTGCGCCCCCTCCAGCAAGTGGTGCCCTAGGCGACCGCCTAGTTCGCCTATGCCAAGAGCCGGCTCTGCTTTTTCAACCTCTACTTAGGCTGACTGGAGGTCGGCAGCTTCGAGCAAGTGTCCCCCTGAACCGACAGCTGAAGGTCGGCAAGAAAGAAAAAAAACAAAAACCCACAATAAGCAAAAAAAAATGGGATGAGGAGATGTGTTGCTACAAAAATAAGTAAAGTAGGAACTGAAGATGTCTTATGGATGAGAAGTGAAGTCAAGAAGCAAGTCTAGTTGCCACTGAGAAGAACCTTTGGGAAAACCATGACCTGCATGACTGAGACTCTCCACAGACGTTTTGCTTTTATCTTTAGACTCCCTGCTCTAAACTTCAAGGGCACCGGATTTCCTCTTCTTTCACTTTATTTTCAGCTCAGTGAAGCACTCCCACTTTTTGTTGTGAGCATACAGTACTTCACACTCTCACAGTCTGTCTGACTAGTGACAGGTGCTGCTAAACATCCTGCACTGCTGCCATTAGTTGTGAATTAGTGGTGATTATGTTTGTGTTGATACCTGTATACTGAATGATCCCACAAAGGACTGGTACTTACTGTGTAGTAGTAAATTAAATAACTGTGTTAACTGTAACTGTACTAACTGTAATATGTTGTTTAATGTGATGTAATGTGTGACATTTTCCCCAGTTCATCAGTAATAAATAGTTTTGAATGCAGTGGTCAAACCGTAATACTGTACCCTAAGTCCCACACTGTCTGTCACCATTTCTAAGACTGCAAGTCGATTTTATCATTATGAATTATAGTATGGCTAATATGGTTGTTCTCATGGTCATTTTTAAGAGACAAATTGTGAAAACTAACATCACAATTTCCTAAAGTCCTAAGTGATGTCTTCAATTGCTTTTTTTGTCTGACCAACAGTCCAAACCCCCAAAATATTCAGTTCAGTACGACATAAAAGACAAACAAAAGCAGCAAATCCGCACTATTTAGAAGCTGGAATTAAACTGTGCTTCACATTCTTGCTTGAAAAAAACTAGCTGTGCATCTTTCCTTCAACAATTAATTAATGTTTTGTGCTGTTCTGCATCTACAGTGGTTGATGGTGGCAGTCAGACGACAGACAGACACTATAATGAGTGTTTATTGTTTTGTATGCTTTTCTGGGGATCACTTAAAGTGTACAGTGAATGGAGAGTGGGAGAAAGGGTAAAAAAGGATAAAGTAACAGAAAAACAAAGTTAAGGTGAGAAAACACTGCACACATGTTCCAGTGCAGCACACAACACTGATTAAGTTTATGTTCCTCAAGACAAAAATAAACTGGTCACTGCTTTATGTGCATCCGAGAGGACTGAAGCAAACAAACAAAGCATTGTACACAACTCTGTTATCAGCCCAGCCCAGTTCTATGTTTGCAGCTTTAGCCTCAGTTCATAACCGTCTTTTAAAGAGCCTTTCATAGGGTGAAAACAAAGGCACGGGCTCTCTGACTTGTAACCAAGGACTTGAAATGAGGCCAGTTTACAGCAGAAACGGATTGCCTCTGTCGACAGCTCTGAATGTGAAAGCAGACAATGCTATATCAGATAATGACATGAATACCAAATTTAAAAAAAAAGTAATTTACACTGGAACAGAAAAGCTACTGGAAGTGGATCTGATAATATTTCTCATAAAAGAAATGCATAAAAAAGGCCTTTGCATACTGTGTTTTATCCTGAAACAGCAATCACAGACTGTATATCATCAAGCATTCAGTATAAAATGAAAATCTGTTTCTTTCTGGTTTCACTCAACAAACAGTGCTGTTGCAACATAACGCGAGTGTTGGAGAACCTGGGCTATTTAAAGCCAAGCTAAAAGGCTGTTAGAGCCCTCCAACCCGCTGGGGAGAGAGCAACTTCCATTCTCTGCTAACAAAGTGCCCATTTGCAGCAATGGATGGTGACCGGCCACATTTGTCAGACTGATTTTTTTTATTTATTTTAGATTTCTCTGTACAGAAATCTGGGAGAAGAGTTAGTGAAGACCATCTGTTTGTATACTTGCTTTGACAAGGACAAGAAAATTTTTTGTTTTAAGCAGTCATTAGATTTGTTATGTATCTGCAGTGGGATGGATAATAAAAAAGAAAGCTGATAACACATAACTCTCCTATGTACCTTTATGCTGTGGTCATTTGAATTTAAAGTTGTGTTATTCCCTATGATACAAGTGCTACTGTTAATGTGAATCACAATAATGACTGCGCTGAATTTTAAGTGTTATCTTGGAACAATACAAATAAGGATTCATACAAAGCAAAGGCCTTCATCCAGTGATTCTGTCTTTTAAACTCAATTGACTTCTTAATTCTTAATTTATATAATATGTATACTCTGTACTGACAATAGGTCAGAACCTGGATTTAACTAAGAGAATAGGTCAGACTCTTCCTCTGGATAATTACTGCAGTCATTAATATATCTCAGATGGCAACACAGGGTTAGCTGACTACCTGAATGCACTGAATGACCGGGTTTTTCCATCAATGGATTTTTTTTCTCCCTTAACGGCACAAGTGTATTTCAAGATGACGATGCCGGGCTCACATTGTAGAAGCATGAGACATCATTTTCACACGTGGATTGGTGTGGATAAGGCAAAGCCCTGAATTTTTGTGTTGTGCTGAAGAAGACTTATATTGATGATCCCATCATCAATACAAGATCATGGCGAGAAATTAAATCAACTGTGTAGAGTGTGATTTTTTTTTTGCCAGGCAGTGTATGTACATAACGATTTTGGAGCTATTGTGCATATATTTGCATTTTTTCATGAGTTTCTACACTGTTCTGCATATCTGTAGAAACATGTAGAGTATTAGGTAATGCACTGTACATAATGTATGCAGCCTTGGAAGATTGATACATCATGATTCCCCATTTTCAACAATTTCACAGTGTTGGCTTTGTAACATTACCATCTGTGTGGCATATTTACATTATTAAATAACAGATTACCGTATATGTGCAGCTCCAGATTATTGGGTATGTGGTGTTTTGTGATGGATATACACCTATGTCTGTGGTGCATTGAGGGAAGCGAGAAACAAAATGCAACAAATTTTGACCCCAGCTGTGCTGATGCCCAGATGTTGCTGACCACTACTTGAACTGAACGATAGAAGAAAAACATGTGTTTCTGAATTTCCAGAAGTCATTTTGAGACCAACCAAAAAGGTATTTGTTTAGTTAAATATCTATAGTTGCAATTACCAGGTTTGTTACAAAATCACAGTTTGTGTCTTTGTGTTTCAGGTCTGAAACGTATCTTCTCGGAGAAACATTAGCATTGTAGTTACAGTAGCTGATGTTATCGTTGATTGTTGCAAAACGTTTCAACATGTGCTAAATCAGTGCCGTGTCTGTCCTACAATATCACAAGGGAAGCCAGTGTAAACTCTCTCTCATGGGTTGAGTTGTATTGATGTTTATTGACTTGAACTCAGAGCAACTATTAGCTCTGTAACCTCACCAGCCTGTACATTATCCCATGAGTTAAGTCAAATTAAGCATGGCACTAAGCAACAGCTGACAATCTTGGCCACTCAGCTGGTGCAGAAAAAAGAATATCTAAGGTGGTATCACACAACATCAGTCCATGAACCAGGTGTTCTATTCAACACGTTGAGGTCATGTATAGGCGTTGAGTACCTGCAGGCCTTCTGTGCCTGGCTGCTGCAGCAGCTTCACTGCCCTGCCTCCTGCTGTTTTCTGTCCACGCCCATCATGCCAGGTAAGGTTCCCACCTGTCCGTCGACTTAGCTGGTGCTTAAAGTCCTCAGGCAGAGCCCTGTACTCCACAGCTGGCCTGCAGAAACTGAAACTGGATGCAGCTGGAGTGATAAAAAGCAGAGGGTATAATGAATAGACAGCCATACCTGAATATAATCACTGACAACTTCAAGACAGCATGAGCTTTGCTCTGCACAAAACTCCCTCATCCCCTTCAGCCAGAGCTATGTCCACCTGGACAGCATCTCATTCAGCGGAGGATCTCATTATGAAGTAATGCAGTACCTGCTCTGCTGTAACTCCGAAGGCATGAGACAACTTTCAGGGTTAAAGTGTCTGAGCCTGGACAAGCTCTTGGGTAATTCACAGAAGTCTGGTACCACTTTTACATTATGCAGAGCTTGTAGGTGAATGTCAGAGCTGTTAGACGAGCCACTTTCTCATCATTACGAGGAGCCCTGTAGGCAGACATCTACACCCACTCAACAGCAGGTGGCTTCCCAACATTCAGTAATTAAAGAAAGTGTGCATCTACAGTAAACACACAGTTGCTGGCACAGATTCTGGCAGAAAGCCACAGGTCATTACTGATTCATGTGCCAGATTGGAAGGATTTTCTTAGCGTTATTGAAGCTATGTGTGCAGCTGTGTTTGTGTGTGCACGTTAACATGCATCTTAAATTGACTAAGAAAATTTGAAAAGAGGACAGAACGAGAAAGACTGTCGTGGGGGATGAGGGCTGGAGGAGATGAAAGACTGCCTCTTTTGGTGTTTCTCGCTTTGTGCTTCTCCTTTCTGTCATCCAACATCTCCCACTGAGAGCAGAGCAAAGCCGAGTCCTGCAATAATTAAGGCAAACCAGCAGCTTCAGATTATTATGAATAAAACTCTGTATGCAATCTTTCTCTCTCTGAGGTAGAACTTCAAGACTGTGTGTGTATGAGCCCTCACTCACTGTGTTATTACTCCCTCAGGCTGCTGCTGTAAACACAAATGTGCCCCTTTCATGGATTTAATACAGATAATTAAGACCACTTGTCAGACTGAGTTCTTCTCACAGATATAAACTGCGAGCATCAAGTAGGAAAACATTTCCACAAACAAAAGAGTCTTTCACCTGCACCTGGTATTTTCATTCAGTCTATACTGTTGATTAAAGCTCCTGATTGCAGTATTGGAAACTGTCTGACACAGAAAGCAACACATGCACTACACCAATCATCAGCTTGATTGTGCATTTTTTACACAGCCTTATGCATGATATTAAAACCTACACATAAAGGACGGCAAATGATATCTGCAGGGAAAAAGTCAAATGAAGTGTAACTAACTGAGCTCATGCTAAGCACTTGACCACAGCAACTCACTCCATCAAACTGGTGATGCTGGTTTCTTCCAGTGCGCTGTCCGTTTCAGCACCCGGTCACTGTCCATCAGCAGACCACCCTACAGCCTCCTCTTGTTTCTGAAAACCACCTCTAATTTTTAGTTAGTTTGAAGAATCCTCACTGTGCTGTTTTGTGTTGTTCATATTTCCGCTGGTGTTTGGAACATTTAAGGTGGTAGGCGGAGTTTGAATTGTAAATGTAATGCTTATCCCTCATACCGTGGACTTTGTCATACTGAAGTGACAGAACAGAAGGCATTTTGTTATCAGATGCGGTCACCAACAGCAAGTACTGACTTTTACCAGCAAGCTGAAGTTCCCGTTGAATTCAGGCTATTTCAATAAAAAGTTCTACGGATTTATCTAAATGTAACCATCAGAAATCTACCTACCGTCCACAGCCATGGTGCTTCCGTGCTGTAGTGTATCTAAAGAAAGTCTCCCATCGTCTGCTGTGACCGATGGTCCCCTCTCTTTTCCGCTCTGCGTTCAACGACAAAAGTTTCACCGGGATCAGGTGGGAGGAAAACCGCTCCACATCCTCTCGGCTCCTGCTGGTTACGACTTTGGAAATGGCGTCAAACCAGCTCACGTCGTCCACGGTGTGATTTGCTGCTTGTGTCTGCGGGCTGAAGTTGTTGAAGACAGACAGGAATGTCCCCGAGCAGCTGGCTGACTGGTTCCTCTGCGAGCGTGCGTTCGCGTACGCGCGCGTACGTGCTGTGCGTATTTGTGTGTGGTTTTTATCTGTGTCGTGAGAATCAGACGCGCGGCTTTTTCTCAGGAGCCCGCATGAGCGCAGTGAGCTCAAAGTGCAGCTCCGGGCCCTGTAATTAACGCAGCCAGTGGAGACTGAAAAACAGCCGGATGAAAAGGCTTCTCATCACTGCAGCATCCAACATAAGGAATTCCCCTTTGCCTTTTCTTAAAGAAAGGGAGCTCTGTGCGCGCCTGTGGGCAGTGGGCCCTCTCTGTGATGGACCCTCTATGTGGGGTTTGTCCAGGAGAGCTGCAGGACATCAGGACAGATATCAGATACTATTCCTGCTCCCACCTGCCCATAGAATCACTTTATTGATCACACAGTTTTCTGGTTGTAGCCTATTCATTTTTCTTTTATTAATCTAATGTCATACCTGCCAACTTATGAGTTTTGCTTAAAGTTTGGTGTAAGACTAACATACATGAATACAGCCACATACCATGTACAGTTTTGTGCCTCCTCCTGGGCACAACACATACAGTATTTTGTTGATTTCTAAAGTGACAGTGATAGTAAATACAGCCCCCACTGCAACATTAAAAACAAGACTTTCTTCATTTTAATGCACTGTTACTTTTTATTGCATCACCTTAAAAAAATATGAAAAAATGTGGGCACCCTACTGAGTCAGTACTTCATAAACCTCCTTTGGCAGATATCACAGCTAGCAAAATTTTTCTTGATTTAGGAATTTTCACTAAATCTACCTGCAGATCATTTTAAGTTCTGAGATATTTTAGCTTTAGTCTTACACAGAGCATGTTTAAGATCTACACATAGATTTTCAATTATGCTCAAGTTAGGGGACTTCGAGGGTCATTCCAGAAGCTGCATGAATTGTATTTATTTATTTTCACTTCTGCAAAAATCAGCAAAATATTAAATGAGCTTTTGCATACAACAGTATATTATGTATTTGTTCTTCTCAGTATCACTCTTAGGCACATACATTACATCCCCTACCCCTTACCCTCTCCAACACAGATACAAAATGGCAAAGTATGAGATATTATATATCTAATATCTATCAAATATGACATATTGTATATCTATTTAAATACTATCCAGACCATATAACCATATAACTTACCATACTATAGTATGTCAGGCAGCTGGGTACAGTATACCATAAATACATAAAACACCCTCAAAGACTAAAAAGGTCTGCTAAAAAGGAGGGAAAGCTGAATGTGTTTATCCACTGCTACAAGCTTTACTAAAGCCTGAGGGAATAGCCGAGGGATTGCTCCTGAAGAATCTGGACTAAAATAAATTTTGTGGTTCTCATCTGTATATTTATAAATATTTCATACTTTCATATCAGGGTGCTCTGGTTTCTCAGTTTAGGCTGAAATCTACAAGAGACAAAACTCTCTGAAATATCTGACACTGCAGCTGTTTACGTTATCAAACTGGAACGAGCAGAGGAAAAACAGATTTGGTACATGACCGTACTCCTGAGACACATTTTGCAGGTGCGATGGTGAAAGCTGATCAAGATCAAGGTAGTAGATCATGAAACCCAGAACATTAAACAGGACAGTGTGCGGCACTTGATCAATGAAAGAGGTGACTGTGTGCAGGTGTTCTCATGTGCACTGAAGGACACACAGATGTTTGTCACAGGTTATGCCCTTGAATACTCCAAAAGAAAAAAAATGTTTTCATAACTAGCTGAAGATATACTTTAAAATTTTCTACTTGCATTAAGATAAAGAAGAGGCAATATTATTACTATCATTCCTGATGTCTTCTAGACTGGTTACTGGTATTATTAGAACTGTAGAAATAGTCATTGTTGTGAGATAAAAAAACACAATTTAAGGACTTAACGATATGATATTGTTCAGCTCACTTCCAAATGTTTAAAGAAACTTAGTCAACATTTTGGGAAATAAATTCACCTATTCACCTTCTTATAGAACAAACTGATACCACCAGTGGTGAAAGAAGTATTTTAATATTATTAAGTAAAAGTAGGTGCAATAAAATATGTGCATATCATCAAAGTAAAACTGTTCATTATGGACTATTATTAGCTACCTCTGTTGCATAAAAGTAGTATTTTAGCTATACCTGGTCAAAGTAGGTAAAAACCTAATTATTTATTATAATGTTTGGCTAATTTAACCAGTAACTGTTCATCATTAAAAATGAAATATTTTATTTGTATAATATTGAAATATGGACCAAATATCTATATACACAGGTGTTTGTACTTATGTTGCTGGATTACAGCTATTCTCAGGAGTGTGTGGGAGTCTACAGACTGTGCTACAGACTGACAACTCAGTCAGCCAACACATGGTTTTGTTGTACCCATTGGGGTGGGAAAACATAACCCTCATTCTTATTGTTATACAGAGATTGCTGACACCTTGTAATTCCCACCATAGCTTCATTCAAATTACACCTGTAGGTCAGAAGTATCACATTTGTGGGGCAGAAGTATGAAGTCACATAATATATCAATAAGTACAACTGTCTCAGCATTGTACTTACAGTAATGTGCAGGAATGAATCATACTGATGAAGACATAGTGAATTATCCCCTGAATCAGCTCAATCTGTGGCTGTGGTGAGTTTCAACTCATTTCTAAGCTGTCTGGCCGGCAGTTTTAATGTTTAGGTTCACCATCATAGCATTATGGCAGCAGAAGACAACTGTCTTCAGAGAAAAAGCTTCTCAGCTCCAAATAATAGGCAGATAGGACAAATAAAGTTGGAGTGGACACTAGTTGAAAACCACAGATCATTTAGCAGATAAAGAAGCCAGATATTTCCCTCAAGAGTGGGCAGAGCAGAAAGAGAGGGGATTTTGAACTTCCATTCATCAAGTAGATACAAAAACACCTCCAAATAAATGAAAGTGGTGCTTTGTAATTGCTGGATGTGTAAGCAGCTGTTAAGCTGCTAAGATTTTTTACAAACGTAAATGGTTAAATGTTGTGTTCACAAGTTATTTTAAGTGACAAGTTTTACTTGACTTCACTCTTAGAGATGCTGGTAGGCAGATTTTGGTTAGGGTCAGGCTTGTGGTTTTGCTATGTTTCCAGTCTTGATGCTACGCTAACTAATAACTAGCTCTAGCTTTACAGTCCATTCAGCAGACAGACATGAGAGTGCTATTAATGTGCACATCTAACTCAACAAAGTGATTTTACATATTTCCAAAAATGTTAAACCATTCCTTCAAGACATCTGGAGATATATTACAATCAATCAAACATTTATATATTTTTAAGCATCAGATTAATTTGGATTAAAGATTGGTCGATCCATAATACCCTTCAGGTAATAGGTCTCCTTTATTTGTAGCTACACCCCTGCTCACAATAACCCAATACAACAAAATTACAGTTTGCAATCGCATGTCACTCTGGGTGCCTTGCATGTCCTGATGTAACTCTCTCTCTCTCTCTCTCTCTCTCTCTCTCTCTCTCTGGTTTTACTGGAATGAAAAGTCACCAAGAGAGGATGTAAGGCAGAGCTCCCTGCTGTTTTTGATGTTGCATCATGTGACTGGTGTTGATTTGAAATGACTCCACGCTTGACAACATCTGCCAGATATTCTCCTGCATCCTCCCACAATCAATGCCTGAAATACTCCCATTCACGTCTGGTGGTTAGCGCCTCAATGGCTGTCTCCTGATTTTTCGAAACAGTGGTCTTAGAAACACAATGTAGTTTATCCCAGTTACACCACAATCTGCATGACGGATCATAAACCCAGCTGACTAGTTAGAGTTTAATTGACTGGGTGTGGGTTTCTGCAGATGGTTCTGAAGAAATGGAGACTGGAACACTGGGGCTCCTCTTAAACTTGCATGGACACATTTGGCCTGGTTAGAGCGCTAAAAGATGAAAGGGACCGTTTGAATTAATAGTATCCACAGGGGAGAACATGAAAGAGCCTCAAATATTAATAGTATACATTTGAGGTTTATACTGAGCAGCTGCCTTTTGTTTTAATGTTTAACTAATACTTTTTTTCATCAGTTGTGTTTACAGTTGTTTAAGATTGAACCATAAAATCTTTCAAGTCTATTATTTTAGTCCATACTATAAAAAGATACATCAAATGTACTATAATACAATGGCCAAGTAATAACTTTAGCCATTTTTGACAGCAAATGATTAAAAAAAAGAAAATCTGGCAGAGGGAGGTCAATAGTCAGCACAAGGGGGCAGTCTTCTTCTTTGTACAGTGAGATGTTGAACTGCAGGTTTTGAGGAATATGTGAGACAGTTATTCCAAATCAAATGTACACTGTTTTTGCATCTGTTGACATACCAAGAAGCAGTTACTCTCAAAGTCAAAACTACACTGATTATGTAGCTGCATTATATAGTACTTAGTGTGCCTAAAGAGCAACTCAACTCTGTGACTGCAAAGGTAAAAACTAATGGAAAATGTACTGGCTTTTGTTGAGTATGTTTGATTTTCTTCTAACACAAATCAATATTCATTTGCAAAACAAGAATGGTACGTTTCACTAGTTCTACATTCACTGTTTTCTGCTATTTCTTGTATTCACTGCAATCAGGCTGCCGATATTATGTAGTTTTTCAAAATTATTTATTTATACATATATATACATAGTAATGAGAAAGAGAATGTAAACAGTATACAGTATATTTAAGAATTAAATGGGTTTTGGAAACAACTAGCTTTGCTAGTGGTTTAGTTTAGCAAGAAAATTATTTTTACATTTCAAAAAATATGTAATAAAGCAAAGAAAGTGGATCATGGCAAAGACAAAGTCTGAAGAAAAGTGGGACTATTTATCAAAAACAAAAGACTGCAGGAAGGACAAGGAAAGCTTTGAAAGTCAATATTGCAAAAGAGTCTCTGTAGAGTGTATCTTTATGGAGAAATGAGTGTGTGCTTGTATGTGTGTTGCCTGTCACCAGATGTGTACACACTACCATGAGTCTGCCATGAGGCAACTGCAAACACATTGAACTTAATTTCTTGGAGAATGTGTGAAGAATGCTGTGACACGTGGCCACCAAATTAGCTTTGTTCAGCACAACACTGGTCCTATTTAATGACTAAATTCTTGTGATGGTGATGCCTTAGAAATAATTCATTCTCCCGAGCACAAAAAGAAAAGAAGTTCATTAAAAAATGTCTTAAGAGAAACTTGTTACTGGTTGGTGACTGATTGCTCCTGTTTGTTCTTTTACATGGCTGAACACTTGACCGGATACAGGCCGCTCTAAAACAAACAATTAGACATGACTTTAACCCACATTTGCAACAACAGTTAAGCAATACATTGTGCATTTTCTCCCTCTCAAGTTACGTCCATTGATAAGTTGAAATGTAGTATTCAGAAACGTCAGTCAAAAGATCAGGCTCATGCTAATGGTTAGGTTGACATCAGTACATGAAGAAACTATGAAAAATTTATAAACCATATTCATTTCATATTCTTTGGCTCATGCTCCAACTCATCTGTTATTCTGTGCAAGTTAAAATAAATGCTGAAAATGATTTGCAAATAATATGAGCCTGTACTGCAGAAGCCACACACTCCAGTAAGACTTCAAGGCACACATGAAGAGATTTACAGGCCAGCTCAGAATGTGGAGCGCTGGTGTTAAAAAACAATAGAGATGGGATAAACAAAAATGTCCCCATATGTTGCACAGACCCATTTACGGTGTTTTCTTTTCATGAGCATACAGGCAAATCTGGCCTCAATGGGGAAATGCTGAAAAGACCACAATCAACATAAGTCTGACGTAAGCATTATGACGAGCAGGTGAATGAAAGCTAAAATTATGTGATGCCATTCAAGAAAAAACCTGGGTGGAGCTGCCACGACCTGCAGAATAAAGCTGCACTTGTTTCATGGGACCAGAAAGTCCAAGCCCCTGCAACAAGTTTCATGAGATACAATGAGAGCTTGTTTACAAATCAAGGGGTAAAAGAACTCACAGAGAATATGTAACACACCAGGGTGTTTCTAGGTAAAACAGGTGGGACCTGGCACAAACAGGATACAGGAAATGTGCCTGTTTCTAAAAAGGGTCAGTCAAAAGATCACTGCAAACTAATGTACACAGTGATACTCTTGTTCAGAATGAGGTCATGTTACAATAGTAGAAGCATAACATTTTTCAAGAATGTCTGGGATTAATGGTGGTCTGCACGTTCAGATGTGGTGAAAACTACTGGTACCTTATACCATGGAAACAATGCACTTATTCTTGCTTATCCAGTAAGATCTTCTAAAATGGCCTGAGAAAACGTATTATTATTAGTAGCCCTTAGGTGTGGTGATAAATAAAAACATGGCTTGTACTGAGGGGATATTTCATGTAGACTATCTTTTTCAGCTAGTATCACAGTTATCTCAAGAAGAAAAGTTCCTGTTGAGCTGTTTGGTATCACTCTGTAAAACAAACTGAATGAAAGAAGAGAGTTGTCTGAGGAGAACAAAATAAAGCACCGTGTACAGTTATGGCAAAGCTGTCAGCACAGCTGCTAATATTATTAAGATGTTTAAGGCTCATGGCTGGAAAAGGGAAAATAATTTGAACTGTCCAAGTGAGGGAGTAAGAACCAGTGGTCAACAAGCTTCAAAACAGATACAGGCTGAGTTCCAAGATCAAGGTACAACAGCGCACAGTCTCACCACACACCATGTCACTTTAAAGTAAACTGCATGGCAGAAGACTGAGGGAGACCAGAAAGACCCCACATTTGAAAGAGAAACATAAAAAACGGACTGGACTTTGTTATAATGCATGTTGACAAGCCACAGTGCTTCTGGGAAAATATCGTCTGGACATATGAAACAAAATGGAAGCCTTTTGGTGACACAGTCACATCAGCTCTATGTTCACAGAAGAAAGCACACGAAGGAGGTGACTTTGCTGCAAAAGGACCAAGAATGAATGAGAAGAAAACACTGGAGCACTCTGAAGTCGCTGCTTTGCATCCTGATCTTAATACAAAGTGTGGGACATCAGCTGAGAGGTGCAGTGATTACCTCCAAAATGTTGTGCTACACAAACATTTGGGTAAGGGGCCCAATATTTATGACCATTCCATTATGATTTGTTGTATTAGTATAATCAGAAAAGTAACAAGCAACTAAAGCAGTCAGATAAATGTAGTAGAATAAAAAGCTTTAAAAACATGTACAGTATTTACTTGTGAAATGTAGATGAATACAGCAAAAAATGGAAATACTCAAATAAAGTAAAAGCTTTTAAAGTACAATACTTGAATAAATGTATTTTATCACTTTCCACCACTACGTTCGTTTAATGTCATCAGTCCTTTCTTCAAGGTTAAAATAAAATGTTTGAAACTTGTTTTCTTTATTTTGCAGCTAAAATGTGCTATATTACTGGCACACTGAAGTCTGTCTAACTAACTGAGTCCTGTAGCTGCACCCAAGCCCCTACACTCAGGGTGGAGAAGTTATTCAACTGTACAAAGACTGGTGTTGTCAATGAAAGTGTGGGTTTGTGGGGCAAGGTGCTCAGAGGTCTGGGTGTGTACTGTGACAGCCTCCACACACACACAGGGTACTTGTTTTATTTGTTCCAGTTCCTGTAGGTTTGCTGTTAGGTTGGGGTTTAGACTGTGTCACTGTGCATGTGTGAAATAAAAGACCCTAAGATGGTTCACAGATTTCACTCTGGACTCTACACTTCGGTAATTCTATACTTTGTGTATGCTAGTTTAGTACTGTACCACATACAGTAGTACAAACTACTTTGTGACAATTTAACGTCCATAATCAAAACATTCCAGCTTCTTAAATGTTAGGATTTGCTGCATGAGTTGCTCACGTATTAAAAATAATTTGGTCTGGGACAAAGAAAGACATCACAACATCACCTTAGTAGTGGTGGAATGTACTTGGTGAATTTTCATTCATCCTACTAAATCCTGATCCTACCTAATAAAAAAAGTTACTATTAAGGGTAAAGGCCTGGTGCTGTCAGCTCTGGAGGTGATGTACTGTTTCCCCTCTGGTTTGCCATGATGTCACAGTGGGAAAATGGCTCATGGGACTTCAGCCTTGGCTCTGATTGGTAGAGGTACCTTCAAATGAGATGTATCATAGAAAAAATTTTCTGTAAAGCTGAGTGCTACAGAATCTGATATGAACAACATGAAGCGTGAGGGTGAGGGATCTCCTCTCTCCTCCAGTGTCACTCTGGTGTTACTTTGAGGAGGTTGAGTGGGAGGAGATATGCAGATGGTGCCAGTGGAGCCCTATTAGTGGCCTCTGTAGTCCACCAAACTCACAGTGGACTGTTGTCACTCTAACAGAGTCCACACCCAGAACCAGCATCAAGGTCAACATTCACAGGGTGGCATTCTGCTTTGTAGCACAGACAGAAAAGGTTGCACTGCAGAGACTGAAGTCGTCTTTTTCTGATGTGATTTTTGTTGCCTTTTTCTGGGTTTTTGTATTTTGACATTTCTTGTTTTGGAAGAGGCTTGGTAATTCAGTAATATCCATATCAAGTGACTGAAGTGGAATATTTAGGGTTTTACTTGCCCTCAATCAAGGAATACTTCTTTCGTCTGTGAGACCGCCTTTATCTCAACTACTTTCACCAAACCTCTGATAGGACACGTGGATATTCAAGGATGCATTTTGTGATGGCTGTGAGTCCTTTTGTGTTCATGACTCTATTTTTGTCACTGGTTGAAACGAAGTTCTACAGACCATTCCAGTTCAGCCCATATAAAGCTGGGCCCAGTCAACACCATGACCAAGGGAAACCCACCAGCAGACACAAGTAAGTCACATTTGTGTGTCTCTCTCTGTGTCATTCTCATTTTTACTTTGTATTTTTAAAGTCTACTTGAAATCATATCTGTGTCCAACTTCTCTCCTGTATTTTGTATCTCCTCTCTTGAAGGAACCACTGTGCCTATGTCATTGAGAAGACAGTTTCCTTCACCATGCAGGATGGGGTATCTCCTTATGTAAAAGCTGAGTACAACAACAGGTGTTCGTGGGGTAAAAAATGTCCAACTCTGCTGTGAGTTAACGATGGTTTTTATTGTACCATATTGTCATTTAGCTTTTCATCTGCCTTATCATAATGGAAAATTGGGATTCATATCACTTTAGGGTACAAATTGTTGGTGGCAAAGTGTATGTTTCTGACTAATAGTTGTTTTTTTTCCCTCAGGTATCGTCAGCTGTTCAAACCAGTCTACAAGGTGGCACACAAAACAGTCACAGAGCTGGAGTGGCGTTGTTGTCCCGGTTACTCTGGTTACGACTGTATGGAGGGACCTCCAGTTTTCCAACACCACATGAAAATGATGCCACCATTCAAGGGCCCTCCAATGAAAGGCCCACAGTTTAAGGGGCCACAATACAAAGGTCCCATGTTCAAGGGCCGAACTGTTAACACAGCGGTGAAAGCCAACCCCTGGAGTCAACCGAAAGGACCTCCAATCAGCAGTTTTAACTCTTACCCAATGCATTACTTTGGGCCTCCAAGGTCCTCCTCCTTCCCAGAAACCCCCTTTGAGCCTTATCCATCTGAGCCAGGGGTCATGCCAGACCACCAGGAGCAACACCACAACCAGGAGCTTGAGCAAGAACAAGAGCATGAAAATGAGCACAACCAAGGACCTGAGGAACAAACACCGGAGGAAATCCTTCCTCCTCCCTCTGGTGGAGAACATCCTGAGGGTGAGCCCATAGGTGTGTCCTAACTCCAAAGTACATCCTAATTTTATAAGGACTATTAGTGTGATTATTTATATATTATTATATACACTATATAATAATATTAGTGCTGCGCAGAGATTAAAATTTTTGATCGTAATTAATCACATGATTTTTCTGTTACGGGCAAAATGTAATAATGAATTCAAAAGTAGTTTTTTTTAACTTTTATTTTAAAAGTACTGCTATAAGAACAAAATTGCAATCATATTTAGTCTGCAAACACTTTAAACAAATAAGATGGTTTTTAACAGCATTCCCTTTACACAGTAGCAGTTAAATATTACTTGTAAATCTCAACTTAAACATTAATCGCGTTTATTCTTCTTCTCTGATCTCTGTGTCGCGCACTGTGGAGCTCCGCTCTGATGTGCGCACACACATACACTCAGACACAGACACACAAACACACACACACAGAGCGCACGTCGCAAAATCTGTCACGTCAACCACCTGAAAAGCGTTTTTTAAACACAGTTGTTAATTTGTCTGCTGTCATTAAAAGAAACACATGAACGTCATGATTCCTTTAAGTGTTTCTGTCGGTGTCCGATGTTTTGGGTGATTTGCTGCATCAACGGTGTGTATTGTATTTAAGTGACACGTCAGACTCCCAAGTTCTCCGGTGATGGGAAAATTCTACTTTGCAGTGGTTACAAATAACTGTGGTTCTATCAACTCCGCCGTGGGGAAGAGATTTAAAATGAAAATGTTCTTGTAAAAGCTTGGTACCTCCAGTTCTTTTCTGATGCAGAAAGCTGTAGCTCATTGTTGGACGCATGATGACGCCAATCCAAAGCCAGTACTGATCAACATCCCACCCCTCCTGTGACCCATGGTTTGTCTGTATGTGTATTCAGACCCAGTGAGCAACGGACTTTCCCCATCATAATAATAATAAAACTGCAATAACACGCGATAAAATAATTGTCGGAGTTAATTAATTAATGCGTTAACGTGCCCAGCCCTAAATAATATATTATATTCACACTGGATAAACAAAACATACTCACTACACTTTTTTCTCACAAATACCACTTACCATGTTTTTCCTTATATTAACAGCATTCTTCTTTCAATCTTTAGGACAGGCTCTTGACAGTGAGACACAGGAGAGAATATATCGAATGGAGGAGGATGTAAGACGTCTAAATCAGGGTGTGGAGACCCTCAGGGGAACTGTGAATGGACTGGAAGAAAGTCTACGAGCCTCACTGAGAGAGGATGCCAACAGGATGCTGTCAGCTCTGCTCTCTGCTGCCCCTGGTCCTATTCCCGCTCCAGCTGTAGCCTCTAGTCCATCCACTGTAGGGTTTGTAGAGATTCCTGGGAGAGATGCTGAGATAGAGGGTCTAGATGGCAGACAAATATTTCCAGGTCTTACAGAACTGAATGGAAAGGTGGAGGAGCTCAAGACAGAGCTGCAGGTTAAGACAGCAGAGCTGCAGGAGCTCAAAGCAATGGTGATGGGACACGATGGGACGCTGAAGGAGATGTCAAATGGCCAAGGACTGCTACCAAACTCAAGCTATGGAGCTATGGAGAAGTTGATTGATGCCAAACTGAGCGGAGCTAGGACAGAAATTCTTGGCGGCTTTGAGAAGCGTGTGGAGAGTGCAGAGGGCCGATGCGAGGAGAAAGCTGGTGACGTACGCCGTCAGTGCCAAAGGGAGCAAAGTGAGAAACAGGATCAGATGGAAGATGCTCTGCAGGGAAGTACCACAGACATGAAAACAGAGCTGAGAAACATCCAGGCACAGATCCATAGTTTAAAAGCTACAGAAAACTGCTGTGGTAGAATGGGTGGATTGGTTGAAAGAGTGCAGCAGTTGGAAACATCAGTGGCAGGCCTCAACCAGTCCCAGGGACATCTGAGAGTGGAGCTGGGTGGACACAAGGACCACATAGAGGGAATACTGGAAGGTCGTCTAGGGTATGTAGAGGATAAGCTTAACCTGACTGGGCAGACAGGACAGGGTCTGGAGGCCAAAATGGAGGGTAAGTTAAGGACTCTGGAGGCTCGTTTACTGATGGCTTTGGAGGAGCTGGGAAATACCAGTACCCCCACACTCCTGGAGGGCCATGCTGTTCCTGCTCTAGAGATAGAGCTGGAGTCCCTCAGAGGCAAACTGGAGGTGGATGTCAACAGAATACAGAAGCATTTGAGCAGCCTAGAGGTTCTCTGCTCCTCTTCTTGTTCCTCAACTCAAAACCCATCAGCCATCCAGGAAGACTCTGCTGCATCAAGCGCTAACCTGGCAGAGAAGCAGGATGTGAAGCAAATACTGGACATGCAAGCTGACCATTTGAACAACCTCAATGTCACACTGCAGAACATACTGGAGCGTTTGACCCTCAGAGACCAGCAGGAACACGCAGATGGAGAGCTCACAATCCTCAAATTTAATTTCCGCTCAGTCAACCACACCTTGAGAAGCCTCCATAACTCCCTGGGGGCAGTCATCCACCAAGTGGGTCAAGCAAACAGTTCCTGGCATGAGAGAGAGGGACGTCTAGCCCAGCAGATAAAGGGTGTGGTCCAGCTGGTTGGACATCAGGCTTCCATGCTTGGGGCAGGTGAGCGCAGACTGACCCGACTTAAGGGTGAACTGCAGGAGATGAAGAGGCGGCTGGCAGAGGAGGTCCGGGGCTGCCGGAGTACAGCTATGGGAGTCCAAAAAGAGGTAACTGAGGTTGGAGGGCGTGTTAGCATGGTGGAGGATCAGTGCAAGGGCCTAAATGATTTGACAGAGGACCTGGAGAGAATCAGGGAAGAGCTGGAGAGACAATCAGCTGGTTTTCTCATGCAAGTGAATGGGACTCTCTCCAGCCACACTCAGCAGCTGTCTGAGCTGAGAGGCGAACTCAGAAACTGCACGTCCAAGGTAGCACCAACAGAACAGAGTTTAGAGGTGGAGGCTGAGCCAAGACGAGGAGACACCTTCACTTTGAATTAGTTCAGGTTATGCGGACAATAATTTTTTCACATAAAAGGGGTAAATATTCTGCAGGTGTAGTGGGGTTCCACTAAAACGTCATGTTATTTTTTTTTATGTTAAAAGGTTTTGAACCTGCACTGAAATAATGATGGTATAGTTAGCTACAGTATGAAATGAAAGCAAAAATGGCAGCTAATTCTGACTGCACTCATAAAACAGAATCTTGAAATTGTATTATGAAGTTGCTAAAATGAACTGTTTCTTGTAATGTACAATTATTTTCAGCCTCAGTGACTGAGGAAGAGACAAACAGAAAATATCACCTGTGTTACTTTACTGTTTGGTCAAAACCTGCAAACATTTCTCATACTGCATAAGTTGTTTACCAATGTTTACATGCTTAAGTTTTTGTACTTATTTTTATATGTCTAGACTAGAATTACTCAGCATGAGATTTTTTTATTTGTTGTCCATTTTTGACTTTCTATTCTAATTGTAATCCTCCATAAAATGGTAGCAGTTCAAGATATATGTATACATAGTTTAATTGCAATGTTTTTCTGTACTGCTGATCCAATAAACAAGTTTCTTTAATGTTGATGTCTATTTGATTAACAGAGGTGTTGCATACAAATAAAAAATACAAAATATATTATTAACTCTTCTGAAATTCTGAAATCTAATCAACACCAACCCTGAATTTCAGAAACTGGTCATGTTGATGCAGAAACGTGGGAAACCACAAGATGGCAATAGAGGAGCACCAATACCAGTTGACAAGTTGCGTGGAGCTATTTTTTTGCAGACTATAAATGTTTCTTCCAAAAATTATGTAACAGAGTGCCAAGGTGATACAGAAGGACAGCCAAGGAGCATTTCAATACAGCAGCCTATGTCTCATTCTGTCTCTCCTCCCTAGCCCGCAGCTTTGTGAGCAAAGTTCTCATTGGGCGTTACAATAAGGCAATAGGTGACCTTGTAATAACCTTCTCCTGTTAGTTTCCTTCCCCTATTGGACAAACAACCATTAAAAAAACAGCTATGTGGGAGACGAACCCAGTGCCCCATAAAAAACATTTTAAAATGAGATATAGTGAATAATAACTGAAATGAAAATGCCACCGAAGAGAATAAGGGCAGACAGAAAAGATACCAAGATGACAAATTTAGTGGAAGACGTGAGTGATGGAGCAATCTCAAGACACAAATATAAACCTAGGTAATGATGCACATGCGGAAAATGAGCAGACACAGGTTTCAGAAGCAACATTTCACAGACCCTATGGAGTCCTTGTCTTTACATAAATACGCAGAAATGCTAAAATAAAAAGATCAATAAATAAACGCAAGCACAAAAACATATACTATTTTTACACTTTCTCATATTACTTCAGGGCTGCATTACCCATCTGTCACTGTTTGGGTTTTCTAATTTGTTTTCTGTATTCCTCACATGCCTCCTTTCAGTTTGTACATCACATAAATGCAGACAACAAGACATTAATCATGTTGGTTTCCAAGCAGACACTTTGACAGAAAGGGCAGTTGGGAGACTCTGGTGAATTTGTCTCCACCAAATCTGAGTCTCTTGACTGCTCACTCGTGGATCTGATTCTGAGTTATGCTCTCTGCTCTAGACTGTCACTAGCCAAAGCATGAGCCCAAATCACAGAAGGCAAACCTGGCATAAAGACAGAGGTCATAAGATATCTGAGTAAACAGAGGGCTGCTGTGGCCTGAAATGTGAATCATCCTGCGTAATGTCCTCTGCAGACGTTTAAGGTGAAAGGAGAACTTTTGTCCTCATTATAGTGATGGTCAGAGAACAGACAGTGTTTATTACAGTTGGCCCATATATGAGGGAGAGGGCTACCTTGAATCAGTGACTCAGAGCTGCTCTGCAATGAGCTGCTGGACTTGACATTTTTCAGGAAGCAATAACATGTAAAGTTGTACTTGCGTTTTTATGTTTATCATAAGTTGTTGTTGAAAAGTTGCATCCAGGAACTTACGTAAATATTTTAAATTTAGAAACATACATTTTAAGTGATAGCCCAAATAAAACATGGAGGGAAGCTACTATATCTAATCAATTTTCTGGGTTTTGTTTACCACTTTATATCTTGGCTGTAACACTCTCACAAGGTGAATTCTTCAGTAAAGCATGAACTACAATCTGTCTCAGTCCTCAAAGTGGAAGTAGATTATTAGGACAAAAGGCATTTATCAGTTGTTTTTTTCTCCCAAGAGTTTAATGAGAAGGTTACAAACAGAGAGTCTGGCTGTCCGCAAAGCACACGCCTCCCAACAAAACTACAGTTTGCCATTTTTACATTTTGTTTGTACATAGAATCAACTAAAGTTAGGTGTGAAGCCAGTTGTTTCTCACTCCATATGACCACATCATATCATAGTTACTGTAGTTTCCTAATTATTAACATTTGTGTTAACATCCACGTTGAATCTTTCTGAAAGCTCCAATATAAAAATATCTGACATCCCAAAAATTAAGTATGGTAGGGGGATCATCAAGATTTGGGGCTGCTTTGCTGCCTCTGGACCTGGACAGCTTTCCATTAAGGAGGGGAAATGAATTCCCAAGTTTATCAAGCAAGCTGAAACTCAGAAGAAGCTGGGTGATGTAGCAGGAAAATTGCCCCAAACATCAGAGTAAATCTACTATGGAATGGCTTCAGAGACACAAAATCCACCATTTGTGAGGATAATTCACAGCTATAGCAAGTGCTTGCTTGACGTTATTGCTGACAGAAAAGGTTTCACTTACTTTTTCCATCATCACTTTTTATATTTAATAGGTATGTTCAATAGATAAATAAATACATGAAAGACCATGGTTGTTTGTGTTTTACCAGCTTAGAAATGTTGTGTTGTGTGTTGATATTTGCGACATTGGTGAAGATCAGATCTCATTTCATGAACCTGACATGAAGTTCACTTACTTTTTCTTGTGCCTGTATGTGTCTATTCTATTTCTTGATTAACATAGCTGAAGTGTGGAGTGAGCTGTCACTTGTTTTATGGCATGAAAGCTCTCAAGTTTAAAACATGGGAATCTTTACCATCATTACTTTTCCTCCTACATAACGTGAATCCAGCATATGCTAAGCTAACCAATGTCTCTCTTTCTCCTCGGCTCTTAATCCAATTTAGTTATAGTCCCCTTAAAGAGAAAATAAACAAACCAATTAAAACAGGGACACTGGCATAATGGGCTACTTGATTCTGCTCCTTTTCTGTCCTGTAAAGAGTCAACAAGGACTGTTAATATACTAAAAGGATGTTTGAAGGACATTGGCTGGCTTTTTCAATCAGTAGGCCTACTGTGAATCTGTTTTTCACTATGAGACAAGTATGAATTTGCAACCAATCAATTTTCATGTTTTTACTAAATTAAATGTGCCATTCTACTCTGCCCTCCTTTGAAACTCATGAAACTAAATCACAGCCAATAAAAAAGAAACAATGTCAATGACTGGTAAAAGTATTTTCACAGCTGTACACACTGACACGGTGATGTACAATTAGAAGAGCTTTAAATCATGTCATGTTTTTGGTGGCATGTTCACTTTTCATTTAAGATTCTATTTCATGGTCACTTTTCATTTAAGATTCTATTTCATGGTCACACCTGGACTTCCAGTTTTATTTTGAAAATCCTGTCTAGTCTGCCTCTTTTTTCTGTCCACTTCACCATAATCAGCCTGATTGCTTTCACCTGTACCTCCCCCTTTAAAAGCAGCAAACCACACACTCACTGTTTGCCAGATTGTCTGCTCTGCTTATCCCAGTTGCAACTCTCCAGCCTTTGGATTACCTGTTTATTATTATTCTGCTGGGCTGGCCTGCCTGCCCGCCCGCCCGCCCGCCCGCCCTTCTTATCACTCTGGACCTGCTGCCTGCATGGATATGGATTTACTGAGACTGTGACAAGAAGAAGAGGATTTTCTGGGACTGTTGTCCAGAGGAGAGTTGTGAGCAGTGCAAATTAAACACCACACAGTGCGCACTACATTAAATGTTCCCCTCAGACTTAAACGTTTCATCATCCCCATCACGCTGCTCAGGTAGGAATGACTGTGAAATTATAATTCAATCCAGATACATGAATCAAAATCAACACAAGCAGCAGTTTATATTAATCACAATGTTAATAGTGTGATCAGATGCAACATGACTATCAACAGATATGAAACTTCCTTCATTTTTCATATGTCAAGCTTGTAAGAAAGCATCCAATTAAGTGAACCAGCATCATTTTATTTTTGTGCAGGATTCATAGGATTCACTAATTACTGAAGAGCAACAGAACAGAAATAGAGAAAAAGTTATTCTGTAAAAAACATTTGTTATTCTATATTCACCTCAAATTATTCTCTGACAAGATACAGACTGACATGCCCAGCAGTGCTAATTAATAATATTGCAGCAGCATATTTCTCAAACCTCAATCTTTGTAATCCAGACTGTCAAAATGCTGAGCTCATGTCTCCCCTAAGAGGATATATCCAAGAAAAGCATATGCATCTATAAAATGTTTTATATATAAAATTAAATTGCCTATAATGGTCTACTTTTTCAAACAAATATTATTATATAATATTATTACATATTATTAAAACATTATTGTTCATCATGTGGCGTCTCTCTTTAACATTTCATGTTTTATAAGAAAAAGACTGAGACACTCTTACATATTGGATCCCATACAGTAGTATCTAAGTTAATCACTGTTTTCTTGTGGAAACATGCACTGGACATCTTTCATCATCATCTTTTAAGTTGTCATAGGGAACTAGCAAACATTAGCAGCTACAGAGCATCACTGTATCAATAATTTGGAGTTGTGCATGTGCCAAACTGAACCTCCATCAGAAACTAATGTTGGCACAGGATCAAAAGACAGAGGATCATGAAAGTTATTACAATTCATCCTGAGCAAAACATGAATCTCAATGACAATGAGTTCAGGCATTATACTCAAAGCCATTAACGTCAGCTTCATGCTGGAAGTAGATTCAATGTCAGGGTATTATCAAAATATATGGACACCTCGCATATTCATACTAAATGTTGTTCCAATTTGTTCAGAAGATTATTCCAGTAGAATATGCCACAGGATAAGTGAAGAGTTTGACCTGCTTGTGGATATGGGATCACCAAAGCCTGTAGTGTTCATCTTCTGGGGACCATGAAGGTCTGAACAGTCTTTCACTCAGTTGAACAGTTGAACCATTGAACCAACAACTTCATCCTTAGAGCCATGCCACTAGCTTTACAGTCAGTTAAGACCATCTGCCATGTCTTTATGATCTGATGGGAAGTGACTGCTCTCATGTTCAACATGAGCCTCTCATAATTTCCTCTCGTTATGATCACTTCCTGCCTACTGTCATCTCCAATAAGTCAGTGAATGGGCTTCATGCTACAGTCTCCCACAGTGTGACACTAAGTTCATCTAAACATGTCAGGGCGAGAGGCCTGAGAAGGACCAGGGCCCTTTGCTGAGGTATTAATGTGACAGCACTGCTCTGCGCAGCTTTCTGACAGCCCTGCAGTCTCGGCACAGCTCAGCAAGTGAGTCCACGTTCCCTTAAGCAGCTTTCCATGACTGTCAGTCTGGAAACAGCGCAGCTCCAAGCAAACTGCATGGGTAGGTATGATAAAATAGGATGACACAGCGCTTCAGGTGCAGTTCAAACGCTCTCTACCAGGACTGGTACATTGTGACGCTTTATTTTCCCTTGAACAAAGTCTCATTCATGTTGCACATTATGCACATTATATAATTCTCACACTGTGGCAACGAGCATTCACTGAGCACAATCTTAAACTGTTGGTGCAACTTCTTTTCCTCCCTAGTAGGACCATGATGAAAAATGGTAATAAGCTGTCACAAGGAAAAATAACACTCACAGTCCTTTAGTCGTACCACTTCACAGGCACACTCTGAAATATTATTATTCCACTTAAATCACACTCTTGCCGTTGCATCCACAAAAATATATTTATAATCAACGGCCAGTTTCCCTCCTTCATATATATGCAGAGTATATGTAAAGAACACTATGGACACAAGCACAGATACACAAAAATGAGTATCTGTCTTACTGAATGGTAGAAAGTGATTTGGGGGTTAGGATGGATAAATAAGGTGGGGAGTGGTACTTTGAGTCATCAGTGACACTCGGAGCTTGCCGGTATAATCTCTCTCTCTGTCTCTCCCTGTCTCTTTCTCTCTCTCTCTCTCCCTGACTGGCCTGCCGTTGCTGTGGTATTTTTATTCTACATCAGTAGAGCTCAGAGCATCATCACAATATGTTCTATGAGAGGGCAAGTGTGTTTCCACCTGTCTGGATGTGTGTAATGTGTGTGTGTGTGTCTCTGATTAGAAGAAGGATACCTTAACCTGACTCCTCTGAGTGAGACTGAAGCAGTTCTAGTGCTCCTCTATTTCTCTCCTTCAGTCTGTCTGCCTGTCCCCCTTCTCTGTCTGCATCTTATTAGCTGGACAAGCTTTTCTTCTCCTGCTCTCCACCTGGCCTTCATGAGTGTAACTGAGGACAAGTCATTCTTCCCTGAAAGGTAAGCAGCACAACAGCTGGGTACACTACAAAGACTTAGACAATAACAAAAAAAGGAGACCACTGATGATGATGATGATGCATTTGTTTGATTTTACTGATGCAGTTTTCATTGGTTGCTAGGAATGGATAAAGAGAGAAAGAAGTTGTTATAAGCTTCTCTTTAATTTTATTTTTGGCCAGAAGTCCTGCAGTTCATTCTGACTAATGGGTGCTTTCTTACAATTCTCCTTCTGAAGTGATAAAATCCGACTGTGTTAAAAGTGTATTTCACCTTCACTTCACTTTCAGTCAAGGTTCAAGGACGTGAAAATGGATTTTGCTAGCTGTAATGCTGATTAAATGAGGGCACATCATTGGCAACTTGTGGGATCTCTGGCAGGATTAGTGATGAGATCACTGCCTGTAAAAAAAGAGACTTCTTTATCTTTAGTGGAAGCGCAACACTGACCAATTTTCAAGATAGGCAGTTCACTTAATCTCGACCGTCTGGCACACATTTTACTGGACATGTATGTGTCCATGCATGAACTGCCAATTGTTGTTGGCTGCACAGACATGACAATCCATTTGTTCTCACTGTAGCCACACAACGGGAAATCAATGTGTGCTGACAATGACAGATTATGCCTTTCTATGGATACAAAGCAATTTAACAAAATGAGTGACCTTCAGCTGAAGATCTGGGTCATGACATTTACCCATCATTGACACAGAAATGTTGCCTGTGGTTATGTAATGACTATGTCAAGAGGAGGAAGCTGTGCTGGTGGAGTGATGATGACTTACTTGGGTAGCAGAATTGTGTTTGTTTGTTTATTTATTTTGCATTCTTTGTGCCTGTTGTCCTTCCCACAGGCTTGAAGACCACAGACCCAGACATAAGAAAATAAACATTTTAAGACCTTATTAACATTACAGATACTTGTTAGCATCTTACATAAAGAATTCTGACAGTTTTTTGAACATTCAGTCTGGAAAGTAATCTAATTAAGCTTAAAGTCATGTCATGTTTGCATTATCTCTATCAAACATAGGCATAACAAACTGTACTGTAACAATAAGTTCTCTGGTACCACATCCGCCAGCCCCCAACAGTCAAATCCTCGCTTATCTCTGCCTTTTTAGTTTCCTTTCTTCTATTCATTGTTTCAAAAAAGGGGAAACAAATATATTATATATAGTTTTTAAGTCTTCTTAGGTCTTCTACTATGGTCAGATACCAGTTTGCCTCAGTGTAAATGACAAAAATCTTGTACGGTCACCAGGTGACAACTGATGTATAGTGAGATTAATCTACTAAACTGTCGAGCATCCTAAACACTTGTTAGGTGCCGTGCAATCCTTCTACACAGTTATGGCATGAAATTTATCACAGCTTGCTCTGTTATGTTTGAAAAAGTAGCCTCTAACCAGTCAGGCAACTAAAACAGTGTAAATGTTGTGCTGTGATGCCTTCACATGTCACTGTCAGTCACTCTCAGATGAGAAGGCGAGGGTGAACAGAGTCCACTTCACTCTCACAAAGGTCTCACGAGGCCCTCAGGGGATATACCACACAGCACACTAAGTGTCATATGTGTTTAAGTAAAGGCTTGCTTTTAAATATTGCAGAATACAGTGAACCACTAGCTTCATAAAAAAACTAATGCAACAAATAGTTTGCAGAAAATTAATCGAGAACTGTTAAATTGCATCAAAAATGTTAAACACTTGCTTGTTTTAGCCTAAAAACAGTAAAGATTTGCTGCTTTTCTTTGTCACTTATAAACTAAAAATATCTATACTAAAAAACGTAATTAACGGCGACGGACTTTCAAAAATACCTGGAGTTTCTTTATATCACGGGTCAGATACCCGGGCAAAACCATGCTGACACTGAAATTGTCACTGCTTAACATGCCTGTCAGCCTTTAAATGGCTGCTTATCTCTTCTGACCAAAGACATTTAACGGTTAGAGTGACAATCCCATTTTCAGTGGCATCCAGTGAATCTCAGGATTTTTATGACATGCAGCAGGGAAACTTGTCACTAACTTAGAGATTACTTGTCATGCTGAATGACACAGTAAGCTTCACATAGATCAACTCAAATCTTTCCCACAGTAAATCTCAGTCAGAATGTCTGCACAGAGACAGCAAACTTGGGGAAATAGGTCAAGGGGAGTATGAGGTGTAAATGTGCATCAGAAATGAAACAACGGGGTACACCAGTGAGGTCACCAGGAGATATACAGTTTATCTCCTCCATCATCGTGTGGAGGTCAGTGTCTCTGTCTCAAAGGCGTCCACTTAATCAAAGCTGAACAGAAGAGTTATTAAACCAGGCTCAGAGACATGACAACAGGAGTGTTGCAGTTCAGCCATCCTTAAAATATTCAATCTGTCACAACGGTCTAAAGACACAGTTCACCTAATTAAGCTCTTTCTGTTTCCCTCCTCTATAGTTGCTATAGTGCGTTGTTAATGTTGTTAATGAATGCTACTGATTTGACTAAATACTCAAAGCTACAGTATGTAAATTCTGTTGTATTTGTTTTAGTAGAAATATGTTCCAGAAGTTATGTTGTTAACACCTCCTGTAAAGTCTGACTGAACAGCAGCTTCAAAGAAGACAATTCTATATGCAAGTATGTTAAGTTAGTGCTAGAATGAGACTCGAAATCAATCCACTCTGCTCCCCCCGCCATCTCTCTCCCTGCTCTGATGCACTCTGCCAGACTCTGTCCAGCACTTCAGCCAGTCGCCATAATGTAATTACCATAAACGAGAATGCTCCAAAACCTACTAATCAAGCAGAAAGAATTGAAATTCTCTGACTGGTTAGAAGGGCGAGTCTAACTCAAAAACATTTAGAAGCAAATGAAAGCTTCGATAGCACTTCTCCACATTAAGATACACGTTGGAGCATATTTCTAGTAAAATATAATAATAATAATGTATCTTAAAAAAACATAATGCCTTCAAAATATCAAGGGAAATACTGCCCACTCTTGCTTTGTGGGGGAGCTGGAGCTCAAAGACCAGCACAAACAGGTTTGATTAATGCAAGGTTTAATGAGATATTATGAGATATAATGTGTGATATTTTGCACACATTAGACTGTGCTGTTTGTCTTTCAAGACTAGTTATAGGGGATGGTTATCAACCTACATCCAAACACAAATTGCATGATCTTTCAGCATCATGTAGTTACAGTGTTGTGACAACAAAGGACAGGCAATTTATTATTGCGTGAGGTATGAATGAAGGAGGTAATCACTGTGCTGTTAGATCTAATCGATTATTCTATCACTTTCACTATCAGCATATCTGCTGATAGTGACATTTATATTGAAGAACATAAAATATGCAACTACTTGCAACTACTTTGTACCTTAGCCAGTAATCGTTCATTACAGTAACTAAACTAAATGTAAACACTTGAATAATAACCCAACAGAAAAACATAAATATAATATATATAAAAATGCAGGCTACAAATCATTGCTATTAATCATTTTTATAGCGGCCAACATGAATATCAATACTGATAGACCTGTGAAAAACCAATACGGGCTGATAATTTGAACCCCATGTTGGGTTCTTGCAAGTCCATCTAATAGGGAATATGTTTAATTGAAAACAGAATCCTGACACAACAGTGGAGTTCTTGGATTTGAGTGGCAATAAAACTGGTCATAACTACTTACTCCTCTGAGTCTCCTCTCCTCAGACTGACTGGACATTCCATCATTTACTTGAGCGCTGACTTGCATAGTAATGAAGCCTTATTCTTTATCCGGTGTGATTGCCTAAATACTTGAGTCTGTAGTCTGTTGCCTCTGCACAGTCTCTCATGGCACTCCATATATTGCTCCCTGAATTTAGATTTCCTCCCTGATTTCCATTTTATTCTTCATGTTTTTATCAAGCAAGGTGATGCTGTGAATAGTAATGGTCATCTTGTTTGCAGATATAGTAGCTGGGCAAGAAGATACAGATTGCCTTGAGTATGAGTCTCGCTTATAACAAGGAGAATGAGCACTTCTGACATGTTTCACAGATGCATGTATGTGTGAGTACATGTGTCTGTTTTTAGTTTTGCATGTGTGTGCATGCCTGCATCATATATATATATATATATAAATAAACATGTGTCTGCAAATAGCAATGTCAGTATCTCTGATCTGGAAAATCTGAGCACGTGTTATTCTCCAGCTCTGAATATCTCATCTCATACTACTGCTGTAAACCTCAAAAGGCAAAGTCCTCCTAGTTCCTTTCATCTTTTTCCCCGTATATTCTGTTTAACATGAATTGTCCTCATTTTTTGCACTGGATTAATTTTTATTGAAAAATGTCTTTTTTTCATTTATTCCTACGTCTGATCCTACCCAGAAATACTGTGTAACAAACACACTAAGACAGCTTGAACTGCAGACAACACATGCATTAGCCAAAGGAAATGTTAATTGGTGTCAGTTACTATGAGAAAATACGTAGCTTCTGGCTGCTGTAATTGAACACTCTTTCATCAACACATTTACACATTTTGAGTGTTTTTTTATCATCGGAGAAGAATCAAGTTTGGGTGAATTTTTCAATCAGTATTCCACAATTAACTACTCTGTGCGTCAACATCATTTTAGATGGGAAATGCTTCAGACACATCTGCTGTGTTTGCCTCCAGCATCCCCAAGGAATATGACATCTTCATGGGTTCACTCTATAGCGTATTTTGTAAGTCCACACAACACGCCAATCTCTATTATGTGGATCATTCACTGTGGGGACAAATCTGCACAGTGTGTAGCACAGCTCAATCCTTTTTTGCTTTACAGGTATACTGTCTGTCATGGGTAACTGCATTCTGCTACTTGTTGCATATCACAAGAGGTCGACCTTGAAGCCAGCAGAGTTCTTCATCATCAATCTCTCCATCAGTGACCTTGGGATGACACTGTCTTTATTCCCACTGGCAATACCATCAGCTTTTTTGCACAGGTACCTGAGATTCTTTTTTTTACTTTGCCCACCTCAGCATCAAATTTATCTCTCAGTAAATAACTAAATCACTCCAACTGGCTATAATGTCAACAATGGGTAACTGTTAAGTCATTTTTTAGCAATAGTGCCAAATATTCCCTGTTTCCAGCTTCTCCGTTGTGAGAGGTGTCTGCTTTCTGTTTTATATGTAATCTGAGTATCTTTGGGTTTTGAACCATTGCATAACATATTTTCTGACACCGTACAGACCAGACGCTAACACATCTGTGAGTTGCTTCCAGACACAGACCACATCTCCCTTTTCTCCTTGTCTGTGCACACAGGTGGCTGTTTGGAGAAATCACCTGCCAGCTCTATGCTATGTGTGGAGTACTGTTTGGTTTATGTAGCTTGACCAACCTCACAGCCCTCTCCTTAGTCTGCTGCCTTAAAGTCTGCTTCCATAACCATGGTGAGGGGATAAGTAACCAAACTGATGAGCATGATGTTGCCAACACTAGAGATGTGATCACAAAGCTGAACAGCATGAGGAAAACAGTGACTACAATAACTGCAAAGCATCTTTTTGTATTTTCTCTCTGATCAGGTAACAAGTTCTCCTCGTCACATGCCCGCCTCCTGGTGGCTGGAGTGTGGTGTTACGCGTCTGTGTTTGCTGTAGGGCCCTTGGCACAGTGGGGACATTACAGTCCCGAACCTTACGGCACAGCCTGCTGCATTGACTGGCATGCACCCAACCACGAGCTTTCAGCTTTGTCTTACATTGTCTGCCTTTTCATCTTTTGCTACGCTCTTCCCTGCACCGTCATCTTCCTCTCCTACACTTTCATTCTGCTGACAGTGCGGGGGTCACGTCAGGCCGTCCAGCAGCATGTGTCACCACAGACCAAGACTGCCAATGCACACACTCTCATTGTCAAGGTCAGAGGATATGAGTGTGTCGCTTCAGCATCACTGACTTCATGTTTTTGCACTTGCCAGGATTTGAGCAGGATATTAGACATTAAATTACTCAGATTAGACTATATGATTACTTGCTTTATCTTTAATCTTCCCATGCATATGCAGGTTTCTGTAAATATGAATAAGAGAATGGTACCACAAATGTTAATCTACATTATTTATGTTTGATACTCTGTCAGTGGTGTGAAACTAAATGCATCTTCTGCATGACTTGTCTTTGTATGCATGTGTCTGTCTCTGTATGTGTGAATGGTTCTTCACAGCTCTCAGTAGCAGTATGTATAGGCTTCCTGGGTGCCTGGACCCCATATGCTGCCGTGGCCATGTGGGCTGCTTTTGGAGACGCCACACAGGTACCTCCTGCTGCATTCGCCCTTGCCGCCATGTTTGCCAAGTCTTCCACCATCTACAACCCTATCGTCTACCTGCTGTGCAAGCCCAACTTTCGCGAGTGTCTCTACAAAGACACGGCTATGTTACGAGAGAGGATCTACAGGGGAAGTCCGCAGTCAAATCCGAAAGAACATTTTGGATCCACTTCACAGCGCAATAAGGACATGAGCGTCTCCACGCGCTTTTCAAATGGACAGCAGGAGAGCTATGGGGGTTGCCTGGACTGCACTGACAATGCAGCACTGTGTGATGGGACCATGCCCCAACGGACTGCCTGCATCCTGACCGGATCCAGCCACAGCGAGGTCACAGTTAGCAAGCTCTCATCTAAACCACAGGCTGACTTCCTCTAATGGCACAATCTCCTTCTTTCATGAAGAAAACAACACAGGACAGGTGCCTAAAAGGACAGAGAGATTACTGAGCATGGACAAATCTACAAATGGCCTGCACACATTATAATACCTGCGATTCATCAAATCCTTACTGTATATGGCAACACCATGGGCTTACGAGGACCTTCAGTGGCATTCCTCCTGAAAGTCAAGTCATAAGTGACTCTTTCAACTGAGGTTCCAAAAATCAGCATTGTACTGCAAAGATTTGCCACAGAAATGTTTTGATGTCTACTTGATTCCTGTTTCATTATAATACACACAAATTTAACTGAATACTAAAGGAGGAGAAGATGAAACAGGAGAAACCCTCCTGGCTTCAATGTTAATTAGGCAAACACGTGACACGCTGAAGCAGCTCACCATCTTTTGGAGACAGGAGGAAAATACTTCTTAATGAGACAATAAAACATTTTTAAAATTTGGCCAAATTAAACTATTTTTTTAACCATTATTTAAAAAGATATGTAGAATTATTGTTAAAGAGATAAAGAAATCGTTAACAACCCTCCCTGTGATAGCATAATTAAGATTAAGATGATTAAGACAAGGTTTTGTTTAGGTTTCCTCTTGCTGATGGTGACGATGTGGTACTGACCCACTTTAGGTTTGGATGCTTTTGTGGATATTGAGTTTGTGTCACCAGTGGAAACCATTCTAACAGAGACATAAAACCAAACTGCCAGCTACTGTTTCCTGTAAGGAATGAAACAACCAACTTTTAGTAGCCACACAGGAGACTTTGGAGAATTTGATACGAAAAAGACAGATTGTCATGCTCCTGCTCATAAGTCTCTCACATATACTGTTGTTTGCACAGATTTCCTTTGCCCCAGCTTAAACCCTTCTCCTTGCACTCTGGCTGATTCTGCTCACAGATATCTGCAATTACACTCTATTTTTTGCTGAATAAACTGAGTATCAGGCCATATTTGTCTCCACAAGCCCACAGTAGTGACAAATACTTAAAGTGAAGTGATTTTTCAGACTTTTCAGCAGTTTTCTGTTTAATTCAGCTTTCCTTTTTAAACATGGTATTACGCTGTGTGTCTTAATGTATGCATAGAAAAGAAAACATATTGTAAGTGCAAACATCACAAAACAATTTATTGTGCAGTCTTAATTGATTATTTAAGAAATTAAAAACAACAATAACAGCTGCGATCAGAATGATTTGAGATCTCTCTGTGTGTGTTTTTAGACATCACAAACGTGCCATAAAAAGAAATGCATTAAAATATGGGGAGGACGGTAAAAATACGCAATGATCTGACTTCTAGCACCAGAGTAAAGTAAGAAACATGTGTCTTATTTACTGTGAAAATGTACCCAAAGGTTACACATACACCAATGTGACTAGATTTTATCCCCCTGGTTTTAACTAGGTGATAAAGGGCTGCTTCAGAAACTGTTCATTAACTTGAGAGCGCAGCTGCTTCAGATTCACTTCCAATCTAATTTTCTGTATTGACATTAGTGGCAGCACACTGGGGTAGTCTCTCTTTAAAATTCCTGGGTTAGTGTGTTCTAACAGCTGAAACAAATCATTAGTGTTTCACAAGAAGTCACTGAACTGAAAACTTAAGACTAAACACAAACCCTACTTCCAGAAATGCTGAGATTTTTTCTAAAATGCAAATGTAAATATAAGGAAATCTAGAGTTTGATGCCTACAACACACTCCAAAAAGTTGGGACAAGAGCATGTACACCAGATGTTACATCATCATTCCTTTTAATTACACATTTTAATTATTTGGGAACTGTTGCAGCTTTGCAAGTGTAATATTTGCCCATTCTTGCTGGCTACAAGACTTCTGCTGCCCAACAGTCTGTGGTCGCCGTTACCTGATTCTCCTCTTCATGATCATACATTTTCAATAGGAGACAGATCTGGACTGCAGGCAGGCCAGTCAGCACGCTGTGGCTGCACGCTTTTATACCCCATCATGATACCCTCACTTGTTACTACTAATTTTGGAATCATCCAGAACAGTGCCTCTTTTATAAATTTTTCACTTTTATTTAGCCTTTGTCCCAACTTTTTTTAAATGCTGCAATGCAATGCATCAAATTCTACATTTGCTTATATTTACAAAATGAAAATCTTTTCTTTTTAATTTCTGCAGATAAACAAAGGCTCAAGCAAATTGACAAATTACAGTTTTTACTGAATTTTAAAGTCCTTACTTTTCTGAAAATTGTGTTTTTTCCACAAATGTAGTGCTTGTTCTCCAATTCACCTATTTAATGCAGCTTTATGATATCTTTGTTCACCACTGAGACAGCTTTTGTTTGGAGGAGTATCTTTAGCAGACATCATGATGACAGAAAAGCCACAGCTGGGGAGTTTGTCAAGATAATGTGTGCATACACAGGCAAGACAGTCAACTGAATGTTAAAAATACAAAACATTAGCATGTGTATCTACTGTATATACCTACCTACTGAAGTCATGTACTACTACAACAGCTTAACTGAAATGTAGTGATCTAAGTCTCTAAGAGCCGATTCTTCTTCAGCGAACGAGAAGAGCCGAGTCCCGTCGGGGAGAGCCGATTCTACAGCCGCTCCTGCTCAGCTAGCTGAGAATCCATGGAGGGGTGGGACTTTACTTTGATGGGCGCACTATGCGGCCAATCACATGCAAAGACACACTAGGATCATACCATTATATGAAGGAAGGAAGGGGGGCAGAGGCTCCAACGACAGTGAGTGCAGTGGTACAGGCCAGGCACACAGAGCAGCAGAGAGACGGGGAGCTAGATTTAAATGAAAGCTCGTTGGGAAAAAGCGAAGAAATTAGCGAAAAGACTTTTATCTAAAGTGTCATAATGTTAAGACTGTGGTCTTTATTTATTTGATTTGTTTGCTGTGGTTCTGTGTTCAGTTGTTCATTTTAAGGTTTTCCTAAAATGTTAAATAGTAACTGTGTATTTCTTTGAAATAAAAAAAAGGAAAAAATAAGGCTTTTATTAAAACACTGAATAAAAAATTGCTTAACAACACACAAACTATTCATAATTGTTAAATTAGGCTAAATAGAAGGCTCCAAGTGATACTAAATGAAAGGGTTTGGGAGCTGATTTCTCCTACCCATCGAATCGTCCTACCTTGGCGTACCGTGCGTTCTGTCTACAGTGGTAGTTAGGGTTAGGCTCCGGGTAATTATCTTATATGTAATGTTGATGTGTTGCTTCACTACTGTCAATTCTTGACACTTGATTAGTGATCTGATGGGTTAGATCGGTGGGTGGGTGGGTCAACCGTAACATAACATCATTACAAGAAAATATTACAGTTCAAAGTAGATGAAATCACTTTCATTTGCTATCTGCTGAGTTTGCATACAAACTTTGTTTCAACAGCATTCAAATGACAGTCTTTTATGACTGAAGTAAAGTCACTTATTCACTCTGATTCTTGGAGTGATCCTGTGAACTGGTCTGAAATTATTAGTGGTCTGAGTTCTCCTGCTCTGGTGGCTTCATGTTACAACTGATCAGGCACTGAGGGGTATTTGTTCAGGTCTACTGATGGTTTGTGTTGATGTGGATAACTGACACAGTGATACACATCAGGGACTTCAGGCTACATGTTTAGACTCACCGTGTTGCTGAAGGACCTTTCCTTTCCCTGGAGGCTGCCTGATCCAACCTGTGTACTAGCTGCCCACAGAATAAGAGACCTGACAGGTGATGATCTGACGCTGACCTGGCTGCACAGTCACAGAGACTGGCTGTGTCAAATGTTCACACTTCACACCTGTAGAGGAAAAGATGAATGAGTCTAATAACAGTAAACAGCCAGTGTGTGATCATACTGTCAGTGTCTCTGGCTCAGTGAGACTCACAGGATCCAGCAGCAGCACAGCTACAGAGAATATTGTTGGTATTGAAGGTGATCTAATGGCGCTTCTCTTCATCTTCTGCAAATGACAGTGTGATATCAAATCTTTACAGCAGACTGTGAGGAAGTTCAGTTTGCATAGAGAAGGACACAGACAGGTGAACTTCAGACATGACATTAAATAATTTCAAGCATAGAAATCTTGTATTATCTGAATTATTAACTTAAATTGATTCTTTTCATTTTTCACTCTTATTCTTAGGATGAAAAGTTGCAGTAGCTTCATGTGTGTCTCCTGGAGGTTTCATAACTTAATACACTGTTCATTGTGACCAGCACCACTTCTCTACTAGCAGAGAACCACAGCTTGCTTACAGCTTTATACATGCTAACATTACCTTGTTCTGCAGCTATGATCACAGTGGTCAGCATCTCACACCACAACCTGTCAAAACCTCTTCTTCACTAGTGAATAAACCTAAATCATCCCACACAATTACTAACAAATTACTCATTTTAAGAAAACTTACAGAAACCATAGTCCTCGCATTCATATTTCTATATGACAATACTGTTGTTTCATGGTAAAAATTCTTCACTGCAGCAAGAAAATGTATTTTATCCTGTACCCCAGAAAAGATTATGTACTTTTAAGTGGAAGTTGGATGTGTTTTAGAAAATTTGGAGCCTTGCGATACACAATGTTTCAGTATTTAAAGAGATATGAAGATGTTGTTATTTATGTCTTGGAAAGTGGGAATGGGAATCGTAGGATCATGATTTGTTCGTTGAGGTTGGGATAAAACAAACTTATTTGTTTTTTATTATATTCTAACATGGAAGTATTTGTTGAATGTAAAGTAAAATAAAGTATGAAATAAAATAATTATTTCCTATACATAATCTATTTTGTTATATGCAGTGCTGGTGTCTGATACTGCTTCACTTAAAAAAAAAACAATCTATTGATCAGTGTTATGATGCCTTTGATGTCACAGATTTTCTAATCACTGACCCATCAGTGACATCACAGGTGACATCACCAAACCACAGAACCAGAGTTTATAAATAGAAGCTGTGTCTCTTCAGAGTCAGATCTCTCCCACAGAGGAGAGCTGGACAGCTCTGGACCTCAGAGCTGATCCGGTTTCTGCTCCAGGCTGTTGAAGGGCAGCTGCTTCAGCAGAGACCGAAGCAGCCGCTGAGGACGCGATAGATCACGGCACATCCCCGCAGCCCCTTTAGTTTAGTTTGATGTGGGTTTCATTGTTTTACTGCCCACCTTCAGCTGCCGGTTCAGGGGGACTTCCTGCTCGAAGCCGCTGACCTCCAGTCAGCCTGAGCAGAGGCTCCAATCTACTCTCCTTTGAGGAACAGAGCTACCAGTCCTGCTCTGTGGTCAGGGAGGTCGTGGGGTTCATGGGTTAGATTAGTGGGTGGGTTAACATTAACAAAACAAAATTACAAGCAAATATCACATTTCAAAGTTGATGAAATCACTTTCAACATAAAGTAATCAAAATAAAAAATAAAATAAAATAAACAAGTTATATATATCCCTGCGATGGATTGGCGACCTGTCCAGGGTGTACCCCGCCTCTCGCCCGATGACAGCTGGGATAGGCCCCAGCACTCCCCGTGACCCTTACGAGGACAAGCGGTTAAGAAAATGGATGGATGGAAGTTATACATATCTCACACAGTGTATTGAAGGTATTTACACCACTTCAAAGAATTTTTACAAAATATTATTGTGAGTTTTTCTGATTTGTGTGGAAATGTTGTTGTGAGGAATACTTTCCACTAAAAACTGTCTTGCCATGAGAAATATATCAATTTTGAGAGACCTAAGTGCCAGATGAAAGATTTATTATTTATTATTTATTTAGTATTATTTTATTTCATGTGCCTAATTAACTATAAACTCTCCACAAAATGACCACTATCAATCTTGTCACTTATCATTTAAATTTGTAAGGCATCTTTTTTTTGGCTTGTATGAACAGGAGGAATGATTATACATATAATGTTCATAAAATGTTCACCATGCCCAGACATAACAAATTGCAAACCTATCCTGTAATATATGATCATTATGAATATCCAATGTGGTCAGACTTAAAGAGACCTCTAGCATTTTTAAAGACAAACTATAATTGTGCTGTGCTATCATGAAAAATAACATCCCACAGCACAGTAATTTTATTCACTTTATTGATACTTTATCGCTCCCTTTAGGGAAATTCTTTGTGGACACTGGGGTTCAGTGTCTTGTCTTGGGACACTTTGACATGGACCAGGAATCAGGGGGAACTGGGAAGCGTACCACCAACCCTGGGGTTTGTAGACTACTGCTGACTGCCTTACCTACTGCTCCACAGTTATATGAATCCACATTTTCTTTCTATGTTAGAAGATAGAGAGTTTTTCTTAAGTCTTGGAAGCAAAAATGATCCTTAGAGGTAGTTGTGGTTTACCAGACCAGTAATGATGTATACATTAAGATTGTGTACATCTGTTTAAGACAGTCCAGTCCGTGTCAGAGTTTTCGGTGGAACAGATGAAGTTCTGCTCGTAATATTAGAATCTTACTTTTGACAAACAGTTTTATTATCTCAAAACCAGCCATTAAGATAATATTCATATTATGTAAACTGATTATATATTATAGTTATAAAGAATATTCTAAGATATAATCTTTATCTATAAAGACTATGTATTATAATCTTCATATATAAAATTGTGATGATGATGATAAACATTAGTACTATTAAGTTATGTGTATGTTGGAATGTAAAAACAACCTCTGCCAAGTAAATAACACATCAAAAAAGGCAAGATACCTTAAAGAATGTCAATCCAACCCTGTCTCCTAAATATTATGCTCCTATACAACTGAACTGCAAACATGATGTTGGTCAATCAGCACCTGTTTTCTATTGAGAATCAGCACATCACAGATGTGTTTACATTGTGTTGCTACAATATTTTTCCATCATTTAATGACTGATAAATAACAGAAAACCCTTCACAACATCTCAAATGGAATAAAACTCTCATGCAAGCAGGGAGCCAAAGCAAATATGCACGGAGGATCAACTTAGATGCAAAATAAATTATTTTCCCCCAGTGTAAAAAGTCTGGAGGATAAGCTTTTCACTGGCAACCAATATACCAAAGCAGTGACACAATGACAGAGGATAAATTAAAAGAAAAATAACTGATAAAGTAGAGAAACTGGCACAATAATCCCACATGGGCTCACACAGTTAGATGATTTTCAAAACTAAATCTACAGTAAAAAACTATTTGCCTCAGCCATTATGTCATTTATGAATACTGGGACGTATATATGTGAGATTCTTGACTGTGGAGAGTCTAAGGTGTTTTTCTAGAGGTGAAAAGATGGAGTGAAAGTTTCCACAGCACACCACACAATATAAAAGAGCTTTAGGTAAGAGTCACGTGAGAGATAGTGACTGTGGAGTTCACACAGTGAAAGACCCAACATATTGCACCACTCATTTTTATTGTCATGTAATTTTCAACACAGTTCCCCTAAAATTGTCCCTCCCTCTTGAAATCCACGTCATGATTGCTATACCTTCTGTTGTTCTTGTGGCGCCACACCTCTGCAGGCACCCATTTAATGCAAAACACAGATTTATTCAGGGGAGTATCATTCTCAGCCTGAGATCACTTAGAGACAATCTTTGTTTAAAGTATATGTGTGTGAGACAAGTCCACAGTCATGTCTGAAAGGTTTGTCCTGTATAAATCAAAGTAGCTACTTGGTGCACTAAATTAAACAAATAATCAAACAATGATGGTATACGTCTATCACCTTTTGATTCAGCCTACACATATAATAAAATTAACAATTGATCTAGTTAATCACACTCATTTTCCATCTCAGTGTCACCATTCCTGTGTCTTTGTTGGCTCTTTTTTTCTCTTTGTGGTCATTTTGTGTCTTGCATGTCAGAGTAATCCATAATTAAAATATTTGTCAGCCATACAGTACATCACAAACTCAGGCACAAACATCTAAACAGTGAAAAAGATGTAAGAATTATACCTTACATTAAAGATCTATATGTTAAAGTACATTTGTGTTGGGTTGAATCAGACTGCAACACTACCCCTTAGATGCTTCTTCTATATTTATCTTTAACAGTGTAATATGAAGTGTAACTTTTAAGTTACACAAAATATTAGTTTATTAGTTTTTCTTTGTAGTGTAGCATGTCTAGATATGACACCTGAATCCAGTCTACATGGTCAAAGTCTCTGTTGTTGTGCTTATGCATTGACGCCCTCTGGTGCATAGAAATGGAATAACATGAAACCACTATCAGCCAAATTACTTCATAGCCTTTTTCAAAAATACTTTAAGCAAACCTACAATTCTGGTACCAATATCTATTTGCATAATTTGTTAAACTTCCTACACACCAATAATAATGTAAATAATACTGGAGGTCAACATTGTGCATGGTAAATGACATTACTTCTTCTGCAAGCCACCAAGACATGGATTGATGTATGGGCAAAATGAGGAGCCAATTTTGTTTTATTTGTGTGTTTTTGTTAGCAATTTGTTCCTATTCCTATATTACTTCTTTTTTAAACCTTATTATAGATTATATGAGGTATCACCACATATATGTATTTAAATAGTTATAAATATTATTATTAATTTGTGTTGTTCCACATGTCTGAATAAGGCTTTTAGTTACACCCTTTTTTTGTTGGGTACCATACAAGCAAAAAGCGCCACTGCGCTTTGTAGTAATTTTGTGATTTTTGAGTGGCTCTATTTGGTAGTTTTGTGATGGTTTTGCCTCTGTTTGGGGTTGTTTTATATCTTTGTGATCATTCTATGTTTTTATATATATATTCATCTATAAGTTTCAAATAAGATATATTAACAGTCACTCACACAGAAGCTCCTGGGCCTATGCCCCAATTGCTGTAACTTAACTTGCTGACCAAACTGTCAGACATAGGACTTCCACACTCCACCTGCCTTTGGATCAAGGACTTCCTCAGTGATCGCACTCAG
>JAUMHL010000028.1:20785900-20854295 GCA_032362345.1 Sandelia bainsii | reverse complement strand
CCCTCAGGCAGACGTTTCAGATCCATAAAGACTAAAACAAACAGACTAAGAAACAGTTTTTATCCTTCAGCCATCACCATGCTGAATACTGCTAAGTGGTCAATCTGACCTAGTGCACCTTTCATGTTTACAGTACAATACAGTCTCATGTTTACAACACAGCTTAAGCCAACACCGGCTAAGGGACAAGTGCAATATGACGTATGTATGAATGAAAAAACAGTGTTTAGGTACTTTATATATTTATTTATCCTAGCTTTTTAACTAGAGTGATTGTGTTTTATTCTTGTACTGGAAAATTGCACCTTAATTTCGTTGTACAATGTCTCATTGCTACAATGACAATAAAGATTCTGATTCTGATTAAAAAATAAATACTCAATTTGAGCTCTGTTATTTTTTTCTCTAGGAATGTGCTGAAGATCAGTAGTTCAAACCTCTCATCTCATCAAACAAAATGTTCCTTTATTCAAATAGTACATAATTATGAGTAGGATGGTGAACAACAGGCTTAGCTGCAGAGATGACAGGTACAAGAACCTTCCATAGGAGCAAGACCCAGACTGAAAGAAATCTTCTAGTAATTTTCTGTCTCTTTATGGTCGTCCTTTGCTTATGCTGTGTCTCATTTTGATTAATTTGTGGCTTTCATTTTCTCACAGTTCTCTGTGACTTTCACTCTCTTTATACAGATGCAATTGTTAAATTGTGTTAAAGTAGCTGTACTCACACACTGACCTCTGTCTGACCTGAAAAGTTTGGCAGAGAAAACAACAATAATATACGATTTCCAGAAGGTATGACTATTTATCGCATTCCTAATTTCAATCATTGAAATGTGAAGACATATAGAGCAAAAGAAGCGTACCTGGCCTTTGTCGTCCTGATTGTGACACTTACTTTGTTCAAACCTGGCAACACTGCTGCTTGACCATTCCTCGCGGCGATGTGCACGTTCGGACTGTCAAAACGCGGCGCTTTTAAAGTTAAGGTAAGATGTCCTGCTCATGTCGGGCTAACGCGGCACACATGTACAATTAAATTAGATATGTCATGTTTCTACCTACATTGTGAGCTGTGTTAAAGTAGGTACCATTTAGTAGTTTACACCTGTAAAACTATCCCGCCGTCGCACTACGCACTAGGTTACCTCCTAGCAAACGTAGCTAACTAGCTAAGTTTAAAGTTCAAACGTAACTATGACTACTACTGCTTTGTAATGTTAGCTGAATTTATTAATGAATTTACCTTGAGCGGGAAGGTGTTTAAATAACCACTGTTGTGTTTGGCACAGGTGACAGCTAGCTTTCCAACATGATGTTCTACACCCAGCTCTTCACGTCTAAGCGGGGGCCTCTAGCCAAGATATGGTTAGCAGCTCACTGGGAAAGGAAACTCACCAAGGCACATGTATTTGAGTGCAATTTAGAAACAACCATCAGAGATATAATTTCTCCCAAGGTAAAATATCCCCTCCAGATTAGAGTAACGCCATTGTCTAATACGTGTAATTTATATAACGCTATTGTCTCTGTAGATAAAAATGGGACTGCGGACATCTGGTCATCTGCTGCTTGGTGTGGTCAGGATCTACTCTAGAAAAGCAAAGTATCTCCTTGCAGACTGCAATGATGCCCTGCTTAAAATTAAAATGGCATTCAGGCCAGGTAACATCTTGTTTATTTTGTTAGTGTCAACAGTTGTTCAAATAGTGGTGACAAATTAAAGCACTGCAGGGTTTGACAGGGCTGTAGTTAAATTGTAATGGCTAAAATTTGAATTATGGCTGTGCAGCAGTAGGGAAGTGAAAGTAAAGGCCAAGTGGATACCTTTATTGAAGGGACACAATACCATTTTAAAATATAAAATACAAAATGTAGTTTTATTTTAGTGTGACTGTGCTTCTTGGACAACTGATGCCTACACCTGTATTAGATTTACCTGTCTACTGTCGTAAGTGTGAAAATAACAGCATGCTGGCTATATATTTTTCTTTTTATTTGTTTACCTTTTCCAAAGAAGTACATACAGTAAATTAAATTACTGGTTGCTGTTTTACCTCATGTAGCTCTAAATGCAGTGCATATTTTTCTTACTTGCCCTGTTTCTCACTTTAATCACACCAGGTCAGACAGATCTGCCTGAGGAAGGGCTAGAGGCAGCACTAAAAGCAATTACCTTGATAGAAGATTTCTCTGCCTTTGATGCCCAGCTACCACCCCTAAGGTACAGTTGTCTTCTGGCATATTTCAGCGTATGAAGTTTTCTTTGAGACATGTCACTTTATTAGAGGCACGATCAGATTTATTCACAAATATTACTGGAAAAATGTTTATTCACACATGAACAATCAGCAACTTTATCTTTTTAAATAATAATTTGTTTTCCTGCTGCAATTACAATCATAAAATCACTGATTAGTCATAATTTTTAATTGTGGGTGCGGGGCAAAACCTTTTATGTATTTTAGGATAACCCAGTGTTTATTTAAATCTAATCAGTAAGTATTCTGTCCCTGTGCACCTTATGTTTTCTTTACTTGGACACCAGTAACATAGATGTTGTGGACCACTTTTCACTGAACCAGTGTCGATCAGAGGAAATCACCCTGAAAGAGGATTTTGGAAGTGGCTTTTTGAACTTGTCAGACATCGGTAAGAACTAGGTTGTGTAATCTGTATACTCAGCACTATACCTCCATTAAACCCTTCCGCCATAATTAGATTTAAAGTAAAGCAAGTTGAAGTGTTTTATATTTTTTAATGTTGCCAATAAATCTTTTAAAAATACCAAAACAATAAGTGATTTGATACTGCTTGTGAAGTTTTGGTCTTTTTCCTATGATTTGTTGTCTCTTTTAAAGCATAGTTTTCAGTTTAGAGCTGACATTGATATTGTTTGTCTTCTGCTATTTGTTCTGATGTGTAGGAGGAGAGTCCCAGGACCACCACAGTGCATTACTGGATATAAGCTTTCATAGTCTGGCTCAGGAGGGAGACGCTTTTGGTGACGAGGACAAAGGATTCGACTTACTCGGTAGTTACTGGAAGTCAATTAGTTTTGGTCATATTTTCATCCTGAATATGCCTGGTAGTATTTGCTAGTCACCCGTACATTGTAAAGTGCCTTGAGTGGCGTTATATAAATAAACCGAAACTGAATCTACGTATTATGTGTCAGTGAAATGCCACAACTCATACTGTAAACTCATGAAATGTATCCTGGACCTGCCCCAGTTTCCCAGTGATGTTTGCACTTTGTCAGCAGTTTATGGGCAATGTCCTGGTCATAAACTGTGAAATATTTGGCTTCAGAAGTTGACAGGGATTGCTCAAGCACACCATTAGGTTTGGCTTCTTTGAGGCTAGTAGCCTCTAGTCTCATTTGGTGAGGAAGAACAAATTTTGTCTGGCAGGTTAAGTGATCATGAGTTGTAATTCTCTTTCTACTTGAGTAAATAATTATTGATACTTTAATGACCCTGTAGACTTTCTGACATACTCCAGTGATCATGAGTCCACTGACTTCATTCTGCAACTGCCTGTAAATGAAAATCCAGAGACCCCTACACTCAACCATCAACAAGGTGATAAAACATCTTGACATATTATGTGGATCCTTTATTCACCTTTGGTTTATTTAGCAAACCTCAATTTAAACAACAGGTTAATTGTAGTTACTGTTAATACTATTTTAGTGGTACAGCAGTATTAGAGAGTTTTGTGTTGCTGTTTGTCTAGAAAACACAGCACATTTGTATTCAAAGATGTATTTAACTTTTAAAAACTCCATATGTTTTTCAGATGCTGAAGGAGGAGACCCTGTAGAGGTAGAGACTCCTATACTCAATGAGACCACCCTGCTTGCTAATGAAGCAGAAGCCTTTGCCCTTGAACCTGTGGCCATCACCCGTAGGCACAAAAACCTGTTTCTTCAACCGCAAAACATAATGCAAAATATGCAAATATTTATCTGCACAAACACCAGCATCACCCTGCTGAAACCACACTTCCACTTTTCTTAAAAACTTGAACATTTTCAGGCTTCTGAAGGTTCTTTGTTGGTAAGAACATAATAGCTAAATAATGGTGAGAAAGACACAACTGCACACATCAGTGTAAAACCCTAATATACATGGTTGTAAATGTTCTGCACTTCTAGCTTTTCTACCTTATTGGTACTCAAAGCGCTTTTACACTGCTTCTCATTCACTCATACACACACACACACGGCAGAGCTGCTATGCAGCTGACCTGACACACCGGGGGCATCTTGGGGTTCAGTGTCTTGCCTAAAGACATTTCATCATATGACGAGAGGAACCGGGAATCAAACCACAGATCCTACGATTGGCAGGCAACTGCTCTACCTCCTGAGCCACAGCCGCCCCACAAACATGGATATGAATAACCAGGAATCTCATGTTCCATGTAAACTCCATATTCCAGAAACAGTCAAAACCAGGATAAGACTCAAAACTGAGATATTTGTGTTTATCTTGCTTTGGCAAGAGAGATAAGCCAAAAACTGTGGGCCAGCTGTCATGTACATGGAGTGCTGCAGATCTGCCGCTTGTACTGAAAATCAAAACAAGTCCTCTTACAAACCTCTACTGTTTCTTTGCAGCAAACTCAGAGATAAAGAAGGGAAAGAGGAAGCGCAAGTTGGTTGTGGATGAAAGTAAAGAATTGACCAACGAATTCATCAGAGAGCAGCTTTCGGACTATTCGGATCTGGTCGCACCTTTCGACATGGCCCCGCCGACTGTGCAGCTTATGCAGTGGAAGGAGACCGGAGGTGCAGACAAACTCTTGGCACAGCCATGTTCCACTGTAATAACTCCACAGATTAAGGAGGTACAAATATCTCTCTGCAGTGTCAGAACAAATCATGAAACAGTTAATCAATAAGAAACATTAAATTGAAATCAATTTTGCTTTTGCAGGTTTTTGTCAGGAGTATTTTTCAACTGAAGTATTATGGTGTTTGTGAGGAAACTGAGCAGATGCGTCAGGATGAGCAGGATGGTAGGGATTTAGATATTAATACAGGGAGAGAAGTGTTTTTAATGTGTTGTTTTAGCTGTGGTGTCTTCTGTTCAGCCTCTCTTGTTTCATATGATCTGCGTTATTATGTCTTATATAGTTCAGAGGGACATAAGTTCCTCCACTACAGACAACATCAGTGTCATTGATTCAACAATTGATGCTGAAAAAACACACAGGACTGAGCTGACAGTTCTTGATCAGATGAACAACCAGCAGAGTTACTCGGAGCTCGCACAAGTAAGAACAAATCGATTATATTCTAATTCATGATGCTGCTTCACCTTTTTTTCTTTGGTTTATAATCTACCGTGTGTCTGTCAGGATGAAAACGGGTCAGAGTTCACTCATCCAGAACTTCCATCAGAAGACTCAGTGTTTGTCCATCCATCTCACATGCAGCAGGAGACAGAGCCAACATTGCTCCACAGTCAGGTGCTTGTGAACGCACAGAGCAGGGAATTATAATCTGTCAAACTCCACATTTCACTGACCTTATCCGCAGGATGAAAGTGAGCTAATAATGGATGGTACCATAGACGAGCTACAGTCTATCAGTGTTTGACAGATGGTGGCTGTTAATTTCCCATGCTGCCTTGGACATGTGCCCAGTATCACTGACTGGTCCCTTTCTAACCTGCAGTCTATGCTGGACAGCCAGGACCTTGAGGAGAAGAGGATCACCAGGCGAGCGAAGAAGCTTCTGAACACTCTGAGAGTAAGAACCTAAAAATAAATGTTTGGATATTTATATCACTGTAACACCAGCTGTCCCATCAAACATGTAAAGTATGTTCATTTATAAGCCTGTATGTCCAAGTCCCAGGACTGTTGTTTCCATATCAGGCAGTGTCCTTGCTCCGTGTTATACTGAACTGTACAAAATCTATAGCCACGGTGGACAGGGATTTAAAGATGAGTAGGTCGGGGCAGGATGAGGGATGATGTTGAAAATTTAATTTGTGTGTGTGTGTGTGTGTCTCAGAGCCACAGCGACAGTGACACCACTTTCAGCCTGCAGACACTCTGTGAGGGGAGCGCTCGCTTGCAGGCTGCAACCACTTTCTTCTGCCTCCTGGTCCTTAAAAAACAACAAGCCGTCCACCTGCATCAGAGTGCTCCCTATGAGGACATCTTCGTCACGCCTGGACCGGAGTTCTATAATTAGTAAATCAGAAACCACCTTCATAAAGCTAGAGCTTGGGTTAATGAATGAGTTGCTGCCCTGGTTCCACTGGATCACGCTCACTATAGTAGCAAAGGGTAAGCGGAGGAAAAATCTATATTAACCTAGAAATTGCTTGTACAGAAAAATAAGTTGATTTGATGTTGCACATGTTATCAGCCTGTCTGCAGGTCAGAGTCTCAAAAAAGTCCTTTGAAGGTATTAAAAAGTTTTAAATTTCATATATAAAAGTCTTTTCACTCACTTTCATGTTTTTCTTTTGATTAGTCCAAAACTCAAGTTAACAAAAAACAGCTAAAAACATTTTTTTTTCATTGGTTAATCCAAAGCTCTGCTGCTTAGCCTGGTTGCATTGATTTTTGGAACTTATTGGAAGCAATTAAACATTGAGAAGGTCCAAACTGCCCCTGCTGGTTTTACATCATACATTTATAGTTTGGCCACTACGATTGTGAAACAGGCATCAGATGTGTTTCTACTGGTATTAAAAGGGGCTTAAAAAGTCTTAAATCTGACTTAGTGAACCTGCAGAGACCATGTGTATGTTTTTGTGTGTCATAAACGTTGTACAGATTTGTTGTGCTTGTTCTTGGCACTTTGTAAGAAGGGGGGGTATCAATGAAGGTATCTATCATCATACAGTACCTGACAGCATATGGGTTTCACAACTCAAAATATTTTAAGAGGTGATCTCCAAGATCCTTTATTTATAATTTTATTTTATCAGCAACATGTCATGTAGCTATTCTTATACTGTGCTTTCCTTTATATTATATTAGTGTTTCACACTGTTCCTTTTCTATTTATTCCAAAATACTGTTCCTTGAGTAAACTGTTCCCTGAGTACTGTATAAGAAGCACAAAACAGAATATTTAAGAATAAAAACTTGTATATATTTAAATGTTTTACAGTTTAAATTTTATTGATGTTTGGGACATGACTCTCAAGCCTGAACATATATCAAGTTTTGTTTTTGTTTATTTGTTTGATAGTTGTTGTTTTTCCAACAGCTTAAATCCAGAAAACAGATGTATAACTTTCATTGGAAATGTTATGCCTGAATGGCAACTTCACAGATTTTCATTTTCTTTTTTCTTTATATTTAAATATCTAACTTTTCGTAGCTGAAAAACTCCAGGTGACATCATCTGGAGGATGGTAGACCGTATGCTTGGAGGGTTTAGGGTTGACTTTACAAGACGAGTTGAGTGACTCCCATTTCTCCTCATTGGAGTTGTATAAAAAGTCTACAGAGTTTAGAGTTTAAGTCATTCTGATGTTGTAAGTATCTGGGTTTTTTTTTTCATTGTGAATTATATTAAAATAAATGAATCGGTTGGTATATATTATATATGTATAGGAAAAATCTTGTATTAGTGAATGAAGATCATCACTCTGCCTGTCAGTGCTGGAGTGACTGCAGTTACTAAACTACAGTTCAGCTGTCACATCATTTGATCCCAGATATGAAAAAGCCGCCAGTAACACAACTGAACCACGAATGAGCGGTAAAGTCGTGTCAAATGAAGCATAATCTCCTACTGTCACTTTAAGAAGCAGCGATGCAGCCGACGCAGTTGCCTCATTTCATCTCCGGGCTTCGCGGCTGCAGGATGGACTCTCATCAGCATCAGCAGCATCTTTTCGTCCTGAGGCCACCGGGGACTGTTCAGCGACCGTCAACTCCGGCAGGAACCGAGGCGTTTCTACGATGCACAACTTCCACCTGTCGAAATGGTAGCGTTTCGTCTCGTACGTTGTGTGTGTGTGTGTCTCAGAAATGATTGTTTTGAGAGAGATGGAGCCGGTTGAATCCGTGAGTAACTGAATGTAGGACATCGCTGGGACTACATATGTTGATGAGCTGTTTCTGTCAGAAGTGATGAGGCTGCGTTTTCTTTTCTGTGAAGTACCAGCTGGGCGTTAGACGTCCTGTTTGGGGACACCAATGTAGTCAGCTATTATGCAAAGTAAGGATAAGACTTTTTTTCCTTTCTTTTTTTTGGCTGCTGTAATCATCATCTCACACACACCCGCCTGCTTATCTAACACTGCTTTATTGTAGGCAACAGCTGTGGCAAAACCCAGCGATCTGATGCCATAATCATGATTCAAGGACAGGACGTATCACCCCCACGCACCATCTGATATTTATCCTGGAAAACATCATCACCTGACCGTCTCATGTCTCAGTAGTTGGACTCTCGCCTCCACACTTCACACTGATGCACTTACGTAAGATGATTGCGTCTTTCTCACCAGTAACGTTCTCGCCACTTGTTGCACAGACAGCAGAGAGGGAGGCGAGATCACCTCTCTCATTGTCCTAGAATTTAAATATAGGACTCGTTTTGGCGCTTATAATCTTCTTTTCATTATCAGAGGTGTTGTTGTGTCTGCAGCCACTACAAAGGTTTATCCACCAGCAGGTGAACTGTGCGTGTTGATGTTGTAGGCCTGGTTACAGGCACTGTGGGAGAATGATGAGAACATTTTGTCCTCACCTTTTATGTTTGTGGTTAGACAGGACGGGGCTTCTCTTCTGACTTGGGTGGTGACAGAACAAGCTGATCCTGAGAGATAATTATTTAAAAGGTCTCATTTCTTTTACTTTTAGTCACTTTTGTGGCTGTCATTGAGGTCACCGAGTTCATGACGCCTGTGAATGTTATTTTATGATGCAGAATTAAAACCTTGCACACAGTGGATATTTAACAGGCCAGATTTATATCAACATTATGTTTCTTTATGTGCTTTCTGTGTCATTGTCTTGTATTGAGGTTCCTGGCTGTATTAACCTGTGTTAATAATAAGAAATTATACTAATAGTGGAGATTGTGTTGGGTAAAGAGGACATCCTGACTGTCCCAGTTACCAAATGACCAATTTGTCTTTTGCCCTTTGACACCAGTTATTTTGAAGCTGTGCAGACAGGGAGGACACAGCTCACAGAAAGGCAGCTGCACTGACTGTGAACTCACTGTGTTCCCTATGTTTCAGCAGAGAAAGGAAGCTTTATTTGCTGCTGGCAGAGACTTTTTTTTAATTAGAGATAGAGTCAGAGTATTGTCTCTGACTTCCAGTAAGGCAGCAAATAATGACCACATACATTATTCATTTTGCTGCTATTTACTGAATAGTGTTATGATTACTGAAGACTGCTTTTTGAGATTGGAATATTTGTGATTTAGATTATTATCATCTGTCTTCCTGCTTGTGTAGCCTGCTATGGTAGCTTCAGTCTGGTTGTGAGGGCTCCTGGCATCCTTCTGTAGAGACCGCAGCGGAGACGTCGGAGGTCTCCTGCACATCAATGTCTCTTTTGCCAAGTCGAAAGCCGACCTCAGGTCAGCGCAGGTACTGATGCCTTTCTTTTTTTCACCAGAATGACACGTTTGGTTCACATGCTGTATTTGATAAGCTTTTGTGGCGACTTAAAGTATTGTGAATACGTATAATTTTATCTCTCCCTGCAAGACGTTCTGTGGGCACCAGTGGTGGAAGTGGGCGTTATTCCCACAGTGATACATCCAGCACCCATACCTACCCTGGTCGGGCTAGGGCAACAGAAGGAAGCCCCACAGCCCGGACGTATCCTAGTACACCCAGGTAAGATACCGATCATAAAATCCTCTGTTACAAGCAGCCTGACATTTACATCCAGTAAGCTGGAGGCTGTGAGTGTAACTGACTGACCCGTGGGTAAGACCTGTGAGGCACTGGTGGCCTCTTCCTGGGTGTTCACCAGCTGAGACTCCAGTGCCTCTCAGGTTCTCTTGTCCTCTCCTATTATTTAAATCGAGATGGACAATAGTAGAAACACTTTTCAGTAAGATGCAATAAAATTAAACAAAACCACAAACAACATGGATTATGAGAAAATGCGCTCCTGGTCGAACAAGACTGAAGGAGATACAAATGGCTGTGGATATCCTTTGTCACTTTTTGTAGTTGTTCTGTGTCTCTTAACACTATATTTATATATCTTATATGTGATTGAGTTTAATTAAGCTTATTAATATAAAGGACCTTTTCTTTACTCAGGCGTCAGGTAAAGCACACAGCCTGCAGTGACAACCATGGGATCAGGCCCCCTACTCCAGAGCAGTACCTCACACCGCTGCAACAGAAGGAGGTGTGTATACGACATCTGCGAGCCAGGCTCAGGGAGAATGTGGAAAGACTGCAACACAGGTACACCTTTGCATCCATCAACCAACATTTGTTGTGAGTTATGAGACTAAACTAGCATATTTGTCAAAATGTTCTTTATCCTTTAACAGGGACTGTGAAATAGATGAGTTAAGGAACCAGTTGTACAGGATGCAAGAGGACTGGATAGAAGAGGAATGCCACCGTGTGGAGGCACAGTTAGCACTAAAAGAAGCACGCAAGGAGATCCAGCACCTCCAGGGGGTGGTAGAGTCAGTGAGGTCCAACCTTGGTTACCGTGAGCAAGATCCCAACGACCACAAGCCATATACAGGACTGCAGGGTGCTCGGCCAGGGGGGAGGTCACGCTCCTGTGGCTGTTCCCCAGCCAGCACTTTGAGTCGCAGCACCACCTACCACAAACTGAGCAATGAGGCCCTGCAGCTGGAGCGCAGCTCAAATGCTCCTGAGGCAAGTAGAGTATCTCGCCCAGCAGGACAAACACATCTGCTATTGGAGGCAGCCCCCCTGTCAGAGCAGCTGCCACCCCAGGGCCACCTCCGGGGCCCCCCACGCTCCTCTACTTACGAAAGGCTGTGCAGCGGGGGGACTGTGTTGCCAGTCTCACATTCCTGCCACACTCTCAGTAGCAGCTGCAGGTGCAGTGGACACACCTACCTCCCCCATCATCACCTGTTCCTGCACTTGCCTCAGGAGGAGGCTCCTGTAACAGCAACGGTTCCTGCTGTCCCTGTTAATCCTATCCCCATTCCTTCTCCTGAGGCAAAGAAGAAGCCGGAAGTCCGCTCTCAGGCCTGCAGCCCCACCATGACCTGGCTGTGTGAGGAAAGCGCTGCCGAAGAGCTGAGTGTCATTTCCTTAGCAGGAGACATCACCCAGTCAGAACCACATCTGTTTCCATCGTCTTTACCTCCGGGGTCCCCTACTGAGAATTCACACAGTGTAGAACCACTACCCCCTGACAAATCAGAGGAGGTACCAAAGATGCCAGCTGAGCCCTTCACCTGCCAGCCCCACCCTAGAGCTCCACTTCCAGTGCGGCAGGAAGCTACATTAGTAGAGACAGAAGAGAACAACACGGAGGACACCGAAGGGGCAAATGATGATGGGTATTCCCCGCAGCTCTGCCACTGGAGCAGGTACTTCCTCGTAGATCTTTTGGCTTTGACAATGCCAGTGGTCCCAACGGTGGCATGGCTGTGTCGAGGGGGACCGCAGGAAGTCTTGCCTGTGTATCACATCGGGTCTCTGCTGAGAGGTTGTTGTGCGGTGGCCCTCCACTCACTTCGCCGCCAGGGAGCAGGCAGGGGACGCAGGCCTACCAGCATGAATGGAACAACAGCTATTTGAGAGACAAAAAGAACACAACTCCGAACCTCTGTAGACACAGCCACAACAGTGCTGACTTTGCTTTATTACACTTTGGTAAACGCCATGTGTTGGATTTCTTCTCTAGACGTTTAGATTTTACATAATGAACCTCGTGATTTTGTGGCCATGCCTTGCCTTGGACAAAAAGTAATTAGCTGTACATTATTAAATACTTTATTATACTTACTGCTACTGCCTGCAGTTTAAGTGGTTTCTCTTTATTGCAGTGTGCATGTAAGCATTGTTTAGTTGGGCTCTTTTGCTTGAATCAAAAAGCCTGTACCTGTTTATGTGAACCATCTCCTGGACAAAGATATTGTGTTTATTCTGTCAAAGAAAATCACATTTTAAAATAATGGAGGAAAAAACTCGTCCCACAAACATCAGACAAATAAATTACTGTCAGGACTTACTGTATCTGTTCAGGAACATCCGACAACATCATGACCTGAAAATAAAAGAAAACAAATCAGCAGTTTGGGTAAAGTCATGACTTGACATGAGTTAAATTTCATAGTGGACTTAATGCCAAACCCTGAATCATCTTGAATGAAAATCAAGGCACTGTGCTTGTAGCTTTTGAGCAGGACAGAATTTATTGGAGTTTGGATCTAAAAATAAAGCTTTGAGGCAGGTGTGTGTGCGCTGGGCATTAATATGTACCTGACATCAACTGTTCCAGTCCTGAAAGGCACGGTCTGGTTGTGTCTCTACAGTTATGTATTTTTATAAAGGTTTTAGGAGTTAAACATTTAAGATTTAACATGAATTGTGACCCACACAGCTGAATAATAAAGGACTTGAATGAAGAGTTTTGGTTACTTAATTGATAAGTTGATCATTCACAAAGATATACTGTAAGCATGTTCTGAAAGTGATAGACTTTTGTCATTTCACAAAAAGTTTGGACTTTTTCTAAAATGGAATAAAAAACTAAAAGTACATCATTTTGTGAAAATATTCAGGAACTCTGCCCATGTCAGATGGAGCAAAAAACAACTTGCTCTGTGACCATCCAGCCCAGCATCTGTGCTTTGGGCATGTATCAGTGCTCATGGCATGGGTGAAGGTACCATCCATGTAGAGGCATAAATTATATTGGGATTTAAGAGCAATATTCTGTCTTTCCCTAGGAAGTCAGAGGAATTCATTGAATTTTAGAAAAAGTCCGGATTTTCCTGTATGCAGGGTTTGTATTCTTTAATTTTACAAGACACTAAAGATCTTTGTACAGCTGCAAGTAAAGATTAACACTTGCACACTTGAGTTATTTTTTGCATTACTGTGGGTTGCTTTTATACCACTTCATTGAATTTCATAATAGTGAAGCAGCACATTTTGTAGTGTTTGAACTTTTATTTTTCAGTTTGAGACTTTGGTACCAGATCAATGATATTTGCTTCACATGCATAAGATGTGCTTATAAATTTACAACTGATTGCCATGTCACTTATCCTTTTCCATGTATATGTGCTTACTGCATGGCCCTGAGTCTACAACTACACTTTCCATCAGTCTGTCCTGTACATGTAAAAGTAATGAAGCAGTGAATAACTGTACTATAACTGCACAAGAAACAACAGAATATTGCAGAATACCCTGGATGTTTCCGCTCTTCTTGGAAAATAAAAGACACTTATTTTCTTTCATGAATATAGTGTGAGTATAAAGAAATATAAAGTAAGGGAATACCAAGGCTGAACAGCCACATACAACCACCCAAGGGAAGGACAAAAAAATAACAGTTAGTGTTAAAATTACTCTTTTAATGTGTTCAGAGTAAGGAACAGACCTTTTACAACATCCACGGCTTGTTACACACAACTCCTTCGAATAAAGATAATCGCAAACCCCAACGTCTGCCTACAAATCTTTGTAGGGGAACTTACCATGCAAATTCAGAAACCTTTTCACAGAGACCAAATATTTTCCCCCACACTGTTTTGGCTAAAAAAACAACAAAAAAAACCTAAATTTCTCCAAATGACCAATAATAACATCCAATCATTTTACACTTACAAATTAACAGCTGTTGCTGCAGCGTAGACAAAGAAACTCCTACATCTGCAGAGACCTGTAGGCTGTTCATGGCAATAATGTGCTTGGTTCATGAGTCCCTGGTTATAATGTATTCCATCTTTTCTCCCAGTAACAGGTATCCCAACGGTAATTCGTAGAAATATCATTGTGTCAAACAACAATTTATTCTTATTTTTATTCACGACAACTCATTACCCGCAATCATTACAATTTTTGCGTAAAAGGCCACAGAGCCACAGGAATGAGATTGATTCAGTACTTATGACACATTTTCTAAACCTTAAGTCAAAAAAAACAATAATCTAAACAAAACAAAAAAACATAAAAAATACACAACAGAACTTTACAAAATACATGGGATGGGATGGCCTATGACTTATTACTGTATGAAATTGAAAATATAGTATGAAGGACACAGTTTTAAAGCAAGTGAAACATTGTTTGTATCTAAATAGAAAGGAGAGTGAACTAGTGAAGCTATAGACAAAGGTCCTATGCAGGGATCAAGAGCAGGAATCATCTGTTAACATTTTCCCTCCATGTTCCCGAGATAGGAGTCAACCTGCCATGAAAAGAAGAAGCGTCTTAGTGCTGCGATTAAGAGGGTGGGGGAGGAGGAGAATACAGGATATGAAGACTAAAGCTTTTTATTTCCATAACATTAAACCTCACTTGCCCATTAGCAAATGTACAGTCATGATTACATGTAAGCATGGAGCTCAAAAAGGCTTTACTGTTGGGTGAAAACTGAATTAACGAGTCATATCCTTACACAGTTGTTACTTAAACTCTAAACTGTGCACACAATCGTGTTCATTCTCCAAATGATTAAAACCTCTCACCCTGAAATTCTGAGTGGAATTTAACAAAGAGAGTGCACAAGTTTCAGGCTTCCAGACCAAGCAGCTCCACATCGAAGGTCAGAGTGGCGTTTGGTGGGATGATCCCTGGGTGCCCTTTGCTGCCATAGGCAAAGTCTGGTGAGCAAATCAGCTTTGCCCGCTGACCTACACTCATCTGTGAAGGAGGTGGACACATTACTTGTTCAGCTTATTTGTTTTGTCTATACAATGCCAGGCAATACTGAAAAAAATCCTGTTTTAATTTCACCTATCCCCAACAGACCTCTTCAGACGTCTTGGTTTGTCTGACTAACAAACTAAAACTAAAAGATATTTATTTTATCATTTAATCACATCATTTTGGAAGCTGGTAGAATTATACTGCATTAAGGCGAATTCACATTTTCTGCATCCACATGTCCACTACATTGTCCTTGACATATATTCTGTCAACATCCCAGTCCGTCCTGACATATGCATATTATACATGTTCATAGTCTAAATACAGATCAGTCGAAGGGCAAACAGAAAGTGTGCCTATTATTTTATCCACTGCCTTTCTATAAATGCACCTAGACTAAGTTACAGAAACCACTCTCTGAATAATACAATACAGTACAACAATAGCTCAAACTACATCTTTCAAAATGATCATGAATCAACACCTCTCTAAAACAGTTTCAACAAAAACTAAACATTACAATCTTCATAAAGAAGGATTTATTACACGACTCTTCTATTAGATTGCAACAGTTATAGTTGGGTACCTGATTAAGTGAGGAATGTTTGTGTAATGTTGACTAATAAGCTAAACAGAGTAGAGACTGCCAATGGAAAAAGATCCTCCTTACCTGAGCTACTCCTTCTTCCCAGCCACGAATAACCTCCTGGTGTCCAATCTTGAATTTGAACGGCTTTCCTCTGGACCGTGAAGAGTCAAACACTTTCCCATCTGCCAGTGTGCCTGACCAGAAGCAAGAAAGGGGAAAGATAGTTATGAATCCTACAGGGTATCACTCCACAAACAGCCTGTGCTGTTCCACCTTCCTGTGTCCAGGTTTAGGTCCAAGTACTTAAAACCTTTATTCAAGTATAAGTACCAATGCTACTATGTAAAATATTCTATTCCCAGTAAAATCAGTCTTGGGGTAGAGATAGTTTCGTTTGGTGATTCTAAAGATGCATCAGCCGAACGGCTGGAGATCGGAATGGGCCAGTTTTAAGCCTAATCAGCCGTGACCAGCGACCGGCAGATCGGTCTGAGATATCCGATTCTGTGCCAGTCAAATTTTTACGTTTATGATGGCTCACGCCGTGCACAATTCAACCGCAGTTTCAGCAGAATGCTTGTGATTCCACAAGGTGTGCTGGAGAGCATCTCAGAAGTGGCTTTCACACTGCTAATGTCACAGCCACACACACACGTCACCGGTGTGTAAAAATAAACACAAAAATATTTGGTGCCTTGTTGCATTCTTCTATTACCTGTTACACCTGTTCACATCTGGAAAAACACAAATACTGCACAAAGAAAATAAGGTTTGTCCAGTAACCTGGATCACTTTCATTTTGAGATTTGTTTGAGTGAAAGAGAGAGAAAGATGGAAAATGTAAAAGGTATTTGATAGTCAGGTTTTTAAATTACAATTAAATTCTTAATTAAAGAAAGGTTAAAAAAAATATCTGTGCATGCTGTTAATTATAGTTCTTAGAAAAAAAGGAAATCGAAATTGGTCAAGAAAATTGCAATCAGTGCATATCTATGGGTCTGGAAGCTAGGGGCAGAGTCCCTCCAATGGGTCTCAAGTTTGTTTACCAGCGCCTAAGTAACTCAGTTACAGTCAAATCTATGACCTATAATTCTGCTTCTCCCTTAAGTGTATGTAAACACATCACTGAGACACAGACTGACAAGACTGGAAAACTATTTTTGATACACAAATCTGTTTTCACTTTTTGGACCAAGCGTTTTGCACACGCAGGGCTAAAAATACAGACGTTTCATGTTTCAGTAGTTTGGCATTTTCGATGATTAAGTTTTAAAACCAGGAAAAGTTGACAATTTAGTCCATAATATGCACAACTTTATATCCAAGGAAACAGAAATGATGCTCACTTTATAAGTGTAAAATAAATTACATAAAACCAAAGAAACACTTTATTCAACACTAGTGTTCATCAAAAGTAACTGAATCATCGAGAACTGAATTAAAATGAACCTACTACTGTGAATCAAAATGGAATCTAATTATATCCCAAATGAATGACTATATCTAGCTGTAGTGCAAAGGGCCCTTCGACACACACTGCTTTATTGTAAGGAAGGTTTTGTATAGTATTTTTTAAAGTCACTGTGTTTTTGATGTAACATCTTAATTCGAGTGCAGGAGACATGAAAAGTACCATAAAATGTAAACACTCAAGCAGCTACTGTACAAGTACCTCTACGTTTTACCATGAACAGTACATGAGTAATGTACTAAGTTACTTTTCACCACTGTCTGCGCCGTGTAGCTTAGCAGCTAGCGTTAACCGACTAGCATCACAGGGCCGGGGGAGCTTCCGGTCGGTGGCTGACAGCAGCTATGGTACCGTTAGCTCGACTAACTGCCCCGGATTTCTAAATCCGCAAATTGGGTTCGTTTTAATTACTAAGTCGACGATACAAATCGGCGACTAAATGACCGGTTTAGCAGACGCTGAGCGAACAGACGGGATGTTTTCACAGGGCACTGAACGTTAGCTGCGGTGCTACACATAAACACAATCAACCACTGTTAGCTCCAATAAAATCTTTCTAATGTCTACTCCGTCTCCTGCTTCACACCAACAACAGGCTTTCACACAAACTTATGAACAGCGCTAACAGGACGCAGATAGTTAAGTAAATGTAAATGAAATCTCTGAGCTCCTTTCAGCAGCCTCTGCACCACTCCAGCCTCCTCACTCACCGACATAGTGCACCACGACGCGCTGCCCCTTCTTCGGAAATGTCCGTCCTGAAAAGAAGGAGAAAACAGACAGAGCGTGTATAATAATTAACCATACACCCTGACAATGCAGCGGAGCATTGTGCAGTTAAACAGTGACTATTATTCCCACCGTCTCCAGGAGTTATGGTTTCAATTTCTACTCCCATTTTCGGCTCCTCTGTATCCTCTCGACCACCCTACAATGCCAGCGGAAGCAGGAGGGGCGGCCTGTTGACGAGCGGGTTTTGCGCAAAAGTGCGGCGTTTTGCGCCACCTCCCGCATGTAGAAGCACGCAGCGGTACTTACCTGGTGGAGATATTATTATTGCCAGACGCATATCATGTCTCATATGCCGCAAAAATTTAAAGTGATCTCTCTGAAGAACTTCATACCAACATTTGATTGTTAGTGTAAAAGTGCTGAAAGACATGTTGATTTGTGGAGGTGACTCACTACTTTTTGAAGCACACTAGGTCAAAGGTAAACCAGGATGTCTACCTGTATACTATAACAGATATTTACAGCAGATTGTCTAAGAAATTATTGTCTTGCTTTTGTTTTCTCTTCAAAATGACTAGCCTTACCTGAATGATTGTTGTTTCAGATATTCAGATGGCTACTGACAGTGTTGGGGAATAATGAACTATACATGTAATTGGTATTACAATTGGTACGTTGGTACGTTTCACCCTCCCTTGGAGGGTGAAACGTAGTCAAGGAACTAAAACAAGTCCAGTTGCCATTGAAAACCGTTTTTTGAGATAACCATGACCTGGATGACTGAGAATCTTCACAGATATATACATGTAAACTTACAGTAGACTGATACTTCAACTACATTCATATTTGCATTGTTTTTCAGCTGGTTCACGTTTTGCCACTTTTGTGTAGTTAACTAACAAACAGGCATATGACGATTTTTTAAAAATGAAAAGCAGTTTGAGCTACTTCTAGATCACCAAGCTAGATCTCCCTCGTGTAGCTTTGCTGTAGATCAACTTATTCCTGTGTGAAGTATTTGGTAGCTTTCAAAGTATCTGAGCCATTAACCTCATAAACACTGCTTATATAGACAATGTTTTATAATGAAGTAAATACAAATCTGCAATAACTGATTTTTTTGCCTTTTGAGGGGCAACAGATACTAGCTGTGAACAAAATAGTGATGTAAAATCAGCCTTTGATATTGTGAACTTGTGAGCAAACAGTTATAACTCATATCATCACTGATTACAAACCTTTGGACTTATTACTCTTCATTCTTATAAATACCCTACAGTATGTAATTATGTTCTGTTTCAGGGTTACTTTGTACAGATGAAGTTTATTGATGTTCATGCGTGTACTGTGATTTTTGGGAAAAAAAGAGAAAAAAATCAGCATATCAACAAAGTGAGCTGATGTATTTCATTTCAATTCAAAAGAGCCCTCCTCAGGACGACGGGAGAACCCCTCAGGAGACCGGGCGGGAGACCAGTGGCGGTGGCTGTACCGCACTGGAGGCCGGGCAGGAAACCAACGGCGACGGGTGGACCTCTCTAGAGGTAAGGCAGGCAGGCGGTGTCGACGGCAGAAGCCCTCTGGGGGGCGGACTGGAGGCTGGGAAGGAGGGTGACGTCGCCGGCTGAAACCCTCCGGAGGCCGGACTGGAGACAGAGCAGGCGGGCGGCGTCGGCGGCAGAACCCCTCCGGAGCGGGGACCAAGGCTGCGATGGCCACGTTGTCGCCCCACCGGGGAACTGGACCTGAGGCGGCAGTGTCCTCAGCATAGCGTGACCTGGGGACTGAGGTTGATGCAACGAAGGTGTTGGCCCACCCAGGAACTGGGGCAGATGCATTGGTGACATCCTCCAAGCAGCCTCGCCTGGGAGCAGGAACTGGTGAGGTAGTGGCGACATGGTTCTCAACAAAGCCCCGTCTGGAGACAGGAACAGGGACCGGAGAGGTGGCGGCAGAGGAGGACACGGCTTCTATGCCGTCCAGCCTGGGAATCCTGAGAACAGGAGCAGGAGCCGGAACCAGAGAGGCAGAGGCCACAGAAGAGATAACCTTGACACCGCCCCACTCAGTGACGGGAGCAGGAACAGGAACCAGGAAGATGGCGGCAGCGGAGGAAGCATCCCCGATGCCGTCTCGCCTAGAGACAGGAGCAGACACAGGTGCCAGAGAGGCGGCGGCAACGGAGGGAATGGCGCCGGCCTGCCTGGGAACAGGAACAGGAACCAGAGAGGCGGCGACAGCAGAAGAGACGTCCTCGGCACCGTCCCACCTGGGAGCAGGAACCGGGACCAGAGGAACAGCGGCCGCGTCATCCTTGACACAGCCCCTCCTGGGAACAGGAACCAGAGAGGCAGCGGCAGTGGAGGAGTCATCTTTAAAGCTGTCCCGCCTGAGGACAGGAACAGGAACCAGAGAGGCGGCGGCAGCAGAGGAGTCGTCCTGAGTGCTGCTGAGGACAGGTACAGGAACCGGAGGTGCGGCGGCTGCGTCCCCCCTTGACGCGGCCCCGCCTGGGGACAAGAACAGGAACCAGTGAGGCGGCGGCTGCGTTGCCCTTGACGCGGCCCTGCCTGGGGACAGGAACAGGAACCAGTGAGGCGGCGGCTGCGTTGCCCTTGACGCGGCCCTGCCTGGGGACAGGAACAGGAACCAGTGAGGCGGCGGCTGCGTTGCCCTTGATGCGGCCCCGCCGGGGAACAGGAACTGGCTGCCCAGAGACAGGAACAGATGCGGTGGCAACATCGACACGCTCAGAGACAGGACAGGAGGTGGCTACGGCGACGAGCCCCGGAGCAGGACAGGAAGTGGCTGCATCGACGAGCCCCGGAGCAGGAACAGCAGAGGTTGAATCAGATTGAACAGGTACCCCTGGATCACAGGAAGCATCAACATAGACTGCTGGGGTTGGAGCATCAGCTGAGACGGTCAACTGGTGAACCATGGTGAGAGAGTTGAGGGCCAGAGCAGGAACCAGGACTGGGACCATGCCAGAGACTGGGGCAGAAGCGACAATATAGGCTGGACCTGGAGCTGTAGTGGAAAGTGGGCCTGGAGCTGCAGTAGGAAGTGGAGCCAGTGGAGCCATGGCAGAAGCTGGGTCAGGAGCTGTAGCGAGTGTGGGGTCAGGAGCAGCAGCAGAGTCTGAGATTGGGATGACCAGAGCTAAAGCTGAGACGGCAGGGCCAGGAGCTGCCATAGCCATGACTGAAGAAGAAGCAGAAGCTGCGGCAGCGACGACAGGAACAGGAGCTGAGGCTGGAGCTGAGGCTGGAGCTGGAGCTGAGGCTGGAGCTGCAGCAGCGACGACAGGAACAGGAGCTGAGGCTGGAGCTGCGGCAGGAGGTGAAGCAGGAGCTGCAGCAGTGGCAGGGCCTGGCATGGTTGTGGGCCTGGGGGACCCCAACCCCTGGGAGGATCGGCGTCTCTGGCGGATATGCTGGAGATAGAACATTCCCCATTCTCCCAGAGGCCTAGGGCTGATGGTCAAACGAGTTCCCAGCTAAGGTGAACTAAAGTCTGTGGTGTCGGCAGGGATTGACTTGGCTGCGGGAACTATGACTGGAGCTGGAACGGCAGAGGCAGGAGCAGAAGCTGGCCCCGTAGCTGGAACAGGAACAGATACATGGCAGGTCTGGGGTCCAGGGGAAGCAAGTGAGATACTGGAGGCCGGAGAGACAAGCGACTCAGAGGTCTTGACTGACTGGGTGAATGGGCGATAATTAGGGGGTCCCAGGTTGGCTACCAACTGAGCCTTAAGCTGGGCCCAAATCCCCCTAGCTTCCATTGGGCTCAGGGCAATGGGGTCCTGAGAGTCACAGTCAGACAGAGGGGCGGAAGGCCGGGTAGCTGGGCTCCGGCTATGGGGTTTAGTCAGGGGAACAGGGTGGGAGCTAGAGCGTCACGAACTAGCCGCAGGCAGGTCAGAGTTAGTGGCTGAATAGCAGCAAGCAGGTCCTGTGCTAGCCACTAGAGATACAAGCTGGGAGGCAGGGAAGAGCTTGGCCCGTCTGGAGATGATTACAGAGGGAGCATGGTGGCAAGTAGGACTGCTACTAGCCTTCCCAGAGCTAGCAGTAGATGATTCGGGTGGTGACCTGGGACTGGGAGGAGACCGGCTTAGTTCGGCTTCAAGGTCCCCCCTCAGGATAGCAATATCTGCAGCCAATTGGGGAACACAGGGGAGACCAAACAGCCAAGGTCTTGAGAGCAGAATATTTTCCATGTTGGCTAAGGCTTCAAATCTCTCTTCGAGGTCATGGGTACTAACGACAGTGTTATAGAGCTGAGTCAAGGTCCGTGAGATAATCTGACCCTCCCTAGCTCTGACTGCTGGGTCCATGGTGGCCAGATTGTACTGTGAGGGTTACGTATGAAGCCTTGCTAGTGGGACGTACCACGTGAGTGGTTCAGGAAGTGGTTCGCGGTTTGGCGCGCTGTTCAAAGTATATAGGGTATGAGTATCAGTTGTGGATTGAGAGTCATATCTCTAGGCTAAGATGGAACTTGGATACAACAACAACACCTCATCTATGCTGAGGCATTACCGAGCCCTGCATGAGAACAAGGACAACCCATGTGGACCGAGGTCAGGTGAGCCATTTGGAAATGCAATGATAAAACAGCATAAAATAATAGGATTAAAGTGTTATGACAGTGCTATAATCAATATTGAACAACATTTCTACTGTGCGGTTAATGGCCATGTACATGGAAACAAAGGAGAAGGCCAAAGCCAGCTTGCAAAAGGCATCTGCAGTCAGCTTGACACCAGATATGTGGACCTCCATTAACACTGAAGCATACCTTGTTGTCACCTGCCATTTTGTTGATGAAAGTATTTCCCTAAGTTCAGTTGTTTTGGGGGTACAGCATTTCCCTCTGGCCCATACAGCTGAAAATCTGGCAAGGGTAAAGACTTCACTCATGGTAAGATAAGATGTACTTTATTACTCCTCAGATGAGGAAATGTGGCTGTCACCAGCAACATCTCATATGAGAAATAAATCAATTGTTACAGGTCTCTACCTCAGGGGGGATAACCAACAAGGTTACATGCCTTGTTACAGACGGTGCAGCAAACATGGGTGCGTGTGCAAGGGAGCTGCGTCTGCGGCACACCATTTGTATAGCACATACGCTTAACCTGATGGTAAAAAAGGCCCTTGACCAGAACCCAGTGGTTTGTAACATCCGGACCAAACTGAGAAAAACTGTGGCATATTTCAGAAGCAGCACCACTGCAAAGGTTTGTTCCTTGACTTCATTACAGTTTCTTTAATTATGCTGCTTTGTTCTAGCTGCTGCTGCTGTGACAGTTCAGTGAATTCCTTCTGTTGTTGTTTTTAAAGGAGAGGCTCACCTAAGTACAGGAGCAAATGGAAGGCCAAAACTGAAACTAATACAAGAGGTGGAGACTCGGTGGAACAGCACCTACCACATGCTGCAGTGGGCCTTTGACATCCGAGAACCTGTGGAAGCAGCTTTGCCCACCCTAAGCACTGAGATCTCCCCACTCTTAACTGAGGAGTATGGCATTATTGATGGGTGTCTCCGAGTTCTTGCTCCATTTAATGATGCCACTGTGGAGCTGTCCGAGGAGAAGAGAGTTTCCGGCTCCAAGGTTATTCCCCTTCTGTCTATGTTGGACCACTCCCTGGAGGAAGAGGTGGGATATTCGCAACATCCAGTTAGCACATCAATGGCTGACCATCTGAGGAGGCAGTTAAGAGACAGGCTCCAAACATTACAGTCTATGAGCATCATGTCACTGTCTACATTGCTTGACCCTAGATTCAAAGGCATTTGCTTTTTCAGCCCCAGCAAAGCAACAGAGGCATTGAGGAGGCTTACATTGGAATGTGCTGCTGTCATGTGAAACAGCATGTCATCCTCCTCCTCCTCATCATCATCACTACTACCACCACAACCACCCACATCAGAAATTGCTCAGCCTGTGTCATAAGGTTTGTGTGCGTATATATATATATATATATATATATATAAAAAACACACACACACATATATATATATATGTGTGTGTGTGTGTGTTTTTTTTATATATATATACACACATATATATATATATATATATATGTGTGTGTGTGTGTGTTTTTTTATTGCATTTAAATGAACTAACTTACAGCCTCTGTTTCTGTTTTAGGCAGCAAACTGTGGCGTCATCTAGATGTCACAGTAATGCAAGCGCGAGGACAAAATGTCACAACTGACGCCACAGTTGAGGTACAGCAGTACATGATGGAACCTAATATTGACAGACTGGAAGACCCACTAAAGTACTGGGAAAGACAAAAACGTGTCTACCCAAACTTGCACAGGCTCACACTGGCCTTCTTGAGCACCACTGCATCCTCTGTGCCTTGTGAGAGAGTGTTCTCAAAAGCAGGCGAAATAATTTCTAATTATTCAGTTCAGTTCAGAAAGTATACACAAACTACTAATGTCATAATAGCTTGACACACAAACGACAATACTTAGTTCCTGGCACTTATTATTCCCATGCCAAACTGTGACAGGACAGCTTTAAGAGCATTATCTGCCTGTCTTACAGTCTTTGACCAGCAGGGGGTTTGTGAGCACATGAAGCCAGAGATGAAGCCTCGAGAAATGAACCACTTTGCGAACCAATTGGCTGGAAGGCTTCAAAGCTTCATCTCGCCATCACTAGGTCCAATCATCCAAATAAGGCAGTCCATAAACAAAAAGCTGGAGAGTTGCAACCAGTAAAAGTATACAGACAATCTGGCAAGTGGTGAGTGTGTGGTGGGCTGCTTATATAGGGAGTGAGGTGCACAGGTGAAAGCAATCAGCACTTGATTAGGGTGAAGCAGGCAGAAACAAGGGAGTGAACAGACAAGAAGTGACCAGGGATTCCAGAGTAAAACAGGAAGTGACCGGGGATTCCCACACAAAATAGGAAGTCCAGGTGTGACCATGACAGTCTGCTCCTGCTGGTGAAGCTTCCAGGCTGGAAAAAGAATAAAAATAATTACTATAATTTGAATCAAAATGTTTGTGTACTGTATGTTACCTTTAACCTGTTTTTGTTATCATATAATGAGTAAAATGTGTTTTTTTGTGCATTGCACTATGATAACATATACAGTAAGGCAGGAACTTTTCAGATAAATGAATTTGAATGAATCTAATGAATTTTAATGTCTCTATGTGGACATCCTGAATCTCCCAGAGGTCTGGGGAGTCTCCCACATATTGATAGCAACTCCTTATGTCCACAAATCATATACAACATCCCAGAAATCCTTCTAAAGACAGACACCTTATTCTGATTGTTATCTCCTTGTGTTAAGAGTACTTAGCAATTCACATTTTTTACATTCAACCTCTCTCTTTCATTGTCCATTAGATCAGTCTCATGTCTTCATCCTCAGCCTCTCTGAAATGAGTTTTTCTAGAGTGGGATATCTGCTAGAAACCAATATTAATAATTATGAAATAGTGAGAACAGTCTTCTGTAGCTTTTGTAGCACAGGTATTGACTAGTAAGCCTTTTCATAGCTTGAATACTGAGGAAAAATACTGACTAGTGACTAAATAGGATTGTAAACACAACAGTGACATAATTTGTGAAGTGGTAATGGAAAACGTGTTATCAGACAGTTGCTTGTTTACAAACCTAGCAGTTGTTTGGTAACACTATTTATTTGTAGGCATGTTTATGTCTACCTCATAAATGCATCCCCTATATTCATTCTCTTTTTGCTCTGGTTTTGTTCTCTACCAATTCCCGAGGGAAATGTCTGTATATTGTACACTCTTTAAAGATGACATTTCAGGAACCATTAGTGGCTTCATCTCTTGAGAGAATATTTTACCCTAAAAGCCACTTACTGGACTGTGGTCGTTTGTCCCCAGAGCTCCAACTCCTTTCATTGATTGGGTATGAGTCAAAAAAAAAATCATCCCTATCAGCAGAAGTGTGATGGGAACTGGCGAGAACAGCACAATCAAAGCCATCACCACTCTGTCACCATGGTTACACACACCCGGTCTGTAGCCCGCAAACCTGCAGAGAAGAAAACCAAATGTGACAGACCAACAGATGTACACACATAACACATAAAGTGAGTGGATGGAAGATTGACTCACTGTAATGTCATAGTTGATATTCCCCCAGACAGGCCTGCTGCAAGCTTACTGCAGAAGGCATAACAAGAGGAAAACACAGGCTCCAGGTCCTTGCAGGAGGAATGTCTCACAGTAAAGTCGTCCACCACATCTGGAAGCATAGACCTGTAGCAGTGGACAGATTATGATACAGTGGGAAAAGGCACCCCTCCCTCTTATATAGATGCATATTGTTTGTGTCTCTTCATAGTTGCTTGATTGACTTTCTAGCAAGAAATGTTAACAGTCATGGAAGCTGTGGTCTGGAGACCGCTCGTGTCTGCAGCAGTTGTAGCATAAGCTGCCATATCATATGTCAAAACCACATGTCAATTTAGGTCAAGAGAACTGACCAGCAACAAAGAACGATTGTTGCTAGAATATTCATCAGTCAGGTAGAGGTAGAGGCGATGAGAATGATTCATGTACACTGCATTCAGATTGGATACTGATGAGATCTGACAGGGGCCTTGGAAAGAACTGAGAACACTGTGTCCTAGTTGGTGACTTACTCACCAGGGTAGCAAGAATACGGTGGCCACACTGAAACCCATCAAAAGGCACATAGTCATTAAGACTGTCAGGTTACTGGGAACACAGGCAACTACGATCACAGCCGGGTTGTAGAGCTGAGAGAGACATAAACAGGTCACACATGTAGGAAGGAGACTGAAGGTACAGAAAATCATGCCTACCATTTACATTATTGTAAAAAAAAATCTGTGATTACAGATAATCCAATGAAAACTGTGGCTTTTTTTTCCAATTCTGAGAAGAACTATGTGCCACAGAGGAACTGCTACAGAGGCAGAGGTCTGTGGAAATATTGAGACGGTTTCATTCGAAAATCTCATGTGTCATGTTATTTAATCATGCAATTTGTGAAATCCTCAGAAGGCTAATTAAAAAGTCCTTGTTTGTTGTATCTTACCAGTAAAACCAGTAGGAGGTGCAGGAAATGGGCACCAAGCCCAGCTGCATGACTGCAAAACAGTGCAAAATTACCCAGGGACATCTGAGATCACACAGATAGGGAACAAAAAAACAAATGATGATTTGATCATCTTTAAATGCATACTTGAAAAAGGATGAAAAAAGATAAGTAATGTTGTGATGACTGGGATTATATATATGTTTCATCAAAGCTCTACCTGAAATGCAAGATCACTAAACACAAAGCCAAGCACCGGTCGCTGATAAGGAGTGTGGCGTATCAGCATCTTCAGTGAGGTCAGATAAGATAGTCGTATTTTGTTGTCAGAGGAGGGAGGTGCTGAAAATGAAACCAAAATGCCAAAGAAATACCAGAAATATACACAATTATACTTAAAATGAACTTTGTTTTAAGGGTAAGCTCACAGGTTTACTAAAGAAAATGAGGATATTCATCTTAATTTTCATGCCCAACTAAACTTCTTATAACAGACGAGTCAGATTCTCTGATTACCTGGTATTGTTGAACTGGAAAATATTCTGATGATCCATCTATTCCAAGCAACTAAACAACAACAAATACTTACAGTATCTGAATATTGACCACTGTTCACCACCCTGACTCACCCTGGTGCTCTTTCACCCCGAGGGAGAGAACCAGGCTGCAGAGGAAAAACAAGGCCCCTGTGACCAGAGCTGAGGTTAGCAAGGCCTTTTGCTGGGGGCAAAAACACAAGTAAACCTTTACAAGTAAATAAAGCATTATTACATCCACAGACACATGCCTAGAAGCATACATATGTAGATAAACAGCGCATCTATTATGGTAATTTGTTTGGGATTGTTCTGTCTTTAGAACCTGTCAAGCTATTCCAATATTGTGTTATAGCATTATCATCAACACACTCATGACCATTACTGCAAATGATCATTTCAGCATGTGATGTCTTGTTGGTTAAATCCTTACAGAAAGTGTGAGATACAATCTCTGAGGGACAGGCAGAGACACGTAAAAGGTCCCCTATTCTGACTGAAAGAGAGACAAAAAGGCCACGCTATTTGTAGTCATGTTGCTTCTCCTTGTAGTTGTAGTCTCTTTGAGGTTGTTTTGCATCTTTATGTGTGTTTGTAGTGATTTTGTGTCTCTTTGTGGTCATTTTGCTTCTCTTTGTGGGACTCTGGTGTCCCATATCTGCTGGCTCTAAATTTCATGGGCCAATATTTATCTTTACTCTCACAAATGTGAATATGCTGAGCTATTGATTTAGTCTGATATAATTACTTACTTAGTTTAAATTAACTGTAATGACTTGTTCTAGGAAACACACTTATACAAATCCATTAAATCTAATGTGTTTTCCTCAACGCAGTACAGTGGTGTAGTAACTAACAACCAAGCCTGAGAGCACACACACAGACAAATACACAACAATGTCAGGAAAAGAACGGTAAATTGCAGGGTAACAAGATATCTCTGGAGCTAAGAGTACAATACCTATGCAGTGCAGTGTCGCTGCTAAAGAGATATGAACGAGAGGAGCTGCTTTTTTACATTTTAAGATCAGTACCGTTCCCTGTAGTGATGCAGTTTGTGGTGAAGCTGTACTTTGAGGTGTTTCGTGGGCCCAGCCCAGCTGTTCACAGGCCTCCTGCTTTTCTGTGTTGTACACAGCTACAACTTGACCCTGAATAACTGAAGCAAGTAGCATCGCCAACATGTTCAGGGTCATTCCTGGACAGAGACATAGAGAGAGGAACCAAAAGTGTTATGAAGCTGAGGGAAATCCTGGTCAACATTTTGCTTGGTCTGACCTGGGAACAGGAATCTGAGATGTGAGTGAGTTTTGTTGTTCTTACTGTAGGCTGTCTCTGTCTCTCTGATATCCCCCCAGAAACATGTTGAGTGAGAGGTAGGGGACGTTGTAGCACTGTTAATAGGTGACACAGGAAAACATGATGCCAGCTGACAGCAAGTGAGTGGTGTGAAATTCAGTAGCCATGGCGACACAGCTTAGAGCAAAATGGCAGCAGTAACAGTGACATGAAAATATGATGAAACTCAATCACCATGGTGACACGAGAAGGATGGAGAAAAAAGATGGTAGTGAGGGCAAAAGTAGAGCACAAGATGGCAGAGAAAAAAACACCGGTGCCATTTGAAAGTGAAGAGTGCCTCTAACAGTTAACAGTGACTTACACTCATGAGGGTCTCGAACAGGCAGGTTGCTGTGAGGAACCACAGCACACTGAGAGGCTGAGACATGGAGCCTCGTGGCACAAACCACAGCAGCAGATAAGACAGGACACCAAATGGAGTGGAAAGAACCAGCCTGTGAAATAAACACTGATTGTCTCTCTTGAATGAATGTTTTAAGGTAAAGTGTGTGTTAAACATGGCTCCACCAACCAACCATGGAGTCAGTTTGCCGATGGGTGACCATTTACTGCGGCTCACCAGATATCCAACCAGAGGGTCAGTCACAGCATCCCAAGCCTGACTCACAAATAAAATCATGGAAACATAGGAAGCCTCCATCTGTGGAATAATGGGATATTTTATTTTGAAATACAGATAACTACATAGGTTTTTAGCTATGCATGGAAAGAAATACCCATCAGTGGGCATTTTTTTGTAAACCACACAACGTTTACCTGCACAACATCCAGAAGAAATATCTGCAGTGAAACAGCTTGGCTACTGTGGTAATCTGATGTGGGACCACACCCAACGCGTAACAAATCTTCCTAGCTAGAGGAATTCCCCCTGACCCCTGAGAAGATCAGAAAGGAGAGGCAACGGGACAGTAGAGGAAATGTTTGTTGTGAATGGTAATCACTGCAACATCAGTGCAAACATTTCGATGATTTTGTCTATGTACAGTTTTTCTCCACTGTTTTTTTTTTACTTGTAATTTCTGGTTCTGGTCACAGTTCTCTTTAGCTCTCACATAGAAGTTTTGAAATGATTACTGTCTGCTTGCAACAATCTTTTTGTTTCCAACAATGTAAAGTTAAGAGAAATCTGGTTATATTGTGTGAAAACATGCACAGTCACAAAACGTTTGACTCTTGAGTTAGCATGAAGTATAAAGGGACACACCAGGCTGGTTACCTAGTAAAGTGTAAAGTGGAAAAATCTGCAGCTGGACGAGAGTTAGACTTTTGCAAGTCTTTCCAAACCAAACAAATCTGAGAATATCAACTGTCATACAATAGCTGATGTGAATTAAAGTCTATGACATTATGTGCTTTTGTTTCTGACAATATATCAAAGCGTAAGATTTAAAAAAATATATCATTTACAACAAAGGATTTCCACAAACTCACAAATTAATTTTCTTGCTGTGTTTTGAATATGAATGCAAAGACAGACAGAGAAGAGAATAATTTAATTTTGAAAACTTACCCTGATGTTCACCTTCACTGCAAGAGTGTCTGTCTGCAGTCTGTTGTGATAACTTATTCTTTAACGACTGTATTAGATTTGTAAAATCCTTAAAACAACTCATTCTTTTAAGAAGAAGTCTTCCACTGTGTGTTTTAGACAATAAAAGCTATTTCCATGCGCACACAGTTGTACCTACAGACCCGCTTGTCTGACCCTGAAATCTTGTTGAACAACTCTCTTGGATAAAGAGAATAGTCAGTCCCTCTTCTCCTTCAGACGTGGCTGAACAATACTAGTTTAATCTACACATAGTCACATCATACAGCCCTGGTTAAAATGTTTGTTACTTTAAGGTGAAAGCACAAACACATGCAGTCCACTAGAGTGGACATGTGAATAACTTTATTAAATATGCATAAAACTGTTATTAAATGTTTTTTTATTGCCTAAGGAAATCACGACTCAGGTTGTCCTAATTCATGCAGGAAAGGGTTAAATTGAGAAATGTCCTTCGTGCTGTTCGGCATCATTGTGTGCACCACACTGAAAATGAGCGAGAGAAAGAAAAGAAGAGAGTTGTAGGAAGTATTTGCCAAACATGGTCAGAGTAAAGACTACAAGACCATTTCCATGTCGCTGCAGCTACTGCTGGAGCAGTTTGATCAAGGAGAAAATGCTGAACTACAACTTAACCTAATATTGTTTCAAATAATAATAATAATATTACCAATGCCATTTTATTAATAAATTTTTATAAAAAATGTTAAATATTATATTAAATCGAAAGCAGCATGTCTCTTTGGAATTAAATATGGAATAAAGGACAGTTGATGCCAATGACTTTTGTTTCAGAAAAAAAAGTTTTTCTTTTTGAAGCAGAAAGCTATCAACGCTTTTAGCAACAGTGTATTTGAGAATGAGTGAAGCTCTTTGACAAATAATTTGTGAATGATCACACTACATTAAACATTCATTACTGTGTTTGTTTCAAAGTTTTAATTGAGTTCGGCTGCTGTAGGTGTGTGCTGGATGTAAAGCTAAGGCTGATGAACCAAATCTTGTACCAGCACCTCTTGCCCTTCAGGTAGAGTTGGAGCTCAAAGCGTCTCTTACATCCCTCTTAAACGTCTCTGATGAAGAGACATTAAAAGTAATTGGCTAATAATCCTCTTTGCATCTAAAGTTACAATCTATAATATTTGGATTTTGGCCGTTTATCTGTTTTATCTCAGATTATGTTTTGCAGTCATGTAGCTGGGATGGGAGCTCAATTCCAGCACCACCTACTGGTTCTACTGGTGAGAGAGAACTAACTCCAGTACTGTGCAGCCACACACTCACCTACATGTTTAGAAATGTAACATTTTAGCAAAAGTTTAAGGATGAGATTGACTTTGACTTCAATATGAAAAATATTTTCTCAGTAGCAGTTCACATATAGCAAAGTCCTTCAGCCAATTTTCTTTCCAGATATTCCTGTTCTGATGGAAACATTTTACAGCAATTTACCGTTACTTTTACATGGATTTCAAATTTCATTCATTTAAGACATATCACAGAGAGACACAAACCAGGATGCTTGTATTTATCTTTTTAATGTTCATTTACAGCTGAATGTGATTTGCTGACAACAGCTACATTAATAAAGTTAACAGCCTCATTTAAAAAAACATAACACAAAAACATTTCTTTCTCAATGAGAAAAATTATTGTTTTCAGTTTGAAAGTAAGAAAGAAATAACAACAAAACACAAAACCCAGTCAGCACAGACAAATTGCATCCATCAAAACATCATTACATCACATACTTCAGTTTACCACCAGTTTAATCAGAGGGTCCCATCAATTCATGTATTATGCAATTTTGAGATGTTGAAATTTTTGTCTTACTGCTTATAGATTATTTAACACAATCCTATTAATTGGTGCTCTTAGCTGTAGTGTCCTTGGCTTGACGGATGCCGTACAGCCATTTGATCACTCTTGCATTTCTCTCAATGACAGAAACACCATAGGGAACACGGTCTGCACAGTTGCCAACATTAACCTCATCATCATCTTCATCTTCTTTACCGGAGCCTGCACACTCAGACCCTGGAGCGCTCACGCTGCGAAAACGGGCAAGGGACACAATGTCAGAACTAGATCCAGTCAACTCCTGGAGGTCTGCAGGATCCAAACCACACAGGTTGAAGAAACGCTCCAGCTCTGTCCCGGCTCTGGAGAACCGGTCACTCATGTCTGATTTAGATCGGGTCAGAGACGGGCGTTTCCTGGTGCTGGAAGAAGACAAACGGGTGACTGCAGGGGATGGAGGAGGGAAAACAGGGAGGCTGGGGATAGGTGGTGCAGAGTCAGGGGTTCCAGCTGGAGGTGATGGCGTGTTGTCAGGCTTAGATGGAGCTACAACAGGTTTCAGAGGAGAGGGAACTGTTGTTGTTCTGGGTTGGAAAAGCCGCAGCTGTGAAGCAGCCGTGTGGAGGGGTAACTGACAATGTAAATGCGCAGGCTGAAGGGGCTGCCGGATGAACTGAGGTGGTCTACAGGGTGTCCTCACTGGGCTGGCCTGAGGCATGACGTCCACTCTACGTACTGTCCCAGCAGCAGGGGATCCAGGAGAGCCTGAGCTCTCTCCCCTGGCAGGTCCAGAGGCTTTTAGTCTCACCTTAGATGGATTGGACCACTCAGGACGGGGAGGTGGCTGTGGCCTCTCCTTCTTCTGTTGTGCCCCTGCAGGTGTGGGGCGAGGAGAGCTATATGCGGTAGCACAGTTGGTAACTTTACTGTTCTCTGAGCTTATAGCAGCACTGGACTGGGGTCCATCATTCACACCACTGATGAGGTTGCTCAGGTGCTCCAAATCCAGCTGGACACCCTCCTGCTTTGTTTTTATTTGGGTTGGTGTCTTCCTAGTGGTCCGCAGGGGAGTGACGGGGTTTAGGAGAGGCTTCCACATTTCAGGAGGCCTGACTGGCTGCTGCTTAGAAAGAGCCACCTGACTTTTGACATATTTAGCCTTGTCGGCCTCCAGCCTCTCCACTGCACTCTGCTTTGGTCTGCCTTCTGCTGTCGGGGATTGCCGAAAGAAGTCTGGACCCAGTGGCCCCCTGGGCCGCAAGCGCGAGGGTGTGACGGCAACAGCAATCCTTGCTGGTTGCCTCACTGGTTGGAGAGTCTCCACAGGCATTTTATTAAATTTGTAGTTGTATGTACCCTTCTCTGTTGAAATAAATGGCCTTTGTTGAGTTTATCCGTTTTTTGCACCTCTGTATAACTGTCTCATGATCATTGCATTGCATGAAGAGTTCAGCATCTCAGTTGAACTATAGCTCTTTGATATTTTGGTTTCCTGCAGAAAAAGAGACAAGTCAGTCACTAGAGAAGGGAAAGACTCCAGTCAATAAAAACATTAACCCTATAAGACACTTTTAGTGCTCTGACACAGAGAAGACACAACAGACTCTACAAAGCAAAATCCAAAGCCTCCTGCATTCTTCAAGACAACAGCCAATCACTCTCTTTAAACCTTCTTCAAGGCACAAGTGCACTGGTTGCCAGCAAGAGAGATCTGAACAATTACTCGTGGCCATCCATTTCTCTGGACATCTGTCAACAACCTATTGTCTGGAGGCAATACAGAGCAGATCACACACACACACCAGCAGCTGCTATGGGAACAATGTCCCCTCATCTTTAAATAAACCAGCCAGTTGCCAGGTTTTGTAGCAGGCTTCTTTCTGAACCACAATTCTCGGTAGGTTAAGTAGAGTCAAAACAAACTCAGCATCTGTTAACCCATCCCTCTCTGCGTACAGTTGTAAGCGTCTAACTGTGACAAAGGTCATAATAACAAACTTAGAGTAAACAAATGCAGATACAGATCTCTCTGCATTACTGTGTACATTTAAGTGCATGTTTGAATTACACCGCTTCAACATCCAGTGCATCTCACAGACACATTCTCTACATATTTGCCATTCCAAACTGAGCCGGGCCAAACTCCTGCTGATAGACCTATAAAACATTTTGTATCTCCATTGCTACCCTCAGATCTCTCCAGTTTCCAGGAACGCCGTGAGCTCCCTTTACTAGCAAAGATGGCTATAGACCAGTGATATATCATCAAGATAGTGTTGCTACTGGTGTATTACAAACCTAAGAGGAATGTGAAGAGGTGGGTCAGACAAACAAAAATAGAGTCACTAATTTGGTGTTTCTAAGTCAAGAGCCAACATGTTCAGCTGTACAGAGCAAATGACAAACATGGAGCGAAGCAGGAAGTCAAATACAAAAACACAGAAACACAAAGAGGCAGTAAAAAATGTCCCACATGTCCTGTGCTGTAAACTCAAGGCCTACGCGCTGGTCTTGCCTTGGCAAGCTCAATCCTGCTTGTATGGAAGTGTAGGTTAGTTGTTAAGACAGATTTTTGGCATTTCAACAGCAACCTCACCTCTGCTCATCCTCATGAGTTTCCCAGCCTCTCCTGGGCTTCCTTGTTTTACCCCAGCACTGTGCTCATCTCAGCGAAGACACTGTCTGTGTGAAAGTGGCTGAAACCACTTAGCAGCACAAGACAAACCTGTCTGACAACTCATGTGTGCTCTTCCTGAGCCCGCCTCTTCTTGCTGATTGGTCCGTTCACTCTCCTACAAGGAAATAGGTTTAGGTTTTGTCATATGACCCTGCCATTGTTTTTTTGCTGGTAGACAGATAAATGATTAACATGTTATCCAGTGGTGGAGAAAGAAGTCAGATACTTTGTAGAAGTACCAATAAAGCACTGTGAACTTACTCATTTACACTTTATAGTCCTGCACTGAAAATGCTGCTTAAGTATATAAGCAGAGTACTATGTGTACAGACTGTAGTAGTTGAGATAGAATTAATTTAAGGCTATATAGGACTGCAACTTCAAAGAGTCATAATATAGTGGGGAATTTCTTTTCTAATTATGCAGAGCACATTGGAGAAGCAGAAATTGATTTATTGATTCAGTTCTACTTGTACTATTGGTAGTTCTATCTATAACAAAGTATCAAGTTTTATGTTTTGTTTGCAAAATATTTATTTGCAAAGTAACTAAAGGGGTACAATTAATGTAGTGGAGTATAACAAGCAATATTATGATCTGAAATGCACAGTAGTAGAAGTATAAAGTGGTGTGACAGTAGTGGAGTACCACAAAAGATTCATAATCAATCTGCTTTTCTCTGACGTGCCTATACACTGCTTTTTTTTCTGGTGTGAATATGTGTGAAGAATGAAAAACATGTATTTAGACAATTTAGACAAATTTAATGTCACCAAAGAACTGTCTCACAATCAAACAGAAACTGCCCTTACCATCTCTTAACAAGAAAGAATGCACACCTACACCAAGTATATAAAAATAAATGACCTTTAACCACACATGATTAGAGAAAAATACATACAGATTCTGCAGTATTTTGTTTGGACTCTACATCACAAACAAACAAATACATCCAGTATTCACAGAAATTGTACTTTGTGTGATATTTGGACAATCCTTTTCATAGTTGAAAACTACCACAGTTTGTCACCATAGCCCATCACATAAGATTTGGCCACTTAGTATTCTTAACTGTAACATAATACAGTCATATACACATTGCACATAAGAGCACAGAAAATGGTAACAGTAGTGTTATAATAAAATGTACTCGTTATTCTTTTTACAAACCACGATGGAGTAATGTGCTGTCAGTTGCTGGTGAAGCTGGAGGTTTGCATACTATATGTAAATAATGGTAATGACAAAGTGCAGTTTCACTGCAGGGTGACAACGGTTCAAATTAACTTTGACACAGGTTTGAGTCTCCTCACTGATGTTAAAATATAATCCAAACATAATGATAATCAATATTCCTTCAACATTCATCAATACTGTTGCACAGTGAGATGTTAAAACCACAAATCGAATGTAGTGACTTTGCCATAGTTTATTTTGCTTCCCAAAATGGGTGTGGTTCACCTTGGAAAAAGTCTGCACGTGTTGGACTATGTCACCATCATAAAAGTTGAGCAGGAGAGTAATGAAGCGCCATCAGTGCTTCTTGTGCACCATAATTTAGAAAATAACATGCTGTGTGTGTTGATGCTGTGAGTTGTTGGGAGTTAGGCAATAGCGCAGTTTTTATCTTTGTCCTTTGCACCGAGACTGTGAGCTCTTCTCCGCCTTATGCTGCCTCTCAGTCCCCAGTCTCTCTGCACCTCCCGCTCATCCTCCTCCTCTCTGTCTTTCCCTTCCTCAGGTTGTTGCTTTCGGAGCTGTGGGGGAAGAGGAATGGGCTTTCCCAGGAAGAAGCCCTCTTCCTCTGAGTCAGAGGATGAGGAGCAGGTAGAACAGTCCTCATGTTTGTAGTGGCCCTGCTGGAGGGTTAGTGAGGAGGTGCTGGCAAAGCCCCGACTGTCCCTCTCTTTGTCACCTCTCCTGTCCAGGGTGTCCAGTCGAGGCCGGTCGGGACGAGACTGCCGGGAGCGCCTTTCTGCTCCTGGGTGGTGAGTAGAATCAGAGGAGATGCGGCCACGATTCCACCCTCGGCGCAGACTGCGCTGGTGATTAGAAGATCCATCTGGCGGGAAATAGAAATTGTGAGTCAATTACCATATTTCAAGTGAGGCAATATTTAACTCTTTAAATGTTTCACTTACCCAGTAGATCCATCTGCGGTGGAATACCTTTCTGTAGGTGTAACCTACTACCAAAACCTCCCTCTACTTCGTCTCCATCCTGCTGGTTTTCCTCGCCTTCTTGCAACTCTTCCTCATTATCATCGTCATCGTCGTCCTCATCGACAGAGTAGCTGCTGCTGATTGGTTCTCTGAAGCTGACTCTAGCCGTGCCGGTGCGAGTCAGCGGGGGTGGGGAATCACAGGGTCTGTCCTCTGGTTGTGCCAGGTTCGGTGGGGGTGAATCCTGGGGCATCAAGTCTCGAGACTTGATGGGCAGAGGAGGCGGGAGCATGGATGGGTTGTTGGGAGGGAGGGGAGGTGAGTCAGGTGAAATCACTCGCAAGTTTTTTTGAGGAAAAACTGGCGAAGGAAAATAAGGGCATACTTTAGTAAAAGAAAGTGATATAATGATGTGACTGTGCCTTTTTCTTTTAGTAACTTAAAGTGTGTGAAGTATCTGTGATTTCTGATACCTTGCATAACCTGATTCGTCCTCTGTACCCAGTTTCTACAGTCTTTAGCAGTGGAGGATCCTCTTGAATGAAGACCAGTTAGTCCAGTATTTCCATTCTGCTCTCCTTGGAACTGAAGACCATTGATGGGAGGTTTGATACCACAGTCCCCTGGCAATAAACTGTAATGTGGGAGGTCGCTAGGCCACGATGGACCTAAGCCATTTCCTAGATGAATGTGAGGAAGAGGTGAGTAGGAACCTCTTGGATGAGAAAGAACACCGGTTGCAGGAGCTCCATTTTGATCTGGAGCAGTGCAGTGGATGCCTGATCAAAGCAGATCAAATCAATGAGTTTTATTACAACAAAACAAATTTTTAAAAAGCTGTATTTAAAAAAACCACTGGGTTATTTGTTGACCTATTTAATATTTAAATATAATACCAATGTACCATATTCACCTCTGTTTTCCACTGCAGGATGAATGCAGTCTTTTGCTGGTGTTGTAGTGGGACTGATGCCCTCTAGTGGCTTCAGAGGAGAACCACACTGTGATTGCAGCTGTTTCTCTGCTGTCCCACTGCGTTTACTATGCTGAGGTGGTTTGCTCTGCAGGGCCGAGTCACAGGAGTCTGAGTTATTGGGATCCTCGCCGAGCGAGCAGGGCCGGGAGCAGAAGATGAGCCCCCCTCGAGGGAGGAAGGGCTGTCCCAGAAGAGGGAGTCGACAGCGAGCGCAGCAGAAACACGATTCCAGAGCGTGCCAGTGCTGACCCTCGTATGTCATCTGGCCCTGGTCAATACCTGAGAAGAAATAATTTCATGATTACACATATCATTTGGGTCAGCTGCATAATTGGAAGATCTGTCTCTTATCTCAGTGTATGAGTAAGTCTGCAGTTTTGGCTCAGCCATGTTTGAACTAACTGTACATTTACTGTATAACGCTAAACTGTTATTTCATACTTAATGCTTTTCATACTTCATAATTTAAATATGAATGCATGAGAATGAGCGACATATTATATCAGTTTCTTGAAAGCACTTTATTACTACCTTTTTAAAATGTTATTGCAGTGGTATATGACATTTCAGACCTTTTCAGACATGGCGTATGTAAAAATGGATGTTTGTCACAATAAATCACCTAACATTCAGTTTAGACATGTGGCATGTCAGAAGCATTATAAAAATTGCTATCTTACTACATCAGACCTAGTAAAATTACTGTCATGAGTTTTTATTTAAACGTGATTACGAGGAGCTTTATTTACATTCACCATCTACTATTGATTAAAGTATTTAATATCAATATTTGGTTTCTTAAAAAGAAATGGTAGCACTACTATAAGCAATGCACAACAATTTAATTGGTGATGGTCTACAACAAAGTATAGAGTAGTTTTAGGCAGATATAAGTGTTTGTTTATATATTTGTGAGCAGCTATAAGTCCTCCTCCTCCTCGCCACTCTACACAGATAATGATTGACCATTTAGTAAAACACAATTGTAATAAATACGTCGACACTAAAGAAGTTATAATTGTAAACAAACGCTGTACATTAATAAACGAAGGTTGGGCATCACTGGTGTGAGGCAGATACAATACGTATCTCAAAACACTATAAGCGAACCCATACATTAAAGATAAATATGCAGCAACTACCAATGTGATATGATAGGATTCACACCGCAATCAACGATGCAGCACAATTCAACAAGATCTGATTTAACACAGTGCACAGTGCAATTTAATGTGAACCTTTAGGCAGTCACAATAATAACAGTGGTGGTAGAAACATAGCTTAACTTTGGTGAGAAAACAGAAAAATGGTACAATGATTCAAAAGAAAATTTTATCAACAGGACACCTTGTGGCCACCCAGAATAGCACACAATTGCACATTGGTCAGTCAATCCACTCCACACTAGTAGCCTGTGTACTTCACTGCAGCACAGCACATTTTGCATATTGCACCTGACTTGTCAAGCTTCCTGTCTCTCTTGTAAAACCTGTAGTGTTGCCAGACATTTGATTTATAGTTCACAGGTGTATATATGCTCAGTCTCCACCATGTTTGTACGCTCAACTGTGGCACACATACAATAGTATACATCTGCTGTGAATGTTAATGTAAAGTAGGTATAATTAAGGAAGAGTAAAAATATTAAGTTATTGGTTTGTTCACATATCGAATTATTTGCATCTTAAAACATCTAATAATCAAACAGATAATCGGAGTTTATCAATGCAAACATGTAGTAACCAATGACTTTCAATTTCTTTCCAAAACTGCATCCTGTTTGCTAATGGTGGCTAGAGGGAGCCTTGTGTGACTTCTAAAACCTGGCATTATGAATAAAGTTTGATTTGATGTGCTCGAAGCCCAGTAAATAAATTCTTTTAAACTTAATTCAGTACCTATGTGTTCTCCACAGGTATCGCAGTATTCTGCGTACAGGGACTCGTAGCAAGAGCAGCAGTAGGGTCGACTCTCTCTCATGATGTAACGCTGACCGCCCAGGGCAGCCTCGCACTCAAAACAACAGAAGTGTTTCATGTGCCAGTATCTTCCTTCTGCCTCTGTACATTCATCTGCAAGAATAATCTAAGATTGAAAGACAACAGTAACAGAGAGAGACAGAAAGGTTAGTCAGTACAGCAGATGCAATATCATGGGTGCAAAAATAAAGTAATTACAACTGTACAAATACTGTGAGATACTGAGGATTAGGGTTAATAAGACTGAAAAAAAGATGATGCTATTGGCACCCTTCTGTTGCAGGCTTAGTCATTCTCTGGGTCTAAAGAACTCTTGGTCAGTTGTGCCAGATCCATTAGTCTGCTGGGTCAACTAATCTCTTAAATTAAAGTGAGAGGCCATTAAAAACAAGAAGAAACTGTTAGAAATGTCTAAAAGAATCCCCTACGGCTAGGAAATAATCAAATATACCAATAATAAAGCACCACACAGGGCCTGATGTTGCACTTGAGGGTACACTAAAGGATTTTTAGTGAAAACATCATCACTTAAAAAAGTGACTCACAGGGGAAAATTTTAAGGTACTTTTGAAAAATGTTGTCTTAAGTGGAAGAGTTAATACAAAGTAGCACCAGAGAGAGTGAAAAAAACATGGAAAGAAACTGGGCAAAATTAATTTAAGTATGCCTCATAGATCAGCATGCTCTTGGCTCATGCATGGCTCTTTTTGTGCTTTCTGGCTGCCATTCCACTTTGCTTTTAGACGTATATAGCCCTGTTGAAAGTTTATTGGAAAGGTTGGGGATCTTGGTGAGACAGTCACCTCATCGCAAGCCTGGCAGCGGGGCTTGAGCCTCTCAGCGTGGTGCCGGCCGCAGTAGATCTGTCCGTCCTGGTAGAAGTAAATCAGATCGACCAGCAGCTCGCTGCAAGAGGCACACTGGAAACACTGAGGGTGCCAACAGCTGCCGTGCCCGGCTCGACTGGCAAACACAGCTATGTCTCCACCGCAGATCTGTCTGCCACACTGGAAAAATACATTTGGTTGGGTGGGTGGAGGTGTCGTGCAGAGGGAAGGAAGTTAGATGATACATCCTTTAACAAATGGTTAATGCTCCAGGTTGTGCAGAAATTTGCTTATACAGCCCTGTAATCATTAAATCCCAGTGTGCTGTGCCCCCTGAGCTATGCCTGCACCTACATGGCTCTGATGTATTTTAATATGCTTCATATACTGTACAGTGCATGCAATAATGGTATAGAACGGTACTGCTGTTTTAATAGCTGCCTGCTCAACACAAAATAAAAATGCTGATCTACCTGCTGGCAGATAGCTCCCGTCATAGTTACAGGGAAGAGTCTGACGACGCCTCTGCCAAGGTTTTCCTTTTTCCTCTGCTGACTGAAAAGACGCAGCTCCTTCTTCTCCTCCTCATCCAGAGAGTTACAGTACTGTGGCTGCAAGAAACACCAATACATTCTCACTGACAAGTGCAAACATTATTTCTTAACTTCATTCACCCTTTAGTTCAGTATGATAAATAAAATCTAAATTTTATAGTTCTGTTCATAAATTCATGACTAGAATTTTAAACAAACGTATGGTTTACAGGATAAGCCCCTACTAGTTTTAAACATACTAAGACTGCATGTATTTGGCAGATCACTGCACTATCGAGATACACCAAGAGTAAAGCCAAAGACTAGAACATCTCAAGTCATTGTCACAGTGATGTTACCTCACTGTCGTGGGCTGGTAGCTGGTGTAGCAGTTGTTTGATTCGGTATCTCTCCCCTGGACTGTTCACATAAGGCACTCTGTCCTCTGGTAGGCAGCTAAAATACTGGTATATCTGTATGAGGAGACATGGGTTCACATTAAAGCACTAATTATACAAGACAGAGCAATTTAATCAATTATAGAACAATTTATTCAATGGCTTTCATAAATCAAGAAATGGTGAATATGTTTTTCCCATAGTTATCAAATTGTTTGAGTGTACGTATGAACATGTCTAAGTGAGAGCATGCATTGTGGTAATTTATGTCTTGACTCTGCATCTGCTCTGCATCCTGGTTGTTACCTGTTCGGGCTTGAGCCCAAGTGGGACCCATGTGTACTCCTCAGAGGCGCAGCCCGAATCATCGTCGGAGATGGAGTGTCTCTGAAAGTCTGATACCAGCTTCGTCATCATCTTTTCCAGCTGGCCCGGAACTGAACGCACTGCATGCTCCTCTCGCACACACTTGCAGTGCACACAGATCTTCCTGTGGAGACAGCCACAGCGTTGGGCCTCATCCCTGGGGATTTCTTTTTTGACTGATTTACAACGTGAGCCAAAAGTGATCCTATGTCAAATCTCCCAGAAATAAATACAGTATGACAGCTGAGTTCTCCTGGAGCTTCAGGTAATAAGGTGCAAAACAAAGTGTTAATTTTTGAACCTAAAGACTTGAGATATAATGCCTCCTCTAGTTCTGTACCATTTGACAAGTCCAAAATATAAAGAAAATGTATTATAATTGCAATGACAAATTTGTCAGCTAGAAGAAAATCAGACTATGACTATCAGGCTATGGTAGTTAGACAAACCCAAACACATTCATATGGACACTCCCACAGTTTGTTATCATATTATTTATGAACACACTTTGTGTTGTGTGGAGAGATTGTGTCACAAACCAGCCCAAACACATTCTTGAGGTTGACTCCCTGCTGCCAAAAATTACTAATACAATGACTGTCACAACAGAATTACAAACGAAAACACAATCTCCAGATTATTTCAAACAAACTCAGCAGATCTGCCTCGGGATCAGCACATCTCAAACATTTTCCTACCAAACAAACAGGAAACGAGGTCACTGACATAAGCCTGGCTGTCAATCCTGTAGCAGTTAACAGAGGGAGGTGAAGATGGGAGCAATAATCTCCCTCTGCCTCTTATTACACCCTCATCTTGTCCTCTTGACTCCTCACCACATTCAATCTGGCATTGGGTGTGTCTGTGTGTAGGACCAGTGGAGTCAGAGTGAAGTGCCCAAGGGTGACAGCGAGTTGTGGGTGTCACGCAACTGTTTGAATGCGACAATGTGGCCATATGCAACATGTATTGCATGTGTACATCTCTGTTGTGATTGCATAACAGCCTGCCAGCTGGCACTTGTGGCTCAAGTTCACAAGGCACAAAGCTGCTTTATTCCAGCACCCAACCCCCACACAGTCAAAAAACTTGCACACAAACACACACACACACACACAACTGCTCATAAAATGGTTGAGTCCTCCTTTATGAATCAATTGTCCCATAAAACAAAATCTTACATCTTTGAAAAGTTACAGCTGGTAATAACTGCATGAGTGTGAATTTGATCCTTTCTCCTTGCCCAGTATAATTCACTGCTGAGGTGCTGACAAAGCAGAGTCAAGAAATGCTACTATGAGATCTTCCCAGTATCTCTTCTTAAGGCCAGCACAGTATGCTTGTAATATGCAGCTGTCCTTGGTTGCCAACATATATGGCCATGGTTGCCAAGCTGATATAACTAATATAAATAATATTAAACACAGCAAGTCAGCTTAGGCTAAGCCATGCTGGCACAATTCTGGTCCCAGCCGTATTTGTGTGTGTGAGTGCCTACTTATGGGGAGGGAGGACCTCCATGCACATGCCTTTGTAAGAGGGTAGGAGGACACAGCCAGACCCCTGGCATGATGGGACAGATGGCAGATGCCTCAACCAGTCTCACCCAACCAGTACCCACCATCACCAGCCTCCACATCACAAAGGTGTTTGAAAGAGGGATAGAATCACTTGTAAACCTTCAGATGCAACCTTCAGTAATTGAGAGATGACAAAGCGCCAATTTGGATGATTTCGGGCATGAAAGTATTCAGAAAAGTCTCAAATCATGTCATCTTTTTTCTGACAGATAGCTTGTCATTAGGGCTGAGTTCAAATGAATTCTGGCTTGTGAACATAGCAAAATATTTAAAAGTACTTCTTCTGTAAAAACCTAAACCAGCAGGACTTTCTTCATTCACAACAGACAAAATCCACAAATTAGCACATCAGCAACTAAAAGCAGAATCCCCATATTAAAGTGTATTGTATAGTTTTAGTATCCAGTGGAGGCTTTTCTAAAACATACCGATTTTATGTCTCTTTGGCAGCAAGTAGCTGTTTAATCATGACTTCACTAAAGTTAAAAGCAGTACATTTCTGAAGGGCACCTCAACATTGCAATTTACCAAGCCCTGTTGTGCTGAGCCCTATTTGAGTCACAGCCCTCTGATGTAATACAACTAGGCTTTGTAGCACATTTAGTGCTGACAGGTAAAAAAAAAAAAAAGAAATTTGAAAACTGTCTGGAAAAGTAAAAACCAACCAGATCTCACAACCAGCCATGTGTGATATTAACCTACAGACACTTCAGATGCTGCTTTAGACAGGAATCCACAATCTGCCTCTTAATTTACTTTGCTGGACTGAAACTTTGTTAGTAAAATTCCTGCTATAGCGAGCACTGTTATATTTGTTGACAATGTATTTTTTGCTTGTTTTTTACCAGTTGTATATAATCTATTCATAATTAACTAACTTTAACCAAATAACCTTAAAAAACACTCTAAAGAATATAGGAGAATTTTCCATTGGGAGTATTGGAAATGGATGGATGGAAATTACACAGGAAGTAAATGTTGACACTATATAGAGCTGAAATAAACTCATTTGAACTTGTGGAAATCCAACAACCTCTATTAGCTTTGGTCAAAGAGATTTAAAATTGTTTACATTTTGTGGAACACAGAGATTAAGGTTTGTTAGCTCATCCCCTGGGTCACAAACTTACCTAAGTTTTGCAAGTAATACTTTAGCCTTGACTTTGAAATATATATTTAGCTAAATCTTTAAATAACATGTCATCTCAGTGAAGATCTCACATAGTTGTATTAAGGTCTTGTACATATCTGACAGCCAAATGTGTCACCTCATCTCCTGTGTTGTTACAAGGGAGGTGAGTAACAACACTACCGCTAGATGACGTCATGTTCTACACCTGAAGTCCACACAGATATGTTTACAAAACAATGTAAAATAAGGCTCTGATACACAAGAATTATCTTCTAGACACACACACACACACAAAAACTTTAGTCTTCTCACATATCCCAACTTAATGACTGTTTAGAGTTTCTAGACCCTCTAATCCAGTTAGACAGTAAAATGTTTCCTTCGTTACCTGCTGCAATCATGACATATTAGTCCAGGTCGGCCTGTTGACGCTGTCCCATCGAGACATCCACTGCAACTGTAAAGGTTTGCTTCCTGTAGGCACCTACTCCTGCTTGCCTGTCAGCTTGTCTCTCAGTAAGATCAGGATCTTCTCAGGCAGCTCTTTTTCATGTGGTTATTTCTCCGTCTGCGCTGCTCTTTTCAATGTCCCCACCACCCCCGATTCCCACCCTCCTCTTCCTCCTCCTCCGTGCTGATAGTGGGCTCAAACAATAGTCATCAGCGCAGTGAACACAGCCATACTCTACACAAAATACAAACACTGTTCTCAACGTACATACAGGCTCATGTGATTTTTAACTGTACAAAGATAAGCTGAAGTATACACGCGCTTCAATTACGCCAACACATTTACTCATGCTGCTTTTGAAAGTATCAAACATTTTCACGAAGAACCTTTTCTGCTCTGACCAGACTGCTGTGACTGATTCGTAACAGATGGACGACTGCAGCTTTGATGCAGTTATTAATCATAGAAATGCGTGGAGCAGATTTTTATCCTGAGAGCGATGCTGCGCAGCATTTGTCATATTATGTGATGAAGATGGTCATGCATGACAACAATGTGTCTCTGGTGAAATATCAACGAGACAGCGTGACTTTCAATCTTCGTGAAGTCACGACACATCACTGAATTTATATCAGTTCATTTGACTTTGGTCAGCCACTGAGGTTGAATATAACTAAGAAGACACAGTATCTTTAGAGTCTTCAACATCAATCACTTGTCTTGCTGCTTTTACTAAACATCCTCTGGTTACAGCTTCTTAAATGTGAAGATTGTCTGTTTTTCTTAGTCTTCTACAATAATAAACTGAATATCTTTTTTGTGGACTTAAAAGGTACAACAAGTAATTCAAATATGTCACTATTTTCTTTCACGTTTTACAAGCAAAACAATGAATCAAGAAAATAATCACCAGATGCATCAATAATGAAAATACATTTTGAAGTACCACCCCAACACAATCCAGGGCTTTTCCTACTGTTTTTAACAACTAACTTTCTAACAGATGATGACTCAGATATAAGCATATAGTCTAGTTCTTAACACTGGTCCCAGAATTCTGATTATTCATAACATAATCCTCTGTGCTGCTAGTGTGATAATCTATAACTGAGGCTTGCTTCAGCTGGAAATATTAAACCTTCCCAAGATCTGGTTCTAACAAACAGATGGGCTTTGTCCTATGACTCTCTGCCACTAATTAGCGACTGAGTAATTGCAGCATAGCTACCCAGACTAATAGCAATGGCAACTGTGAACACTTCTGAAGCGTGGTGGGGACCTGTGGGTCAAAAGTAACTCAATTCACTCGCTGCTGGGCAGCGGAAGCACCATCTGCCCCCCTCCTTAGTTTGTGCTCTGTCTGAGAGAGCTTAGGATGAAGATGGATCACTTCCCTCTCAGTGAGCAGCAGCAGCTGAGCCATTGGTCACTTGGCTGATACTCTCTATCAGGGAAGGTGTGACTCTAAATTAGTTATTAAGGGAGATGCAATTAGCGCTGGACTCTGGGGTCTTCAAAACTGACCCCCATAAATCTCAATCATTTAATCTCTTTCATGTTCATCATTCTCCTGCATCGGCTAAGTGATTAAAACATCTAAACAAGACATTTGCCTTTGTCAACAGACCCAACAGCTATTTCCATTCTGGCCAAATGTTAAACAGAAAACCTTCAATAAGCCTCAGCATTGTGTTAACAGTCACAGATCAAACATACTGTAAACAGATCAATGAGTACAGGGGCTACACTTAGTGCTGCCAGAAGTAGAGCACAGCACGTGTTTTAGATTACATCCTAACTTCTGAGCTTTTGTCTCAACCTGAATAAAAGGAACAAAACTGAATGAGCCAAAAGATACAATTACAGTCTTTTGGTTACATGAAGTACACATTCCTCTGCCTGTCTTATTCTGTCCAGCACCAAGCCACAGTTTGCTTCATTCATGCAGAGCCCATCTGGGATTGTGTATGCATCCATTCGTAACCAGCAATGAACATTCCTCTTTTCTTTCTTGATTCATTTAGCTGTGTCTGGTGTTCGTTCTCCATAGCTGCAGGGTCTGGAAGGACTAAATGCAACACAATGAAGCTTCCTTCTGTGCAGCTTACTCAGCTTCTTCCTCATAAATAATCAGGAGTCATTTTCTACACTTTGAAGTTAAAACATGTTTGCCTAACAATGTCAAGAAGTGAAACTTTCCCTTTATTTTATACATTACAAACTTAATGAATACAACTGCCACTTCTGTAAAAGAGAAGACCACAGTGAAATGGAGAAAGTGGGGAGAGAGAGGGAGGTATGAAGTGGTCCAGAGGGTTACTATCGCAGCAGTAAGGCCTAATCTTATTAGTGTGATTGACAGGATTAGACTAGCCAAGAGACCCAACCAGCTGGATATACACTAAAGGACTAAAGGAGAGGGAGGAAAGGAAAGAGGGGCTCAAATAAAAACATGCTTAACAGAACAAAACACTGGCTCTTTAAAAAATAGGTGTAAGAGGTAGGCATGCTGACATAATCAGTCATTTGTTCCTTAGTTTTAAAATCTGGAAGTACTAGAATTAAAAGTCATTTTTCTGTAAAGACTCATTGACCTCTCTAGACCCTCAAAAAACAATAGAAACATCATAAGAGCTTGCCTTTTGTCCACAGAAACTTTTCCCAATAGTCAGAGTACCTAGAATACCATAGTGAACGAATACAACATAAGATTCTGTTTTATAATAAAGGACAAACACTACAATTTCATAGGCAGAGGTTTTATAGCAGGATAGTCCTGTTACCCTGTAGTGCTGCTGTTTTCACATGATGATAATGTCAGCTCAAACTACAAGCAGCTGCTGCTGTTGGCTTATGGCCCTTTTGAGTCTATGGCCCTGATTCTTTACGGCAGGGCTGATCTGCCCTGTGCTGCTCAAAATGAGTTGTCTACAAATGTTTATCTGCACTCGTGCACAGAGATCACAGTTTGCTGCAGTGTTACTGAGCTTTAAGACACATTTTAAACTCCTGAACTACTTATTGTTACAGATGCTGGCTTAAATTTTAAGAACCTGTAGCGCACACACAATGTTAGCATCTTAATATCTGATGAGTAAAGGAGAAACTCAAATTCAGAGTGGTATTCAGCCAGTGTAGAAAACACGGCCGAGTACTGGCAACAATCTGGCAATATGATACATTGCGATACACTGCAAAGCTGCAAGCAAAGCAATACAACGTGATTTTTTAAATCAGATTTTAGGAAAACTGTCATAGTATAAAGAACGTACAACCATAAGGAATATGAGTTTTTAAAAAGTTTTTATACTTTTTTATAACATTAGAACATCTATTTTGTGCTCAGCGGTTTAAACACGACACAAAATGAACCACTGTCTGTCAGAAATCTCTGCATTAAGCTGTTGATACAGTATTTTTGAAAATCGATAAAGTATCATGACACATAATATCACAATACTCGAAAGTGTATCAATATTTCTTACGTCCCTGGAAGAAAAATTAAAGCAACTTTCCCTCCTGTTTGTTTGCTGTGTGAATGTTTACTGCTCTCATGCTAACAAAAATGCAAGATACTGCTTTCAGTAGTATATGTGAGTGAAATTAAATCCCAAGTCAAATGAAAATCATCTGTTTTTGAGTGAGCCAACAAGGTAATGTTCTACCCACAAACAGTTTCTGTATACAAAACGCCAGTTAAACTGGCAAGCAGGTTTAACTTAAACTGTACACACATGTTCCAAGAAAGTTTTGAGGATTACAAAGCATAAAAAAGTTCACATCTGAGAATGTGAAGCTGCACAAGATCCAGTGGGACAAACTGTGATTCTATTCAAGGTGATTATACGACATGAGACGCATTTCCTGAAAAGATAACAAGCGGAGCTTAAGAGTCCTACAGTTCCTACCTCCAGCCGTGGACACGGAAGCCGGGGCACTGGTCTCCACAGCGCATACAGGGCTGCCCTCTGTCTGGGTCCTCTTCCTCCTGCTGAAAGCATAACACAAACTCACTTCAGCTCACATCATTTTCCTTGGAGCACTACCCACACAGCAAGGTATAAGAATTACATTAGTTAGCACATACAGTGTTAGTTTTTTAGTTTAGCTGTGTTTCAAATGGAGGCCAGATACACTTTTGTGTTTGGATGTTTTTTCATTCTTACACAGAACATGATTTTTCTTACAACTGTAAAGTATCCTCAGGATTCTAGTTTGACACAAAACTGCAGGAGCTGGGTGTACATCTTGCAGTGAGGATTAAACTTGACATAATTACCAACTAGGTACAACCTTGTTTTTATGACACCAGTCCCCAAACCAGGCCACACATTTCACATCAGAACTGTGTGAGGAATGCTATGTTGTGTGTTGAACTGATACAGAGGGATATATGACCCTGGAATAATGTCTAAAAAAAACAACCTTTGCCTAAAGTGCTGAGCAGTGCATCTGACTTTGTTAAACAGCTTACCTTAGCACAAAACCAACTACCTCACATCTTAAATTCTGTTCCTGCAGACTGGTGGTGACAGTGTGTGTGTGTGTGTGTATGCAGAACACAGACTGCAGACACAAGCCTCTTTTTAGAGATGAGAGGAAGGAAGCAGACAGGATGAGAGCTGCACCCTTTCCCTCTCTATGCAGTCCCTACTTTTTTCTCTGATGCCTCTCTACTGTGCAATAACTCTCCTATCTTACTGTGAAGAGCTCACTGTCGATATGGAATTTCTATTTCTGTTGTTGACAGCTGTTTTCATACTGATAAAATCCCTGTAACCACACAGTGCTATCTCTGTGATTTTCTTCTAATGGGATGCTATCGTTTTCCACTTCACTATACGAAGAAGGACGAAGGACAAAGCATTTAGCAGAAAAAAACTACAGTTATAATATATACAATGTTACTGTCTACAACAGTCTATATATATATATATATATATAGTATATATGTATATATTCAGGACATTTAATACCTTCTACAGCCTTTCCTTGTGACATGAATTTCATATTTTTAAGAAAAGACTTTATAAGACCTGCAGATTGAACCTGATTAACAAATTCTACTCACACAGATGCTAATAAAGTTTAACGAGCAAAGCAATAAAATGCAGATATGTGACACGGCAAGATGCGTGTGGATACCTGCTCAGCTGTGTGTTGAACTTTCTTTCTCCACACCTCCTAAGGACAGCAAATCTAACCGCTAAACCATCAGTATTCACGTCAAGCCTGTTTTCCCATGGAAGTTGCTCATGAGCTGCAAAGTATTACTTTGATTACAGCAACGTTAAGTTCGCTGTGGGTTGTTGTATTGTAAGTGCTGTATTAATGCATTTAGAAACAACAGACTGGAGCCATTAGTGGCTTTGTTTTTTCAAATGTTTGAACATTTTTATGCATTTTTCCGATTAGAAACTATTCTGTTTAGGAGTTTTGTAAATGCTTCGAGGGCAGAGATGTTAGTTTAATTGCACTGATGACTATATATCTTGTTTTGTAGGAGAATAAACTAGTTAGTCCAGAACAGTCAGTGAACACATGTCAATGAACAATAATTTACTGTACATGCCACTTTTAAATGCCTCTCAGTCTACTGTACACAACAACACACAGACACACACACTGGGCTCTGACCTGCGCAGCCACGTTGCCTTATTAATCACCACCGCGATTCACTTTGATTATCGTTAACAGAGTCAGGTATGAAAGGTGACAAGACAGACTAAATGAAGCGCACCGATGATTTCTGGGTGACTGAACCTTTCAGTTGTTATTTCATTTGGAAGGCGCTCATGTGCTGTCACACACCGACTGAGCCAGGGAGGGACACACTACAAAATGCCTGCATATTTTACACTGGTGTACAGCTACAGTCCTAATTGATCGAGGTTACAGAGATGGAAAGTAAATAGCTACGGGATAAAAACTATTTTGGAAACTGTAGCCGACCTGAGACAATTACACTTCAGGATACAACAGGGTGTTGCTGACTTTCCTTTCATAGAGAGAAGAAATGAAATGACACATAATATGTTCATGTTTTCATTGTCATCTTTCTCCACTCAGGAACTCTCTGACCTGTTTCAAAAGTGATGCCTAGCTTTACCAGTTAAGTTGTCCCTGCGAAACATTTAACAGCATCTTGACTGGACAATCTGGGGAGTGTGTTCACAATGTGATCATTCATAAACACAAAACAGACCCAGAAATTAGGCTCCTTAGGCTCTCCTGGAGCTCAGTCAAAACATAACCACTGGACACCAGCAAGGATGAGTTATAGATATGAAGAGCCACTGCCACAGAAACCTCTGTGAGCTGTGAGTTTTAAAAAACCTACAGTGAGTAATGTTGCTTGTGTGACGTATAATGTCTCTGTCTTTCTACAGCTTTTACATAGAGGTCTGAGTTTAATTATTACCTTAAACCCAGCATAATGATCTTGTTTAGAAAAAGTCTAAAACATTTATTCTCTACACTAATTTAAAAATGCTGCCATACTCTGCACCAGACCACTTACAGCCACGTACTAAACTTGTGAGATGTTCACTCACTTTAGGACAGATAGTCATTAAGAGATCTGGGTACAACTGTGACATAATGATTAATGATGGATTAGGAATCCTGGGAAAAGCCTTAAACTTTCTTAATAGTAACATTTTGTTCTAAACAACATAAGAACATCCTAGACAGTTTTCACAATATTTGAGTAGACGAGGTCTAACTCTATCTAATCAGGCTAATTCTACCTGGAGATGATGTTATCTGTCAACATGCCCATGATGCATAAAAACCCATCAACTTGGTTCTAATTAACACCACATGTGATTATAAGATAGATTAAGAGCTGAAGAAAAGCATTAACTGTGAGGCCTGAAAGCTCCCAGCTGTTGTTTTCTCCATTTTAAAATTAAAAGTTAATTTAAATGTGCAGGGACCTTTCATTTACTCCCTAGTAAGTGTGCTTTGATGGTAATATAAAGGACAACTTTTCAGTCTTAAGCACTACATGCTTCCAGTTAGTTTGACATTTCCTTGAATGTTTCCTTATCATGATGGCAGTGTCCTATGCCAGGGCGACACAGAGACTTGAGGGTTTCATGTGCGCTTCCTTTCAGTTTTCCACAAAAGATAATGTGTCACGACCTGACGATGGGCTTTGCCTATTGTGCTGTGGGTGAAGGATGTGATGGGAGTGGTGGGAGGAAGTTTCTTCTAAACTAAGTGCGAGTAAAGTAAACAATATATTCAACTTCACCTCAGACTTCTCATTTCGGCTCCTTTGTTTTTCACTAAGTGGGTATAAGGTTTGATCACATGGTGCTGCCTGGGTTTGCTTGAGCTCTCTGTTGCTACCAAGTAACCGTGTAACCAGGTAATGGACAAACTGAAAGTCTGCCAGCTTTGTTATCAGACATCAAAAGGCGGCTGTATTGGAGCGGCTCGTGCTAATATGAGAGAATGGATAATAAATACACCTGAGTGATGCCATTAGGCCCATTCATGGAGAGTGGTACTCCTCAGGTAGGAGAGCAGTGCTCCGAAGAGCTCATCACACAAATAAGAGAAATTATTGTCATGCACGTTTTGCTCCTCTCCTCTGTGTTGCAGTGTGGGAGGGGTTAAGCATTAACAGGAAAGGCCAGAGGTCAGGGGACTTCACTGCTTCGGCATGCTGAGTAGGTGCACGTCTCCTTACTGGTTAGATCAAACAGACAGCCTGCAGGTATCCCAAAGCTCCCTCTTACACTTCACTACACTTCTTGTTGCTCTTATGGTTTGTGCATCGCTGCGTCCTGCTGCTGAGGTAAACTCAGACGACAACATTTAACACCTGGATGGTTTCTGTGTCTCAAACTCAGAAGTCTGAATTGTGATAGCGGTGTAGTGAGCAGGGGAGTTCATTTTAAATGCTAAGAAACTTGTAACCTGTAATCTCAGGTGTTACTAACAGTATTAACGATGACGCAGCTGCAAGAGCCAGCATGAAGAACTCCCAGGATCCTGAAACTGAAGCAGCTAAATAGACTGTTCAACGCTGCAACTCTTTATTAAAGGTTGTGTAACATCAGGAGTTACGCACAAATCTGATCTGTCACAGCGAAAGGAAAGATCATTACTTCACACACAGTTCAGCGCTGATCTTCTAATTTTATACACTGTCTTCTATTCTCAAATTCTTTATTATAATTTCATTTTTAAAACAGTCTAAATCAAAACACTGTTGTGGAAGTATTAAAACTGTAGAGCAAACGTGTGTAATGTATTTTCATGCCACGTTAATATTTATGATCTGGCTTGTTGTGTTGTTTATTGTGTATTAAAACTGAACAATAAGTTCAATATTCATTTCTCTTGGCCACAACAATCAAAATAATACACTAAATTATGTTAACTTATTGTACATGAGACACTTATTGTGCATAATAAATGAAATTCCAGATCACACTTAATATCTTATCATCACAACATTGAGAGTAAATCAATATACTCCCTGCTTTGCCATTAATCTACAAATAATAAAACTTTGTAAGACAATACAATGTGTTTTATAGTGTTACAGATATATGATGGACAAACATATGTGTTGTAACATTTTCAAAAGACACGTTTCCCTGATATAATTGAGTTTTGCATTAAATATTCATGATTTCATCAATATTTAAATGTAGTTATTGTCTGTGTCAGGTAGGGACAGATGTCCTGGATATTTACATGTCGTTAAAGCACATACATAACAATAATTAACCTGTAAACTGAAAAGTCTAAACATGAACCATTTACACACTCGCTCATATAGTCTGACTTGCTATTAGAGCAGTAAATTAAGTCCACTTTGTATATAAGAACTTGAGCAGAGGTGGTGTGGTATAATTGTAGTTGGATTCACAGTCAGTGTCTGGACATATTCCAAGTGTCTGCAGAGCCAGATGTTTCACAGCCTCACAGCTGTTAGTCTGCTCTGAAAACAAGCTTCATTTGGTCAGCAACCATGTGGGCTGCGTTTTGGACTCAATTCCAACCAGAGCACCAGTTGTTGTTACAATGAAGACCTGGTAATAAACATGTTCAGGTTACAGCTACCACATCCCAACCTGTACAGGTACTAATCTATGACGTAGTCCGAGCTCCCCCACTTACTGTACCTGGGGCGCTGCAGATGACTCAGGAAACAAAGAATGCGCACCGAGACAGTGTGGTACACAGTATAACTTAATACAGTAAGATAAAAGAGTGAGAAATGTTTTACGTAAAACTATTCACCGGCATAAAAGCCAGGTGGAGGTGGGACCAAGTTCCGCTCAGGCTGTTCATTACTACTTACAAGTTCATTTCGGGTCCACTACAGTGAAGCAGAAAAGGACTTAAACCTTAAATAACCACTGAGTAGAGTTTATATTACAGAAAGTATGAAGTATGAGACGTTACCCGAAGTATTTACGGAGTTATGACGAAATAAATGTAACGTAAAGAAAGCAGGCACTTACCGAGCGATTCGACCGTCGCTTTTTCGACCCGCGCAGAAACATAGTGTGAATGTCCGTCACGACGTTATGTTACAAACACAGTTGAGTTTCAAAGTGAACAAAGGGATGAAAAAACGTGGTCTGAATATTTAAAGTAAAAAAAAACCGTATGTGTTAAACTATCTACATGATGTCCCGCTGACACTGCCGTGGACTGATCAGTCCGCCTCGGCGAACTACTGTGGGAGCTACACCGACAAGTTTGTCTAAGTGAGAGAGGAAACGCTGCCGGCCAACCTTTCAAAGTAAAACATCGGTGTTATACGTTTCTACAGCAGAGCCTAAATAAAAGCCAAATTAAGAAATACATTTTTAGCACATTCACATATCATTATTTTAAAAGTCAGTATGTCTACTGCGAACGCTTTTCATTCAAACCGATACCGTTCCCGCTTTTATCTTGAAGGCGTGCTGTCTTGATATCCTGTCAGTATATAAGCAACTTGACAAAGCTCCAACTTTATTCTCCACTGTCCATAGACCTTACCTTAGCACAGGCAGTAAGCGGTCCTCAAGTTTGGCCTTTACTTCACCTAGGCCGCAAGGACGCTGACCGCTCTACATAGACACTCTTGTCTCATTTATCCGTTATATAAATACTATATCTAATTTAGGCTATATCATGTTATTATTTATCCATCTGCAGTCTGGTTATACACAGAGCAGGGGAGGAGTGGTCGACTTTAACTTATGAGTAATTATTTCTATATAAACATACTGAAGAGGAAATATGTACAAATACAACACATATGTGTTGGAGGGTATGTGTGTGGGAGGAAGGGATTTATTGTTACACTCCTACAGCTACAGCAGCAGCAACATGGAGTATTAGTTTGAGAACAGTCAGTATAACCCCAAACAAAGGATTATGAATCCACTGCAGGTCTTTAAAAACGACACAAGTAATATAATGGTTATTGCAATTTAAAGGCGCAAACACCAGAGTGGAAAACAAAGAAGGAAAGGATTTTCATAAACGCAATGTAATCTCAAAATGAAAACGGGGTGGGGCATGTGTAGCTGCTACATAATATTTGGGGATGAGATTAGAGATCACAGTCGCATGCTGCACCAGGTCAGGTAAAATCAGTGCAGGGCCTGAGGAAAACTTCCTGATCATGCTTGAACACCAACAGAGACCGAAGCAAACACTACTTTAACCATTTGTGCACTGTTGTCTCTTCCAGTTGCTCCCAAAAAGCAATGTGACAGGACCCCACAATTCAGCAATTAAATTCAAATGTGCAGCGCTCTGCTTCCATCTAATGGCAACCTGAGAGAAGGCAGGTTGGAGCCCAACTATGTAGCAACATGTGCAGTCAAATGAAGCTAAATACACCTGTATTTAAACATCAGCATTATGTGGGAAGAGTGATTTAAAAATACAGATTTTCTTTGTAGTAAGAATGGCTTTTATTTCCCAAAGCATTGCTCCTTTGAATTTTGAAATTACAAACCGCAGACTCTTATTATTAGAAAAAAAAATAATTAAGGCAACATTTGACGTGGATGACCGCCAAGGTGTTGAGTGAACAATTACAAAACACATTAAATTCCAACACAACACTTGAAATATTTGTTTAGAATTAATTTTAAAACAGTTTTTTCTATTCCTATTCCTTAAAAAGTGGACAGTAAAAATGTTAACAGAAAAATATTCATAAAAATGTGTTATAAATGTAACAAGAAAACAAAAACACACAGACACAACCTGAGCAAGAATCAAAGTAGACAGGTAGAACTTGATGGATGACACTGTGAATCTAAATAAAGAACATGTGAATGATGGTTAATGGACGTCTACGGCTCCTCATGATGCAGACTAACTTTGAGTAGTTCAAAGACAGTCAAAACATTGCTGATCAATAACAGAAGGCCACTTTAAATGTTCAGGACTCAGAATTAAAAAGTGAATAACATAAAGGAACAAACAGGGAAAGAGCAACTTTTAAATAAAAGAAGGAAATGTTCAACTTTTTGGGAAAAATACAGATATCAAACACAGGAAGAGAATAATTATTATGTTAAACTATTTCCAAAGCACCCCGTCTTGTGTCAGTTACTTCATACGCACAAATGACACCGTTGCTCTTCACTACAGCAGTTTAACAATACACAAATGTATTAGACAAGCTGCAAAGTTTTACACTGCCTATTTATTTTTTTAACAGTTTCCCCTTTTTAAATCATGGTACATTGAGGTTGGAGTCATGATGAGTGAGTGTAATTCCTCTTGTAGTAGACATGGTTCTGTGTGACACACAGGCACAGATGTACAGCACAACTCACTCTGGTTATGTCGTCTTCTTCTCAGGCTTGGTCCTCAAACAAATCTCTCATCTGTTCCAACCATACAGTGAAATTGATTAAACCATGACCTGTTCATTTTACTGTCTATCATCCCCTCTTCTCCATACTTCTGTTAACGTCTGCACAAGTGTCCTTTTTTTTGTTCTTTTGCTGCATTCTTGATTAAGGTACGTATACCTTGGAGTGTTTTTAAACTCCCTCATCTGTAACAGAATGACGTCAGAAATGGTAAAAATAAAAACATGTTCCACAAATGAAATCAGGTAGGTCGTCATATAGAGCATGTTCTGTTCTCACCAGTGGGTGCTCCCGTGTGGTGCCGGGTGCTCTTGATTTGAAGGAAGATGGTGTAGGTGTCATATGCAAACAACAGACCAGCGATTAAACCAAATACCTACGAAACAAGAACACACAGTAAGAATCACAATAATCATATTCACTGGTCACACAGAACAACACTTTGACAAATAATGCAAGTACAAACAAGTGCGGCGACAGTAAATCAGTTGGTAGAGCAGTTGTTTTGTCAGTGGTTCGATTCGAGGTTCCTCCCAAAACCAAAACCCTGCAGTAGCACCAACATGTACTGTCCAACAACAATTTCCCCAAGGGGATCAATAAAGTATTCATTACTACTGCCATTAGTAATTATTATTATGATTGCAATGCAGATCTAAGTCTTTCATATGCAACACAACAAAAGTCTACTAGACTGCAAGACCTTCAAAATCTCTTTCCAGAGAAAACCAACAACTGGAGAAAGTGATGCACAAAAACATGCAGGAAGTCACGGGTCAGTTATTGCATTGAGACCTGAACACGTGGTGCGTGTATAAGCAAAAGAGAAAAAGAATAGAACAGATTGAATTTACACACCACCAAGCAGTGGTGGGGCAGAGATGTGAATTTACATGGCATGGTGTAATGGTTCTAAGAACTGAGACCGAAACTACAACACGCAAATACCATACACTGTAAATCTGCTATGTCATCTCATAAGAGGACATATTACTTGCCTTAGTGCAGTCGTTTTGCAGTCGTTACCTGGTGTCTATAGAACAGTGAGGTCTAGTGTGAGCTGTCTGTGAGCTCCAGGTCTGGTGTGCTATATTCAGGGACAGTTTATTAGGTCTTATTAGGTCCCACTCCTCTCGTGTCTCGGACTCATCTCTAAGTTGTTGCAACTACAAGCACATCCTGTTTTTGGCTATGATAAAATCAAACATGTCTGCCTTTGGGACAGCTCAACGAACCATTGTTGCAAATCTAAAAATTTGTCTCAGGCAGGCAAACTGTGGTCTGCACTGCACTTAAACAGGAAGGAAGCACAGAAGATAAAAGTTAAAGATGACAGTATCATTAGTACTGCCTTGAATACTTTCACTGATAGTTTGGGTGTAAACACAGGAAATGACTACGGACACCCCTCCTCCAGATTTTTCCCCAATTTGTCACAGTTTACAAATCTATATATAACATAACTTTTTCATAGATAATGGTTAATGGTTGTCAAAACAAACAACAACAAGACACGACAACACCGTTCCACTATGCGGTTGACAACTCCAGCCGAGTCACGGCAGCTTAACTCACCCCGCCCGCGATTCGAGCGCCATCCCCGGCTCCTCCAATGACACAGATCAGAGAGGTGATGATGTAAAGGACAGCACCAATTCCAGCACGGAAGAGATCCTGCACAAAAGAGGGAAGAAGCAGATGAAGTATTGTGCAACTATGCAGGTGTGGGTGTGTATGTTTTCTGTTGGCATGAGACGTAGCGCACTCACACTCCAGACCCAGTTGATCACTTGGATCTGCTTGTCCAGGTCCATCATAAAGATGCCAAAGAAGACCATGGCAAAGATCATCTCGCATATGGCCACAGCGGAGTAGCCTCCATACAGAGACGCAGCGTAGCAGATGATGATGATGAAACTGATGAGCTAAGAGTGTTAGGAGGAGAAGGGAGTGGTGGGAAAAGCATTCAAAACAGACGTTTTTTTTAAAGATTACACGCTGCCTAAATTCCCTCCTCTGTTAGACTTTGTATGTCTCTTAAGTGACTTGTTTAAAACAACATGCATATCAGTGGCAGTTCACATGAGAGAGGACAGCTCATCTCAGTGATCAGCAACAGAGAACGATCCGTGTCCAGTAAATAGCTAGGGCCAGTCAGAAAGTAAATCACTCCAACAAACACAGCATTGTTTCATTTTCTCCAGCAAGTTCACAATTCACCTTACACATAATAACAACCATTTTTACTAAGAAAAATATTTACTACACAAAAGTATTACTATAGTGAGACAACTGGATGCATTATAATACTCTGTGTCAAATTAAAGTCCATCAGTCCATCACATGCCGCTTCCCATCAAAATCAAAATCTTTCCATATGAGGAAAAAGAATCAGTGTGCATTCTTCTCAGTCCATTCCACTGAAATGCTGCCAGCGGGGAGAAATCATAAACTTAGGCAGCCTACGGCTCAGAACCAGTATCAGCCTCTTTTCAATACTGCTATTGTTGCTACTGTCAAACTGTGTGGGTAGATGCCTTCACACAACATGGACATATGAACGCCATGAGAGAGCAGAAACTGTTTCACACTACAGTCTTTTCAACTCTAATAGTTTAATCTACTTAAGGCATTAAAGTGCATTCATTTTTGTAAAGACAGAGATTCATTAGTTCATTTCATTGATTATTGCTCTGCACAATATTGCATAGTTGTACTAAAGTGTGAATAGAATTTCATTCGTGCAACTTCAACAATAAAGCAGCCGGGTGAATATATGAGTAGATATATGTCTGTGAAGATTCTCAGTCATCCAGGTGAAGTTGTCTGGAAGTTGGAAGTTCAACTTCCATATGAGTAGATAACAACTTATTGCAGCTATGTCAGTGTAAGTTTATATGCTGGCTAATGAGTAACAAGAAATTACAGCACTCAAATAACAAACTGTTACTATCATCCACACACAGATCATCCACAACTTTAAATCGTCCTGGAGGTTTTAATGTTGTGGTGGACAGTGGTCAGCACAGGCACCCTGAATGCAGCAAGTTGTAATGCAGTGTGTTCTGGCATCTTTTTATCATTGCCAGTGTAAAAATGTTTCCATGCTGACCCCTGTTTACCACAATAATTAACACTATACCACCACTGAGTATTGTTAATGTTGTGGCTCATCAGTGTCTGAAAGCACTGACAATTTTGATATTTTATGTATCTTTGTCACAAATACATAATGTTTAGGTCAGGTGTTTCCTTAAATAATATCAGCTGATATATCAGTTTTGGCACTAAAATATAGAGCGTACCAACCTGCATTTAACTGCACACTTATGGTGTGATCTTCCCATAAACTAAAATTAGTATAAGTTAAAATTAATATACATCTTTTGTCGCATCTAATCATTAAACTTTGTCAAAATGAATAATAATAATAACAATTATAATAATTGATACTTTATTGATCCCCTTGGGGAATTGTTGTTTGGACAGCTGCTAGACAGTAGGTGTCAGCGCTACTACGGGGTTTCGGTGTCTTGTCCAAGGACACCTCAACATGTAGCTTGCTGGGACTGACAATCGAACCGCTCACCCTTGGGTTGGAAGACGACTGCGCGTGTAACAGGCTCTTGTCTCCTCTATATAAACTATTGCTTACCAAATAAACTGAGCAGTGATTCCGACATGTATCTAAAAACAAGCACAGACAACTCAGTAGCCAGTATCAAATCACTGTCGTCTACACGATACACACATGATGTAACTGACTCAACACCAGCCCTACATCTGTCACTGCTGCGTCCCCTCCCTTCAGCCGCAACTGTTACACAAACGTGCAACCGGCCCGATGCATCAGTAGTTCATGTGTTCTCGCAACTGGCACAGGCTGCCTCTGTAGAGCAGCGGGGCGGCTGAGGCCAAGGTCCAACACAAAGGAAGCGCTGTTCAGGCCGGAGCCGGCTGCTCTGAGGGCAGCACCTACTGAGGAGGCTGTCACACAGAGAAACACCCACTACACAAGAGTCCCTTAGAACAAGAAAGACTGTGAGATGTTGACACCTTTATGTCTTCTACACAGTGGTGGATCTATTTGACGGGGCAGCTTTAAAAGTTTACAGCTAGAATCTGTTCACATCAGAAGAATGAGCTGCTCTTTTAAACCGACTGGAGGGAAAGTGTTGTGAATGGTCGGCTAATTATAGTCAGCAGCAACATGAGAGCCAGGAGCTAGTCCGTGGTGCAGAGACACACCAAACAGCAACGGTTACTAGGGAAGTCACTTACGCTTTGGGGCTGATTTAGCACTTGCTGTAGCTCACGAAAGTGTATACCATGTGTGTTCAGCGGGAAATGGAAGTTCAGAGTCATTTCATCATTCTTCTTGCTCTCCACCTTGTCGTAACTTCTGTTTTACACAACTTCCACCCTGTTTTCTCTTGCCTTTTTTTCTAAGAATTTTCTGGCAGGAGATAAACAAATTTAAAAAAAGTGCCTTCCAGGCATGACATGACGTGAGCACTTCAAAACTGTAATATTAACAAGAAGGTGAAAGATCAGCTAGGTGCATGACTCACCTTGACGTATCACTGCCACATGGCAAACAGAAATGTGTGATTTAAGGGTGTGTTACTGTGACCTGAATGTTGTTCTGTAGCTTCCAACATGTTTGAAATAGTCATGCCTTTGACAGGAACATTGAAGAATAAATAAAATAGCTCTACATGAAATCTGGATAGGTACAGATAGGTAATTTCATCCACTAAAGTCTGTGTATTGATTTAAACTTTTGGTTTACCAGCTTCCAGATGTGAGGTTCATTAACCTGACTGCTGGGCTTGAACACCGTATATACCGTTTTAAGCTGTACATATTAAGCAGTGATGCCCTTTGTCTTCTGTTTGGTTATATACAGGTAACTTCCTGGACTTAACCGGGCTCCAGTAAAGTCATGCGTGGGACAGGAGACAACAAACACCTGTGTATCCACTGAAGCGTAACGGCTGATCGGCACACTGGAGGTATGTGCTAAGCAATTAACAAATTCTTGTTCAAACGTCACACACAGCCTGGAATTTCCATTAACTCCGGAAAATAAAAACTTTACTGTGGGTGGACCACTGACCACTAACATCTGACAGCCTGCTTTATAATTAACTGATCGAGTTATGAGAGCAGAGCTTTTTATCAGTGGCACAAAGTGCTTTCCTCACTAGTAGAAAAAAACTGTTAACATGCAGGGTGGCAGAGAAAATATTCAAATAATTTACTAAAGTAAAAGTAGAAAAACGTAGCAGAAAACACGCACTTATTAACGTGGTGCTCATTCTGTCCTGTAAAAAGTAAATCCTGTCAATCCTCATTCTTTCAGATTCCAGCCTTAAAAAATAGTTTCACAATAAAAAAAAAAGTCAATTCACAGAATTTGTAATGCTCAGAAAAGTGTATTCACTGTTTTATCCACATATCAACGTATCCCTGAGCAAGGCACTGAATCCCAGGTTGCCTCCCAAAAGGTTTCTATAACTCAAACTCACTGAACAGCCTGGCAGCAGCGCAGACACATTTGCTTCTAAAGTTTATGAGCGGGGCTTGCTCTTCTAGCCAATCGGAAAACGTCAGAGTCAGGGGTGGGAGCTCATGGATGTCAAATATATGACAGTGCTGCTGGCCCACAGCTCCTCTCATACCAAGGCTTCTGCACAGTGTTAACAAATGGAAGGTCAATATGTTTCACTCACAAACACTCACACAAGTTTCAGTTTCAGGTATTAGGTGAAACAGACTGTGTGAGTGTAGGTGAGGCAGAATGTGACGGAGCAGGGCGAGAGGGAGGGTTGGCAGGGTTTGTGTCTCATACTGGCACTGGCTTGATTGGTTTAACTACATCTAACTTCATGTATTGTTTGGTGGTTTCATTTGTAACACCATCATTTATATGAGCCAATCATCAATCAAAATGCTATTTTTATTTAAGTACACCATATAAGTACATGTACGTAATGTTACTTCACATCAGAGAAAATTCAAAGCTTATGTAAAGAATGAGGTCTGCGTGACTCACACGTTGCTGCGAAATGCAAACAAAGGCAATTATGTGAGAATAGTGGTCAAGGACAGCATATATATAAAGATCTTTCCAGACAGGATGTGGTTTTATCTTGCCACAACACATGCATTGTTATTACTGAGGCATTACCTTCACGTTTCTATTTCCGTGGAGGTGGGTTTAACCTGAGCCAGATGTGCAAAGATATAATGTGGGGGAAAAAAATCACTTTATGAGCCTTTATGCTGCTAAGAATGTGATCGATGTTGCATTTTCTCGCCACCATATTTGGGCTACTACTTCTCAGCCTGCAAATAGTCTGCAGTCTGCGGTGATGCCTCACTGGACCAAGTTAACCCATATGACCTTTCATCTGCCATTAACACTGAGCATTTGGCACTTTGGTGCCAAGTGAGAAAACAGTGGAGCACAAGTGACAGGTGGAAACCCTTAACCTCTGCTCACGATCCCTTAACCCCCCCTCAGACCACATGCCTTTCCTTTCCCTGCTGACCAAAGTGCCTTCAACAAAACCACACAAAAAAGTCAGGAAAAGAAAAGAAGGGGAAGAAGAAGAGTGCATGAAACAAACATGAAAAGAAATGTTCATTTATATCCTAAACAAAAATCAATAACATAAACATGCAGGCTGCATTAAGCCACTTTGCTGTCTATGAAATATTGATAAGAGACAAGCTACAGACAACACAACACATTTATGTAGTTCTGCAAAGAGTTGTCGTCACAACAGAGCTGACAGACATGTTGCTCAGAGGTGAACAGTGAACTCACTATTTCTGCTGTGAGCATGAAACCTTTCTGGGTCCTCACGTAACTTTTCAGTTTCTCCAGGCAGTTCGCAGCGGGACTGGTCGCGGTCGTATCAGCCATCCTGTAACAAACTAACTTACTCTACTCACGGTGTTTGTAGCACAGCCTCGTCGACACTACCGACGAACAAGTCAAATCAACTAAGTTGTTTCGAAAGAGGCGGAAATGATATTTTTACTCTCCTGGTGTCGGGCGCTGCTCCCTTGAAACTAGCTCAACTCCTCCGATGGAAAGTCTTAGTGAAACCCCCTGTTTGAGCTCAGACACGAAGGCAGCAGCTCTGCAGAACCACTCCTGTCTGTGTGTGCGTGTGTGTCTGTGTGTGTGCAGTAGAGGAGGAGCTGACAGCGGGGCGGTGGCTTTCACTTTTCTCGTGGCGGACTGTCGTGCTGCCTTCAGGTGCTCCTCTGACACACCACGACTCATTTGAGCTGTTGCAAAAGTCAATTTCCATAGGGGCTGACCTCGTCGATACATAAATGAGAAAGTCGATTTTATTGTGGCTGGTACACGTCGGATTAAATGAACAAATCTGTATATCGAAATGTAGTTTATAAACGCAAGTCTTAATTTTTAACCTGATTATGGTTTTGTATGATGAATCTCTATAGTTATAAAGTACAAACTATAGCGTAATGCAACACATTGCCTCTGAATTATGTGCATGAATGTTACTGGTTATACAAAAGCATAATTTTTTCACCATGGTTGCTGAGGATGCAACCAGTAACTTATCAGTTGTGCTTAGAAACGGTATGAAAATTAAATATCTAGATTATAGTGGTCAAAACTCAAGATTAAAGTGATCAGTATGACAGCGTTACCACTTCCTTCGGGTGTTACATGTTTCCACTGATACAAAACAAACCCACGCTGCATGGTGCGCCTGCGCGCCTGCCACACTGTTAGTAACTTTAACCCTCCAGGGTTTTTAATGATAATTAAAATTTAACTTAACCATCGATCATTTTATCATTAGTGTGTGGACACTAGTAGCCTTCAATTGTTGAATTCACAACCATGAAAGTAATATCAATTAACACCAGTATTAGAGCCACTCTAGTAGCCTATCTCTATAGAAACATTGTCTACTCTATGATAGTTTTTACACTACTTCAACCGTATTTTCAACTGCAAAATAAAAAAAACTACAATATGGTGACTGAAGAAATCATTTCAGTTCAACCTGGCCACAAAACCAAAGACTGGGTCAAACCATGTGCTGTACATTGAGGCCACCTCAACCACACTCAACCCAGTAAACAAAAAAAGATAATCAAGTCCTATGAACAGAAGTACACATTTTAACCTTCAACAGAATAATTTCAACTTTATTTCATTTAGTTACACATGGATCCCATATAATAAGAATACAGCAGAATTCTGGAGTCTTAGATATTTTTTTACTCTGACTTATCATAAATACTAATATGAATACATCATACACAATAAACACAGCACTATCCAAAGGCGTAGAGAGTATCACAAGACATCATTCACCACTAACAACAGAGTATATTTCAATTCAGCATATTTATAAGAGCTACAGTGAAAGAGAGAAACAGAGAAAAAAGAACAGAGGTGGGGGTGACTAGAGGAAAAGAGAAAGTACAGGTACTTCTACATGGCCTCAATCAAAAACCCTGATTAAAAAAAAGTCAATCCAAGGGTGTGCAGTCGATCAATATATCTGAGATAGACAATGACTCATTCTAATGAGGACTGGAAGCAAAACTACCAATGACGACGCATCTGTTGCCATTTGGCAAACCCGATCTTCTACATACAGAGGACTGGCAGTAGGACAGGTGTATTTACTGTATATCTGCAAAAGATTACTGTAATTATTGCAGCACTTACTGTACTTTGTGCTTGCTGCTATACGTGCTGTGCAGTAACCACTACAGTGGGGCAAACATACAACAGTATTAATGAATAGTCTAATGCTTTCCTGCAACTTTGAGCCTCAGCCTCTCATATATGTGTAGAGATGCTTTAAAATATAAGGAATAAGTTACATGCAGTACATTTGCTTGTCTTCAGAAAGAGAAGGATTGAAGAAGTAGGAGAGGTATATCTGGAGACATATTGTTCAGACTCTCTCATAATAATATGTGTTTACTGTGTCATAACCAAGGTCTCTAAAGTGTAATAAACTTCATTTACCTAAAGTTTGAGTTAATGTGAGTATGTACTGGTAACGGTGTGAAAGAAACACAGTTAAAAAACTATATAACTCTGTCTTACAACTTTCAGGACCACATAAAAGGCGATCATAAACAGAATAAGGTTTATCGACAAAACCAATTTGATGCCATCACACAAATCTGAACAAATAAACAAAGACACACTGCTAAAACTGTTCTCCACTGCCCCAATTCACAATTTTCATACTGATAGCACACTATAGTAGTTTCTGAAACGGCACAGCAAATATGAGATGCTACCATGCTCGCTAATTTTCTTATGCAATTTGTTTTTATATGTCAGAATGTAATATTTTGTTTAGCACAAGAGTCCATCCTCTCTTGAGATTGATAGCCTATTTGATGGAAAAATAAATACATACATTTGTGTGTTATACATAAATAAAGTTGAAACAACCTACTAATAACCCATTATTATGATCTATTCACTGCTCTCACAATACATTAACCTTTCTCTGCTCACGTTTGATATCAGTAATTCTCTGGTCTTTCATTGTTGTGGTACCAATCGTTTTTAATCGGAATTAAAGGGCAGAGGTTAAACTATGTGAGCTCCTAAACAGAACTAAAAGAAATGCAATTGAATAACTCTGTGCTCAACATTTGTTGTATAACAACTAATATGGAGTGCACAATTATTCAACTGTGTACATGTAATTATATATATTTAGATCAGCATGTTGATATTTACACAGCACAGACAAATACATTCTCCCAAGTTAAATATTACTACTTCTTTTTCATAAATGTAAATCTTTTCCATAGCAAGATTTCTCTTAAATGTTCATCAACGAATGTTTTGGTATTTGTATTCAAGTTTTTCTCGTATAACCAAACAGACAATTCTCGGTTGTCTTCTACAGTTAAATACATCACGAGAATAAACATCATGTTAACAGCAAAGACCCATTTACCCTCCTCCTCTTCCTCCCCACCCCCCAACCCCGGCATCTCCTGCTTCAAATTGGTGTTCCCCTCCCCAGGCTTCACCCGTTTCTGCTCTCAACGCCTCCCTGCCTCCACCTGTCGACTCACAGATACACAAACAGACACACAGAGGAGTGTGGAAATGCAGATGGTCGTCGAGAGCCACACTCCAAAATCACAAGGGCACCCTGGGAAGAGAAAAGAGGTGCAGAAGTGACAGACAAAGAGAAGGTGAGATGTTAAACAAACAGCAAATGCATGATCAGATATAAACCAAACTAAACCTGAACATGTAAACCAAGCTATGGTTTAATAAATATGGGATCAATATATGTAATATCTGTAAATGTATTTCACATAATAACCCAAGCTGATTATTATGTGTTCATGTCTTTGCTCATAGTAAGAAGCTGACTGGGGAAAAAAAACTATTTTCATGCCTTTAAAACCAAAAATATAAAGCTTTAATAGCTTTAATAATGAATCCTACCCATTGATGCTAAAGGCTTTGACATTTCTAAATCTCTGAGGACTGAGTGCAGTTTTATCTGGTGCAGCAGACTATTCTTCATCCTCAAAGCACAACACCAAAAAAGCTTTTTCACCCAGGCTTTCAGTTTATTCACAAGGATTCCCAGGGAACAGTGGAACTCAGGAACAAATAGAGTAGGTGAGTGCATGTACTTGGATGAGGTAAGAGTTACTGTGAAAGCTGTACCACAGACTGCTTGTCAAGTCAGATGTCATGTAATAACATCACACTCCTTTGACCCACTAACATAAACATATGTTGTGTCAATGGTCAACCACTGCTTTCATTTTTCTGGAGAAGGCAGTCATCATTTGGAAGAGTGCAATTGTATGGGTTGCGTTTGTTCCCATCAGTTCCCATTAATTTAAGTTCATATCAAATCAGTACATTTTTGCCTGTATCTATGTTTAAAGAGTTAATAGTTGGCTATGAAGCAATCCTGTCCTAATACAATTGTAGTGTAAATAGTGGTGCATAAAATCCACACAAAGTGCTCATCCTCTGCAAAAATACAGTTAACAAACATATAGCAGTTTCAGCTGATGCTAACACAAGCTTCAGCAGTCTGAATTATACAAATCAAGGTCTCAACAAATTAATATAAATTACTTAAAAATATAAAACTTAAAATAGGCGAACAAGGCAACAGTCGCTACATGCACAGTCTCCCCATTTCAACCCCATAGATTCCCCATGTAATTCCTTCAGAAGAGTTATAAGCTTGGTGGGCTCCCTCTCTAGTCCCCTTCTTGCATGGTCACTCAGTTTTTTAGGATGACCTGCTGCAGACAGATGTACACATGTGCTGTATTTCTAAATGATTGATTTAGCTGTACTCCAAGGGTTAGGGTTAAAAAAAAAGGCAATCCAAGGGTGTGCAGTGGATCAATATACACTACTCACAAAAAGTTAGGGATATTTGGCTTTCGGGTGAAATTTATGGAAAACGTAAAAAGTTCACACTA
>JAUMHL010000028.1:20751909-20778993 GCA_032362345.1 Sandelia bainsii | reverse complement strand
CCCCCCCCCCCCCCCCCCCCCCCCCCCCCCCCCCGCCCCCCCCCCCCCCCCCCCCCCCCTCATGACTCACACTTAAGGGACAAACAAATAAAACGTAATTTTCATGCTCAAATCTAGAAACAAATCACAACATCTCACATCCTCAACACCGATGGTCTTAACTTATCTGATCCATTTTCATTTGCTCTAATCTCTCTAATTCAAATATATGAACATTAACACAGCTGTCAAACTGCTGCTTTGCATTTTATGTAAAAGCATATCTGCACCTACTGGCTGCCACAAGTGGTTTGATTCTACTACAAAGAATTACCTTTTCTGTGCTGAATGTTTCCACTGAATCCAGCTTCAGAAACTGGAAAATACATTTGAGAGGAGGCTCCCCCCTTCCTTAAACCACCATGTTGCTGGTGATGCATGCCTATATTAATACAGAAAGGGCAGCAGCTCCTCCTCTAGTCTGACGCAGGCCTTCTGACAGATGATTCATGGGCCCTGGCCTCCTGAGCAAAGCTGCTGATTGGTGGTTGGCTTGCTGTGACCCAGGGAGGCAGCGATGAGGTGCTGGCACACTCACACTGCTCCAGGGAAGGACTACAGAGTCATGCAGCGCACTCATGCTTCTGACTGTTCTCTGGCATATCTTCAGAGCTCATTACGGTGTGGAGCTGCTTTGGCACGCACACTTTCATATGGTCTGTGTTACGTTCTCAAGCTGAGGAGCAGGGGTTTAGCTAAGAATTATGGGATGTATCGACAGGAGGGGTACCGCCAACGAGAAGGAAATTGAAGTGCATGCATTTACCTAATGAGAAGAATCAAGAATGAATGCATCTACTGATAAACATCTATTAGAAAATGTATGTTAGGATTTTCCAATGCTCAACTCCTCAGATGTTTTCTTAAGGTACAGAGCAAAAATATTATATATTTCCTATCATATATGACAAAAAAGCATCAAATCCTCATATTTTAGAAGTCAGAACAACAATAAATGTTGGTATTTTTTCTCGAAACAATTAAGTGAATAATCACTGCAGCTCTAGAGATGATTTTCACCACTGGGATAATGGTGCAAACTAGCTGTAGTAAGCATAGCCTGAAACAAGAACCAGAAAAATAACCTAAGAGATGACACATTTAAAAGGTTCTCACTTAGCTGCGGGGCCTCACTTGGTAATTAGTACTGCTATTCCCACCACTGTGGTGCCCCAGTTGTAGAGAAAAAAGCTGGAATAGAGAGGTACCGCTGATAACCCTGAAGAGGGAGCATGCTGATGAGGCTGCTGATGATGCAGGACAAACAGTGTGGATGGCAACTCACTGTAGGAGAACATCTGGGCCTGTAATGCAATGTAATGTCCTTAATGTGGAATCTTCTAAAAACGGATAAGAATGCTCTTCGATAGATCGTAAAGTGAAATACTTTTACTACCAATTTCTACGTTGACTGTTCTGCCCAACCAGCAGACCACTTCAGACATAGTAAATCACAACTGAGGATAATTGGGTTTTGCATGTTTACTTGAATGATGACTTGAATAATTAACAATTTATCAACATATTTGCCCTACAGTAGTTGCTAATAGATCCAACTAATTGTTTCAATAATAAATGGAACTTGATGACTTTTATGAATCTTCTAAATGAAAGAATTCTGTACATATAATTATGTTGCTCACTTCATAGAGAAACTAATAAGTCAGTAATAGTTTACTAGCTCCATCGTCTGGTGGAGAACTGTGCATGTCAAACAGAAGTAATAAGAACTGAACCAATGTGCAGAGGTCAAGTCCTCTGAGAAGGATTTGACAAATTGTCATTATATTCCACAGTGGGCTGACACAGTGTTACTACAGCAGTGACGTAAAGCATCCTGCTGGTGTCTCCTGCTCGGGCCTGCTGGGGAAGTATCATCATACCCACCATCTGGATACAAGAGACTCCTCAGTATACCTCACTCTTTATGTGAATGCAAGTGAGTGAGTGAATATCAGACATGTGGAGTTTGTGTTTCTGGAGAAAAACACGTCATGAAATAGAAGTGGGTTTAACTGTAAAGACATCACATCCATTATTAAGCAGCATGTATTTTTCTGACCTCTGTGTGACAGAAGGTCATAAATACTTTAGTAAGGAACATTTATTTATTAGTTATTGCAAACAACAATACTAGTTCTCAGCAGTTTATTTGTGTTTTTTTGTTCTGTTTTTTATACATATGTAAGATTGATGACTTACCCATTGTAGAACTTTAATGAATCCCAAAGGTTGTTTGATTACTGTGAACTGCCCTTGAGCCACAAACTGTCAAACCACAAAAAAAAACAAAAATTCAGAAATCAGCTCTGGGGATTAACACAGGACAATTTACAGTTTCATAGTGAGGTTGGCTCACACTCAGCAGACCAGGACATTCATGAGGATGACATGATGATGCTGATTAAAAACCTAATTACTTCAGCCTCATAACACACAGCCCTGGTCTGCTGCTGGCACCTGCAGGTGTTTGTTATGTAGCAAATATCTTCCAGTCAATAAAGTGAGTCAGCTGGCATCTGTGTGGCCTATGAGAGGAGTAACTACAGTATTTCTGATATTGACTTCAGATGCTGCGATATGTGTGTGTGTGTGTGTGTGTGTGAGGGAGTATGCGCGCCTCACAGCATTACAATAAGACAAAGCTGATTAGCTGACTCTGCTCTCTTCCTCCACATCATTTTTATTAATTTATGCGGAAATGTCGCGAAATCTGTCTTAACTGGAGAGGCAAAAGGTGCAATCATTACAGTTTTGTTTGCAGGTGAATGCGACGCAGCAAAGACGCTGGTGTGTCCCTGTGTGCATCAATAAATGGCCGCAGGTTTTGAGTCGGGCCGTGCGGGGCCACCTTCACCCTGACGCTCACGGTTTCTCCAGCAAAGCCAGCGCCGTGGACCCCAAGCAGATGACGCACAAATTGACAGAATTCAGGTGCAGAGCAGAGTGACAGCCTGATATCATTTCCCAGGTAAACCCTGTTGGCTTTGTCACAGGCTATACGGGAGATGAGCCACAGAGATGCAGGACACCGTCCTCCTCTACTGTGTGTGGGGCCTACTGCGGCTATCCGAAAACGCACAGACGGCCTTGGAAATTAATAAGGTTCCCGTTTGTTATCTTAGCAACAGCAGGCTGTTTGAGACGTGAGCAATCTAAATCAATTAGCTGAATCTCTGGAGATCGAATAAGCTACATCCTCTCCTTCCTTTGCTAAATGTCACTGCTGCAGCAATCTCTGGACATCTTACACATCTCTGGACTGTCACCGGGCCGCTCCATCACATCTACTGCAGCATCAATTTGTAGAAAATTGTCCAGTCTGTCTGTCGTGCCTTTACACTAATGCCATTTTCTGATAAATGGATAAATTGTAATTTCGGCTCCGACAGATCGATAGCGCTGCATTAAAACAGAAATATCCGCGGTCTATGACAAAAAAAAAACCTTTATTAAAGCGCACGACAATAGAAAATTAGAAGAATAAATAAACATAATCTGCCTTTACAAACTGTAATAAATTAGATGATTTTCCACCCAAAGCCTTACCTGGTTTACAACATCCATCTTGGCCGCTTACTCGCTGATAAGAGGATAAGAGGATCAGAGGGGCGGAGGGAGGGAGGGAGGCGTCTCATCCGGAACAGTCCAGGGGAGGAAGACGCCCAGGAGGAAGAGCTTAACTGCGTCACCAACAGGGCGAGGACGCGTGAAGCGTCGTGACGTCAGAAACATCATTGGACGTGGAGTAAAGACGAGTTGAGACCGTCTGTCCAATCAGAGCGCTGCTTTATTCTAAGAAAGGTGAGATTGCTCGGGGGTTGTGATGAGGATGAGAAAGGCACAGAGGCTGTTCACGCTTTAGTAGACAGAAGGAGCGAAGCAGAGGAGGAATAAACAAGTCAACAAAGATTTGTGAACTGCTGCTGGTCGTTAGCGCGCAGCAGAATCACCTGACATCAACAAAGACAGTTTTAGAAAACTATTTTTTCTCTTTCTCTTTCAACCAGGAGGAAATACTTCAGGGGGAGATGATAAAACATAATTATGCAGCATGTAATTTAGCACGGTACAACAGACATTCATTGTTATTGTTTTGCATGATTTTCATTTTTTTAAAAGGGGAAGCGAAACCCAGATGTTACCATCTGCCGGTCCATTAATGGCTGATTATATAATTCATTCTTTTGTATTTTGCTGTGGTTTTCAACGTCCATTATAGCACCACTGTGAGCTAAATAAACATGTGGTACAGGGCCTTTCAGCTAAAGTACACTGTTTAGAGTGGTATATTGTTATGCACAGGCATAACTAACTACAACAGAATCAAATATCTGAGAAAACATGTTTTATTATGCACACTGGATGCCCCCACCACCACCTTCATACAGGCTGACAACAACAAAAAAGAGACACAAATTCATAAACTTTTTTTGCTATGAGTTTGCATGCATCACCTTAGAGATTCCTCAGTATATCAAAATATTTCTCTAAAATAGTGAACGCTGCACTCACAGACAGGATCATCTGTGGAAGTGTGAAGGTTTTACTGATATAATAGTTTAACGTATTCTAATTTTATAGGTTACATGCCGCGATTGCAACTGAACACACAGATGTATAAAGAGACAACAATTCGAGTACAGTACAAAATTAACATGCAAAGCAACAGTCCTTTGTGATAACACTAAGAGCCATTCCTTACTGTCATAATCAGCAGGATCTTTTGCATAACACTAGTCATGTGGTGTTCACAGGAAACCTTGTTGAGTCCTGCCACATACTGACATACTCTTAAAATACGTGTGACTGTGTGTGTGTTTTGGCATTCACAAACAAGAGCATATCATAACCAACAGCGTTTTGCTTGTCAGAGACAAGATACAACATGTAAAGCATGTTCTCAAAACATCACTTGTATGAAATATTTTTCCTCAACAGACATAAACGCACACCATTTGAAACACCTCATACTTCACTTTCTCCCACAGTTATTTCAGTTTTGCCGATCTCAGTAAGAAATCACACAGTTCATTTCATCGGCCAGTTCGTCCTCAAAGCGAGAAATCGACTGAGCGGCTCCGCGAGCTATCAGGTCAGCAGCAGCGCTCTCCATTTCATCCAGGCTCATGTGACAGGCTTCAGCAATCTCCCGCTTGGCAAAGTTCACAAACTTTGGATCCCTGGCGTAGACACCGAGACCCTCAGAGATCAAGATCTAATGTTAGAGAGAAAGGAGACAAAAAAACCCAACAACAACAGTGTAAGACATGATTATGTTTTCAGCTATTCCCTTTGATGCAGACACAACATGCACGTTGAGCTGATAATCACTGGGTGCAGTGTACAAAGAATTTATCAGCTTAAACATGCCCTCTGGTCTGATTTGCTGTGCACTTAAGAGAACAAGATAGTATTAAACATTTATGTAGAACGAATTTCTCCCAGTGGTGCAACGATACAGATAACGGTCAAATTGTATCAGTAGACAACAAAAAAAAAGAAAAAAAAACTGTTGATATTTGGCTGAATGTGGAATTGAATTGTTTTTTTTACCATTTAAAGCATATACTGTATATAAGAGAATGCATTTCCTGATACCCTGATTAACTGTTATCGCACTTTAAACTGCTACAGGTTTGCTTGTTGTAATCATTTGTCCATTCATTCTTTTTCTAAAGAGCTTTCAATGAAAGCGATGGGAGATCAGTCCTCGTTTTGTGCAATAATGTTTTCCAAAGATTATTAGCTGCTACAACAGTACGAGGCTTTAGCACTCAGGTTACTCAAATCAAATGCATATCTTTAGAAGGTACAGTGTTTTTATTTTATTTTATTTGTAGATTAAGGTGAGAAAATATTGGTTTTAGCTTGAAAAACCCACCAAACCACTAGAGGGTTTAAAATAAGTCAAAATGTTGTCTGTGCTGGCCGCTGCTACAGTGTATAATTCTCATCCAAAGAGATAACCTGATGTGTGATTACTCACCGACTCGACCAAACTGTCTGCACTGCCTTTGTCTACGAAGCCCTGATTAACCGGAGGCATCCTCATGCTGGTAAAAGTCCTCGTCTGACCAGGGTACCAACTGGGACGGCTTCCTGTGGGGAGGCTGGCAGATCCGTCGCTCCACAGCGGCTGGCTGGTGCCGGTGACTTCGTCCACCAGGATCATAGGGGTGTAGATGAGCTTGCCCTTGTGCGGTGACGGGGCGATTATTCTTGGAACAGGAGTGGCGCCAGCTGCTGTTGTGTTTGCCCAGGAGACTGACGACAGCGAGGACACACTGCTGCGCCGGGAGTCCAGGCTGTGCTGGGTCTGTAGAAACAGAGTAGAAGAAGAGCAGTCAAAGAAGATGAGAAATGCCTGGTGTGTGAAAACTAATGTTTGGAGACCACGTGAGCTTGTTTTACCTGTAGACGGGATCTGGATGGGGATGTGTTCCCATCATAGCTTCCCGGGATGGGGAGATCATCCACACTGCTCTGTGGCCTCAGACACTGGAAGTTAAAAGTAGGCTTACCACCTGAAGCAATAAACAAAGACATGTTAGGAAACACAGTGCATTAATTAATCCACTAATGAGCTGTGGGTACATACATGATTTGTGATTATTTTTCTGCATAGTTAGAAGGAAAATAAATAGTTGTTTCCTAGTTAACATCCTTTTATTACACTAGTAGCATCCAGACACTCTTAGATAAAGAATATAATATATATATATATATATAATAATATAAAGAAAATCAAAAACAAATCAAGTGTCTCACCTTTTGGTATGGCAGGAAGAAGTCGTCTCCTGACGAACTGTGTGCCACTATTTTCATTTCCATTGTAGCCATTCTCAGTGTAACCATTCACAGTGCTGCCATTTTCATTGCAGCCGCTCATTGTACTTCCATTGCCATTGGTGCTTAAGATGCTACCGTTCTCATCACAGCCTGCGTATCCATTCCCATTATATCCGTTTGTGGTATAGGGGGTGGGGCTTGAAGCAAAACGCTCTCTTTTCATGGTGGTGTTAGTGTAACCATTGCTAACAAAGCCACTGGCTTCTTGAGAATCATACGGTATGTCCCCAATGCTGCTAGCTCTGTCCAGGCTCTGTCCATTGTATCCTGTCTCAGCCGGGGCAGGAGAAGCAGCTTCTGGATACACATACCTATAAGATCCATATCAAAACTTTTAGGTTTAGAATTAATAGTTCTACAATAGCAATTTTGCCAAATACTTATACATTTTGGCCAAATTATTTCTTCTGTCCAACTGATTCCCTCTGTTTGTTTATGCTAAGATAAGCTACAGAGTACATCACAGACAGACAGTGTTAGAATTACATATTAATATACAGTTTCTTTCTCCTCATTGTGTTTGCTGTTTCATTACCTGTCTACTGATGCTAGACTTGCAGCATCTCCTTCACTGTTATAAACATGCTCAGTTACTCCAGCTGTAGCCGCCACCACTGGTCCTTCAGCTACAACCTCTCCCTCCTCTGCTATCTCTGGAGGAGGAGGAGGAGGAGGAGGAGGAGGAGGAAGAGGCAACTCCCTGATGAAGTCCATCCTGTTTGTTGAGAACAGGCACGTTAGGAACCAACTGATCATGGCATGTACCAATGAATGAATTTAAACGTGATGTAATTTGAGAAACACCTTGGCTGCTCTGTTACAACACTGTGACCCGCCAGCTCTGATCCTGGTCTCTGATGCTCATGCAGGCCCGTCACCTGCTCTGTGATCACTCCCCCATTGACTATCTTGGGCTCTGGTTTGACTATCACAGTCGTCTGCTCTACCAGCGTGTCTATGGGTGGCATCGGCGTGGCGGCAGGCGTGTTGGTCACTGATGTCCCAGGCTCACTGTCGAAAATCTCATCCCCTGTCATCTCTCCATCTGCAAACTCCTCTTCCTCCGTATCACAGGCCATCGCCAGACGCATCTCTGGAGCCAGGTCCTGCAGCGTCCGCAGCCCTTGCTGACAGACACAACGACACAAATACACGTCACCAACGTACAGTATCACCATAATCAAAAACGATTGTCTAGCACTTACACACAACGTGATAACATAGTTAAAGCTCCACTCCATTCGTTGAGGTTCAATGAGCAGACACTGTATACAAAGTTTGACAGTAAAAACCTGTTTTCACATTCCTCTGTTGAAGGAAGCTTCACGTTTCAAGTGACATAATTAGTTTGGAGCCAGTGGTGGTGCAAGTGTTATGTGGACACATACACATACACTGGACTTTTAGTGAACTACAAAAACCCTGTGTTTAAGAGCTAAACATTATAAATTACAAATATTTGTATATTTACAGATACTGGATTTTAATGAGGCATATTTCATGCTAAAATCACATGAGACCAGACACAAATTATTATTTGTTCTGGGTCTTTAAATTAAAAACTTAAAGTCACCTGCAGAGAAGCCGCCTTGTCCTTCCTCTTGGATTTCCTCTCCCTCTCCTTTCTCTTGCGGAACTTTTTAAAATAGTCCTGAATCAAGAAGCTGGCATAAAACTTCCCACAAGTCACCTCATCGCCTGAGAAGGAAAAGAAGACAGTGAGAAATGAAAAAAACTGACTGTGGTTATAGGAAAAGAAAAACTAAATAAATCATACTAATGCAGACATTTATTTGGATGATGAGATTCTTTTTACAAAACTAATTTCCCAGTGCAGGGATTTTACTTTCAAAAGCAATAGCTGTCTCTAGGCAAATGCTTTATTTGATATTTGAAGTGGTTTTTCTTTTCCCAGTTTTTCATCATAGCTGGCAGCTATGCCATTTTTTAGTGTACCTCTAGGTGGAGGAATAACTTCATCGATGAGCTTGGGCTTAGTGCGCTTCCAGAGCTTCTTAATAATAATCTTCAGCTCTTCATTCTGCTGGTCGATCGGCCCTGGGGGGGGACAACAGATCCTTTAACAGCACCCTAACGCCACTCTGTGAGGAAGTGTTAATGAGATTCTGTGTTTGTATGTGTTCAAAGATCAAACCTTCAGTCTTGATCTTGAGTGAAGTTCGCACAAGAGCGAACAGAGTAGCATTGAAGGTGACTGTCCCATCCGGGTGCAGTGGCACATTCATAGCAACCAGTCTCTGACAGGACAATATGAGGCAGAAGGAGTGAGAGCTATTGAACTATTCCTGGTCCTAAGACCTCTTGTGAAACACTGGAAGTGTGTGATTTACCTTGCAAGCGACACGATGAGGACATAGTTTTCCAAAACCAAGAGGTGGCTGAATTCTCCGCAACATTGTGACGACATCAATGTGCTTTATACGACCGCTGCATAAGCAAACAAACACAAAACAGACATTTACTGACAGATAAAAGTGACCAAAGACATTCTGGAGACAGTGAGAGAGAAAATGTCTGCACAATTTCTGATTCTGATCTTCAATAACCTTGCACCTCCATGTGCAAGGCTAACTATGCTCTAGCAAAGGATGAACAAGAAATGAGAAATGAGTCTTACGTTGCCTCTGGATCATAGTCAGACCAAACTCTCTTGAACTCGTCCAGGTGGTGAGTCCCGAGCACGGTCCAGTCTCGTGTCAGGTATTCAAAGTTGTCCATGATGACAGCAATGAACAAGTTGATGATCTGACAGAGAAAAGGATGCTTTTAGATTCAAGTGTTTATTGGAAACTATGTGAAGGTCAATCCATCCAGTTCTGTTAGTACAGCAGGACACAGAGGCCTGGGTTTATTTTAGCAGCCAGGAAGGGCTCTGTGGGTTTCTGCTAGCAGTCAAAGACCACACACAGACTACACTACAAGAGAAGAAACCATAGAAGGAATGCAGGACGCACATGAAGAGATGGGCTGAATACTAGAGGGACAAATAAAAGAGCAACTTGTGCACTTGCAAAGAGACTAATACTGGAATGTATTTTGGGTTTTATAATTTAAAATTCTGTGTGAAAACTGGTTTACATCGTAAGTCGATTTTATCAGCACCATACAAACAAATTGAAATAATACACAAAAATGACCAGAGTAAATACAAAATGCAGTTTTTAGATAATGATTTCATTTATACAAGTAATTGCCCTCCCTTGCTAAATCACTGAGAACGAAGTGATTAAAAAACAAAGCATTGTAATCCTCCTCAGCTTCGCTTACCAGGTAAGCACAAAGCATGAAGAAGCTGATGAAGTAGATGTAGGACAAGTTGCTACCACAAGTGAACTCTTCACCAGGCTCAATGTCGGCTTCTGGGTCACAGCGTCTGCCGGGCAGAGCTGCCAACATGATCTCCTGCCACTGCTCTCCAGTGGCACACCTACAAGGACAAGTACAGAACATGCTCTTTGTTTAGATTACTGAGGACTTCAATCTAAATCCATTTAAAGCAGGATATTTGGATTTTTCTCTAGTTGATGGAGGAAAGAGGAAGTGTTGTGTGGGAGTGTCACTTGAGCTTGCTTATAAACATTTCTATGAAAATGTATATAAATACAACATTATTATAATTGTATTAATTTTATTAAAATTACACTGCTGTTGATTTAAAGGAAGCAGGTTATATTGTATATCTATTGAATTCAAACTATTAAAATGGGCTTAATTTTATTTTGAATTATTTAGATTTTCCTCTATTTAATTGAGAAAAGTTTCTCATATATGTGGAAAGAAGAGTGTGACAACACATCTGTGTCTTTCTGGATAAAATGACTCACCTGAAAAGCACTAATACAGCCATGAAGAAAGTCTGGAAGTTGCAGTTTCTGTTTATATGTGTGTCGTCATCAACGGCCACTTTCCCAAATGTCTAAAATGAGAAACATGCAGCAGGAATCAGAGGATTAGTTTGACTGTAAAGTTACATGGGCACAGACAGCTTTGTAGGCTTTTTACTTTTTAATTGATCATATAATAGTAATTGATCAATGCTAGGTGGTTAAAATGAAACAATTTTAAAGTGTTGCTTTGTTAAAATAATCCTGGACCACTCACCTGCATGCCAATCACAGCATAGATGAAGAAGATCATTGCGATGAGCAGACCTACGTAAGGCAGAGCCTGAGCAGGTAAAAGTCAAGAGAACGTTTCATGACAACAATCTGAAATCAGCTCTTAAGTTTATTATTTTAGTATTATGTTAACAATTTGTTCTGGGCTGCACTGACCTGGAGGGACTTCACAAAAGTCCAGAGAAGAGTTCGAATGCCCTCTCCTTTGCTGAGCAGTTTGACCAACCTCAAGACTCTGAATAATCGAAAGAATGTGATGGATACTTTTCCACTTTCTCCTTTACCGCCACCCTAGAAAAGACAAATAAATACAGAAGTTGGACTGACTGCACGTCTTGAGGATAAATCAGAAACCTATAAGACACATTTGAAGCACCAGTGGCTGCATTCAGCTCTCACCTCACCGTGGCCTCCTCCTCCCTTGGTCGATATTTTGGGCAAAAAACACCAGGCAGAGACGCCGTGTAGGAGGAAAGAGGTCAAAAAGTGATTAGGGTCAGGCACAAATGATTTAATTTTTACAGTAAGACATCTGTCAAAGAAGTATTTCAGTGAACAACAAGCAAATCATCTTAACACGCTGTTTGCTCTGTGACGTCAGTGGCAGTCAGGGTTACATCCAGGATTTTAGAAATACTCAGGGCAATGAGTGCAAATACCACAATGCCACTTGTAACATTGAATTCTGATAAGTTCACACATTTGCACAGCAGTAGATGAAACACAACAATTTATATGAGCTTTTGAAATTCATCCGTACAATAAACATGCTTGTTTCTTCTCCCATCGGCTACCAAATATCAGACAGTGAGCAAACTTACACTAAATTCAGAGACTGCAATGTCCAACACACTCCCCACGACAATCAAAGCATCAAACGAATTCCAAGGATCTATGAAATAGTGCTGCAAAGAAGAAACAAGTAAACTGAGCCAAAACTGACAGCGGAGACAGTTAATGTTAGTTTCAAAGGCAAAATAACGAAACCTCACATGAGCCCGCAGAGCCAGTAACTTGATGATCATTTCTATGGTGAAAACCACAGTGAAGATCATGTTGAGGATGTCCATGATGGAGGTGAATAGTTTAGACTGTTCATAATGCTGAGAGAGGACAACAACACAAAAGTCCACATCTCAAAAGGGAAACAATCTTAATGTTTCTGTATATTTGAGAGATATGTGCGAAATGGTACCTGAATAGCCAAAGTGAGGGTGTTTCCCAGAATCAGCACAAACATGACATATTCAAACTGGCTGGAGTTGATAATTCTCCAAAATTTGAGCTGGGAGGGGTTTTTAGGAATGTAAATCTTTATAGGTTGAGCTTTGAGAGCATAGTACACACACTGACGCTGGGCCAGGACAAAAAGAAGAGAGCAAATGTTATTCACTTTGTGAAACAAAGAAATTGTAATAATATGAATGTCGGCATGAATAATAATGACACTGAAACAAAAATTATGAAGGAGTTGTAAAATAACTGACTTGATTTTTGTTGAGTTCACAGTTTTTGAACTCAGCCTCTCCTTGTTCTCGAAATGTGATGATGACAAAACCCACAAAAATGTTCATCATGAAGAAGGCAATGATGATGATGTAGATGATGAAAAAGATGGAGATTTCTACTCGGTAGTTGTAAATGGGCCCTCGGTTTATGGCATTGGCGTCCACAGCCCGGTAAAGGAGCCTTTATAGAATAAAAACACAAAGATGAGCCAAGGACATATTTCTTGTTCAAATATTGAGTTTACAATGTATATTACAGATTTTTCCTTATCAACCAATCGTATGGAAAAAAAACAACAGAAACCAATTAAAATTAATCCTACTAACAAATGTTTTCTTGCTGACTAGTCAGATCCTGATATAAATAATTGTTGTCCAAAAACTATAACGCATCACTGAGCTACAGTGTTACGACGGGTGAACCATTCCTTTATACTCATTAATACTGTTGTTTATTTTAACTGACTGCATTTGCAGAAGATCCCATCATTTCATTGAGCATTCATGGAGGTTTTTTTATTCTGTAACAGAGACAATTTAAATTGTAGCAAAGTAAAATACTTGAAAATGAACCAAAAATGACAGTTTTAAAAAAATACTCAAAAAAGTACAAGTCGTTTTAAGAAATCATCTAGCTTTTTATTTTTATTAAACCACATATTTGTGACCTATTTGAAAGCTCATCTGACCTGGCAGAACTGGCAGATATTAACTTCAAAAAGTTTGTTTTTGAGCGAGGCTTGCCCTTCTAACCAATCAGAGATAATCAATGATTATTGTTGCTTGATTAGTAAGTTTAGGAGGATTCTAGTTTATTATAATTTCATAACAAAGACTACCTGAAGTGAGAAGCAGAGTGTAGTGGAGTGTAGCAGAGCAGGAGGGAGCAGGATGGACTGATTTTGACTTTCATGCTAGCATTAACTTAAGTTACATATTGTAGCTTTAAGATAGAGCTGCTGTTGTTTATCTTTTTGTCAGATTAGTTGTCAACAAAAAATACTTAAGGCGTAAAGTTGCTACTCACTGTGGCCAGCCTTCAAACGTCGACACGGTGAATAAAGCCAGCATTCCCATCAGCACATTGTCAAAGTTGAAATCACTGTTTTGCCAAATCCTCTCTCTCACCATGGGGTGGTTCATGTCTCCGTCTTTATAGACCACAAATGATCCCCTAAAATCCGACACACACACACAATTTATGACACACACAGCATGTTCAGAGACTGTCAAACAATTTATTTTGTGTAAAGAAATGAATAAAGAAAACTGACTTGCACTCCACTGGAGTGTGTTTGGCTTCATCTGTGCAGCTGTAGAATCTGCCCTGCAACATTAAACAGAGAAAAGTTTTAAAAAACATTCACCAGTCAATCACTTTTTAAAACTATGGACAATAAGCTGAAAGCATGAACATGCACCTTGAAGAGCTGCACTCCAATACATGCAAACATAAACTGAAGGAGTGTGGTGACAATGAGGATGTTGCCAATGGTGCGGATTGCCACGAACACACACTGCACCACATTCTGTGAACATGCAAACAATGAAGCCCATGTGTGACAGATACTTTATATACACTTAAGACACATCTAATATGCACAATGTACAAGATAAACAAAGGAACTGACCTTAAGTCCCTTGGCTCTGTTAATGGCTCGAAGGGGTCTGAGCACACGTAACACTCGAAGTATCTTCACCACGGAGATCGCACTTGAACTGGGGCCAACAAGGATTTAGAGAAGTAAATAACATGAACAAATGTGAACATGAACAAATGTGAACATGAACAAATGTGAAGACATCACACATCACATCACTTGCATAAGTGACAATCAATAAGATTGACTCTTATTGATTCTCCTGTCAAAAGAGTGTAGTTTGTGTTGGGCAGTTATCTACTCACTGCAGAAAGAAGGACGTGAGTGACACACTGACGACCAGCAGGTCAAGGAGGTTGAAGGCATTTCTACAGAAGGATCCAGTGTGCAGAAAAGCTCCGTAGACCGTCATCTAGACACAACCAAAGAAAAGAAGAAACTTCTACTTGATGTCCAATTATACCACGTTAGCAGCATTTGTTTTACCATTCCAATATTACCTTTAGTATTATCTCCACTGTGAAAACTGAAGTAAACACATAATCAGCATATCCAAGCACCTGGGGAAAACAGAAATTAGTATCAATGTTAATTGTTCCTATCATAAAGTTAAGTGTGAAGAGGTGGACATGATGAAGGGAATATGGCAGTCTTCTAGCAGGAAGAAATGCAGACAAAGTTCTCATGTGTTCGGTCTTACTATGTTCCTGAACGAGTGGGATTTAATTGGATCCTCAGCAGCCAGGGAAATACTACTGAGGATGATGAAGATGAGGATGAAGTTGGTGAAGTAGGGGTGATGGATGAGGTTGTGGCAGGCAACTCGCAAACTGACAATGAGAAGGAAATCACAATGAAAAGTGGATTATTGTAGCACTGTTATAGTCAGTTATAGTTAACTGGTCACATGCTGTACATGTTCTTAGATTACCAGTTTTTCTTTCCAAGAATAAAGAAGGAGCTCCCATCAGGGATTGGCACGATCTTCTCTTTAGGCCCGGAGAACTCTGGCTTTAATGGGGCAACTCCTACATATAAAAGAGAGAAAATAAAAATAAGGCGAGAGTTTACATCAGCATGTTTAACTTTTCTCCTGGAAGACGTGACATCCATCACACTCACCCTCCAGTCCCTCAATGGCCCTCAGCTCCTCGTTTTCCTGCCAGTCATCGTCTTCATTCTGCAAACAAGATCAGTTGTTGTAACTTTGGCACCTCAATTATCATAAATGTCCAATGTAGTGAGCTGAAAAGATCCTTTACCCCTGCATCTTCATCCTCTTTCTCTTCATCCTCATCCCACTCTTCTTCCTCCTCCTTCTTCTCTCTGAAATTATAATTAATCATGAATTAAGATCAATTTGTCTAATGTGACAAATTTGCTTAAAATCAGCTATAATTGTTGCTGATACCACTGTCACTTTTCGTACGCCTAACTTACTCGACTTTTTTCTTGCCGCCACCTCCTGCCAAGTTGTCCACAGCGATAGCCAAGAAGACATTGAGCAGGATGTCTCGCAAAATTAAGGAGTCAGATTTGTTCCACTGGGAATAAAAGATTTAATATAATGTCCAGACTGCAATGTGATCAGAAAACATTGTCTTCATGGAAAAAGGATACAGTTACCACAAACAAAGAGGATGACAAAGTAAATGCAGACCACCATGTTGGGAAAGACTGGCCCTCCATAGGCCATAATGCCATCATACATCACAGCGTTCCAGTCCTCTCCGGTAAGGATCTGCAAAGAAAGGCCGTCAGAGAGGAAAGGAACAAGAGGCACAAGTACAGAATAAGACAACTGTAATTAGTACCTTCATACAAAGAATCGCTGCTAAATAAACATAAAGATAGAAGTGTGTGAGATATAGTGACTCAAATCACCTGGAAACAAGTGAGTAGAGCCTGAGGGAACGAGTCAAAGGTACTTCTCTTCATCTGGGTCTCATCAAAGTTGAATTTGCCTCCAAACAGCTGCATACCAAGCAAGGCAAAGATGATGAGGAAGAGGAAGAGCAGGAGCAGAAGGGAGCAGATAGCTTTCATGGAGTTTAGCAGCGAGTTGACCAAGTCAGACAAGGCAGCCCAGTGTCTAGAAATGACAAAAATCAAAGAGAGCATGGACATCAAACACCCATACAGGTCGTGAAATTAGTGTAAATGACTGAAAACCTGCACTACTACTAAACTTATCATAGAGCTCTGGTATCAGTTACCGAGTCATCTTAAATATCCGGAGCAGTCGGATGCAGCGCAGCACAGAGATGCCAATGGGTGGGACAACATCCATCTCTACAAGCAGTGTCTCAAGGATGCCACCGCACACCACGAAGCAGTCAAAGCGGTTGAAGAGCGCCATAAAATAGATCTGCAGACCGAAGGCGTACATCTTCATCAACATCTCCAGAGTGAACAGCAGCAGCAGGATCTTGTTGGCTCGCTCTAAGAACAAAACAGAAAGGAAACTGATGTTGGGAATTTCAGCGTACAGATGGTTGAAGGTTGGGACCAACAAATATAGATAAAGCACAAGACTAAAATGAGTACTGTGCTCTTACCTTGCATTTCTGTGAGCCACTTTGGCTGTCCGTAATGTTCCGAGGCACTGGCCACTGTATTGAGAAACACCAGCAGAAGCACCAGCCAGTAGAAGTTTGTGGTCTTGACGGCTACGCGGCAATTCTTCCTTAATGTATGATTCAGCTGGCACAACTGGTCACTAAATAAACAGTGAACATGGTTTATAGAATTAAAAAAACTGCTTGCAAAAGGTACTGTTCTTTAAAACTCAATTAGTATATTTTACTTTATAAAAAGCATTATATTCAAGGCTGTAGATAAAGCATTGGGCCAATGAAAATGTTTCAGTGTAACAAAAGCTGTAATAAAACAAATAACATCAGAATTCATAATACATCGGATATTACAAATGATAAAGAACATTATATATTTCTATGAGCTCATACAGAAGTATGCAATGTCTCACCAAATAACTTAAGTTTTCAGAACCCCTTTGATTTTTGCACACTATATTATGTGGTAAATTCACTCTTACAAGTGAAAAAATGCTATTTCTACCCATTTGGCAGCAATTACAGCTTCAAGTCTTGTTGGCACGGTCATATGATACTGCCGTCACCATGCTTTACTGTAGGAATAAGCACTGCCTAGAGTTCACCAGATATAGATATAGTGATTAGAGTGCAGTCAAAAGAGCTACATTTTTCTGTCATCAGACCAGAGCGTCATCCTTCGGACGTTGAGATTGTCCTTGTGGCAGATTTTCCCATCTCTGCAGAGAACATCTGAAACTCTGTTAGCTTGACTGATATTTCCAAACTTCTTTCACTTCACAATTATTGAGACCACTGTGCTCCTGACAACACTGAGTTTCAGAAGTACTTTTATACCTGTGTGCTGATCTGTGCCATCCCACAGTTGTATCACTGAGGTCTCCAGAGAGTTACTTGCACTTAATGGCTTAGTGTATGTCCTGACCTGCAGCATTAATTGTAGGACCTCAAAGTACATAAAGTGTACTGTATGTGCAATCAATTCAATTTGCCACTGGTGGACATCTCAAGAAAAATTAAAGCAAATGGGATTCACATGACCACAAATTGGACTGCCACGGCAAATGGTCAGATCTATTTTTAGCAATAATATCAAATTTTTTTAATTAATTTTTTTTTATGTACTGTGTGTCATATTGATCTTACCAAAAGCTATTGGCCATCATCTTTGCCCTAAGAAAGGAAGGGAAAAAGAAAGAGGTTAATGACTTTCCACTTGCAATTAAGTGTTGAAAAAATGTAATTTCTCTGTTGCCTTACATGAGAGAAGCACAGCAGCCATTGTCATCATCGAGGTATGCTATATCATCATCAGAGTCCGACTCTGTTAATCAGAGAGACGAGTACAGGCTGTTAGAGAGTATCACATAAAATAAATATAGTAATTGACAAGGACAGTGGACATACCTCCACCGTCCTCACTGTGTTTGTACCAGCCAAACTTCTTCATCATCTTTTTCTTAGCAATTGCAGCACCTTCGAAGACAAACACAGGCAGATTATGTGAGTGTTACGTGGTAATGCTTGGGTTTGACTCTGTGTGTACAGTGTGACAGTCTAAGCGTGCGTTAAACTAACGTTTGTTTCCTTCTTCATCTACATCCTCCACCTCTATGAGCCAGTCCATGTAGCCAATCATGTCTTCCTCCATCTGCTTGCTCTCTTGTGCCTTCTGCAGCTCACCACGCGCCACAGCTTTCTCTCTTTCCTTGGAAAACTCTCTGTGTAATGTACACAAATCCACAAACGTAACATAGAATAAAAATGTAAGGGACTCAGTTTGTTTCTCATAATACTGAAAATGTACAGAAGGCTTAGACTTGTAGTGCAGAGACTACCCACCCGCTCAACACACCCAATACAAGATTGATAATGAAAAATGATCCAAAGATGACCAGAGAAACAAAGTAAATCCATGGAATTTCGTAGCCAATGGCATCATTCATCTGCGCACAGAGACAAAATGTGGTTAGGAGTTCAAAACAAACAAATATAAGTGCAGAAACTATGGGAAACATATCTGTGTACCCAGTAGAGCACATCTGTCCAACCCTCCATAGTGATACACTGGAAAACAGTCAGCATGGCAAAGAAGATGTTGTCAAAGTTTGTGATCCCGCCATTGGGACCTTCCCACTTGCCCCTGCACTCTGTCCCATTTCCTTCACAAAAGCGTCCATTCCCAGCAAATGCACAAGGCGATGGGTCATCCTCTATCATGAGCCCTACAGCAGGGAACAGCAGGACAAAAGCAGGCAGTTAATTTACACATCTATGAAATATGGACCGTGTATAAAACATATGTTAGTCTAGAGAGCAGACACCTGTGCTGACAGAGTAGCACGTCTTGTGCATCCTGCCGATAAAGAGCTCCAAACCGATAATAGCGTAGATGATGATGACAAACATGACCAGCATACCGATGTGGAGAAGGGGGACCATGGCTTTCATGATGGAGTTCAACACAATTTGTAAACCTGATGAGACAAACACACACATTCATAGTTCTCTGGGCTGATTTTTATTTTAACATTAACAAAGTAAGCATTTCATTGTGCTCTGTACACTGTACTCTGTACATATGATAATAACAAACTTGAATCTTGAATCAAAAGCAATTGCCCCTCCCTCAAAAAGACAACCCCAGGTGCAGGAGTCCCACCTCAAGCCCCACCCCACAATGCTGTCAGAGGGTTAGTGTTACAGTCTATACAAATACATGAGATCAATATCCAATAGATGGTGCCTGACATAGAACATGTAAATACAAAATAAAGCTTGGTAAAACAAGACAACACCAAACACAAACTTTTCATGCATGTGGGCCAAAGACCAAGACATGTAAAACACTGACAAACTGCAATAAATGATAAACGCACTTGGCACTCCAGATACAAGTCGAAGCGGCCGTAGCACCCTGAAAGCTCTGAGAGCTTTGACATCCAGGCCTCCAGGTTTTCCTGCAGCATGATGGGCTTCCCCTGGCTTATGGTCTGTCATTGCCTCTGCTATTACACTGAATAAACTAGACACAGAAAATAGCTATTATTAGTGATAGAATGTCCGTAGATGCACACTGTGACTACATGAAGCATCAAAATACCCAACAATGACGATAATGAAATCGAGCAAGTTCCATCCGCTGCGAATGTAGGCGCTGGGATGCATGACTAAGCCGTAAGCAAGAATTTTAGTGAAGGTCTCAACGGTGAAGATGACGAGGAAGATGTACTCGACTTGTTCCTGTGAACAAAAGACAGGGTGATGTAAGGATGGTTAAACAAATTGATATGAACTTTTCTAAAATGTATCGAGTGCGTCTGAAAGGAATAAATATAGAACAGTACTGAAGAAAATGCCAAGTTTCTATCACAGTAAAAGAAAGAAATGTAGAAACTGTGCATTACTCATGGCTGCATGTACCAATAAGTGGCATTATCGGACTTTTTCATGCTTCTTTCTTCAAATCATGTGCATTATCATTACGTTGTGGTTGCAGCGGCTTTCTAACCTCTTAACCCACTGCCTAAGACACTCTTAAGCCTGTCAACAAATCTCTTTTCTACAGCCTTCATCTCAGTGCGTCTAATCACTGCTACCACTGTCACTAGGACCTAATGCTGCCACAGTAATTCATGCATAATGTGGTTTAATGTCAGATGACAGGTATTCACAAAAACAACAACATTCACATAAACCTGATGTAAAAATTGAGAATAATTGATATTAAGTCTCTGGAAACGGTCAGCTTAGCTCCTCTGTGAAATCCAATAAAGGGATCTCCTAGCATCTACCCTGCTGCAAGTGTGTGCATGTGTGTCCCTGTTACCGATTTAACTGAAATCAGCTAGAATGTAAAGATCTTTTCAAACCACACGCATCCAATAAGAACAATGTGAATTACTGTAAATAAACATCAGTCAGCTGTGATTCTTGACCATTATGACCCCACAGAACACTATAACCATCTCACTAATTATTGCTACCATCATCTAAATACTTACTGACTAGAGTCCACATCATGAACATTTTTTCATAAGAGACTAAAGCTGATGTTTCCTACACTTTGGTCACAAATCATGCATCTGTCAGTGTGCTCCAAAGAAAATTATCTCAAGAGACCCACGCTTTGAAAACAAGAATGCAGAAATACACTAAATATAAACAGAGCTCAGATATACTTGATATACATGTGATTTTAGAATTGTTTCAGGAAGTAAATAAAAGGTTAGATGAAGATATGAAACATCTGCAGTTCTCACTGAATAGTTGGCAAAGACTCAGCCTGATTCAACTGTGAAGTATATCTGTATATAGTTATATTATGTATGTTCTGCATTGTGATTTGGTGCTATATAAATAAATTGAATTGAATTTAATATATACACTGAGTATACTGTATATAGAAGAGCCTATGAAGGCTCTGTGGTAAAATAAAGAAGGTCCTTCCATTTTCACATCAGTGGTCCATGATACAACGTTGTCCTCAAGGTTAAAAAGTAGGTAAAGAAAACAAGCAGCATTAGTGTATACTGTATCTCTTCACTGGAAACTCACCAGTTTGTGATTGGTAACATTTGAGTCATCATCCGGATATGGCTTGGTAACACCCATGGCCACGCAGTTAGCAAAAATGGAAATTAAAATAAAAATATCAAAGGGCCTAAGGACTGCAGTTAAGGGTAATAATACCTGAGAATGCAGATTTACAGAAAAAAAGTGCAGAATAAACTGTATAATAAAGCTTTGATTCATTAACACATTTGTATCTTATGCAGCACTGTTCACATTAACACACACAAACCAACTCGAAAAAGGATATTTCCACTCCACCAGGGCCAGTGCTGCCATGCGGATGGGGTTGCTGAGAGTGAGGCAGCAGAGGGCTCGGGGGGCCCTGAGGGCAGACTTGTTCGCCTGCATCGCCTTCTTGGCCCCCCCTCCTCTTTTTCTGGAGGAGCCAGTTGACCCCAGGGTGTCTGATTTGCCTCCATCGACCCCAGGTGGGGCATCTGCCAAGAAAACATACAGTAAAAAGGTCAAATGACTATAATATCGGTGTCTGAGCTAACAGGTAAAGGTAGGTTTGACACCTTCACAGTCATTTAATGATAGTTAATATAAACCAAACAAGAAAGCTCTGGTTGGTGTACAACTTCCAGTCCTCCTCCACATCATTTAATCAGTTTTATAGTAAATATCAGCTCAAATTTTATTATTCAACACAGTTAGGAAAGGATTTCACACGTGACTGTGGTAACAGGCAGGTATTCTGTCCTGAAGGCCTCATATTATATGACCAGATGTGACCTACTTCTTTCCTGGGAGCAGTGTACCACTTACCGAAGCACTGTCCCCAAGTAGGCCCCATGAACACCTGTTGACAAAGCCCTGCAATGCGAATAAGCCTGCGGGTACATTCATTATCTCACCCATGTAAAAACTACAAAGGAATAGCCAAATATTATGAGCAGATGAGAGCTTAAACTGACTGTCCTAGTTTATAAACTCTGAATATGAAGCCTGCTGTGCATTGTCTAGTGTTTATAAAAGTGAACTTGCTCTTTTGTGAAGGTGAAAAATGTTTAACCAGCTTTAAACTATAATATTAATATACGCATAATGTACATCTTCATGCATTACTTATTTGTACCTACCTTTCTTTGCCCCATCCATGTCCGCAGTTCAACACCACACCAATCACTTCTCGAAACCCACCATCAACTCCTCAAGGGATATGCAATGCGTAATGGATTACACATATATAAATGTGCCCCACAAAAACAGAGCACTTTCTAGGAGTGAAAAAATGACCATCTGCAACCTGTCATTTCACATCCACACGCAGCGCGCCGGTGCAGCGGAGAGGATACGGGCCATCCTGTCCTTCCGTAGCCTGGAAATCCAATTAAAGCCGCTTTCTGGAAACTTCTGACTTTCTGTAAATGAGAACTGCAATTGCTTTTCATATATGCAGGCACATGACGGTAAGGAACATTAAAATAAACGCGTCCTCATATCTTCGGTGGTCAGCCGTCAGGATTAAAGCAGCTGAGCCGTTTAGAAAGGATGACAGTGGAAATCTTTCAAGGGGAAGGTGGAGGTAAACTCAGGAGAAACTCTGTGGCTCTGGGGGATTTTTGTAGTTAAATAGAAGACAGTAATATTTAGAAGTTAGGTCTGGGTATAGAAGATATGATAGTTCACTTCAAGTTGGAGAAATCTAGTGCAGGACCTTGGCCAGAAGCAGCACATGCAGTAACTCGACACAGACGGCAGGGGGCGCTCTGTGATTGAGCCCAGGTGCTTATAAGTTTATGTTTTTTCACACGATTTTTTCCACTGCCAAGTTGCAAATGATCCTGCTGTACATAAAGCAATATTAATTTGATATGTTTTTCAATGTTAAATCATTGACTGAATTAGAGTTGAACTAACACTGATTTCATGTCCGTCATCATCAATTTTTCATTATTGAGATAACATTATGTCAGAGTGCAAACCGGATGAAAAATCAATGTTACATTTCAACATTGATTCAATAATAGGTACATTATGATGATTAAACATTAATTCAGTGTAGATTCAGCGTTGGTCTGTGATCTGGTGTGTAATATTAAGCTTGCAGAAGCTTAGAGGGAAAAAAAAATACAGTTCAAGTCAAAAACATTGAATGCTTTTATTGTTCTTATCAAGTTTTACATGGTAAATATATTAAGACAAAACATTAAATAAACATTCTTTCTTTCTATACATAATTTGACAGCAAAACACTGGATCATGTTGCACCATCTCTCTGCTGCGGCAGATGCTACCGATTTAAGAGAACAGAGAGGTGGAGTTTTAAAAGTGCTTAGTTGCTTGATGAATTATACAGCGATCAAAGTGCCAAAGGTTGCACTGGCTAAGTAAACTCACCAAGTGATTCGGGCTCTAATTCCCAGGAACTCATATTGCATCCATATTTTTCAGTACTGCAGACATGGCTTGTGTATTCTAGTATTTAAAATAATAACTACTTAACAAAGATTCAAAGTAACAAAAGCTGCCAGGGGAGGAGAGACTGCAAACAAAGAAAGGAATGAGGTTTTGTTGAGCTTAGACCCATTTTTAAGCACACATCTCATCTAAAAACATAACAACATAGCTCTTTGCATTGATTGCCCCAGATGACACGTAATTAAAAGAATACTAGTGTACTTTGTACGTTTCAGCCATTTAAACAATGGCTTTAGTGTTTACACAATCTACATACACAATTGTAAAACCTTTGGATGCTTAATTATTAAATTTTCCCTAGATAATTATATAGATTTTACATCTAAATATCAGAATTGCATATTTAATCCAAAAAGGTCACAGCAGTGTAACTATTAATACAGAAAATGTTCTGTGAGATCTCTGTTCACATACAAACTCATAATTAACTAAAACTCACAGTAATTTTTGCCCCTGAGCTATAAGCACATACTTCAACTACTTGACACCACTGCAGGGACCAGTATGTCCACCTACCAGTCATGATACCTGCTGTGGTGTCTTGGTGTGCCCCCCTTTGCTGGTTGATGTGTCCACAGTCCGGCCCCTCTACTGAAACTGCTGCTTTTGCTGACCTCCGTCCTTTGGGGGTAACTGACTGGGATCATCTGCAAAGGGAACAGCTAGAGAGGACAAAGAGGACGAGACAAAATGGTTACGATTGTGTGTTAGCTTGTCCACTTCCTTAGCTAGTTTGTCAGTGTCAGACAACATGTTTCTGTTTGTGTCACTCAGCAGGTGTAGCTACAGGAAGGCAACATATTATGATTGTAACAGTTGAGAATTTGATGTCATTGTATTTTGTGATCAATTTCATTCCTCTATAGGTTCTGACCTTTGCTTTTATTGTTTTAGTGTTATTACATGATTACTTATGAGGTTTGTGGCAGATACACATATTTAAGAAGTGGGAACCATTCAATGTTTCTTATGCTTGTGTAAAAATACTTTAAATTATCAATTAATTATTTCAAAATTGGCTGCATCATTGCATCTCTCATAATTGTAACTATTGGCTAATATGGCAAATTGAATCTATACAGTGCAGCATATCTTCTAAACACTAATATGTCTGGAACGGAAAATCTTCATCTCTACAATAACAATAGAGTTAAAGATGTCAGACAGATATAATATACTGTAGTTAAATGTACAATATTCCCTATGAAGTGTATTTAAAATACAAAGTTGCATTAAATGTCAATAATCATTAATGTTAAGACACCTCAGCTAAGCTAACTTACAAATGACTAATAATAAACATAATCATAACATTACATAGATCATACAGTAATATCAGACTGGTAAATGAGACCTACAGTATCTATAATTCTTATACCAGATATGAAAAGAAATGACAAAGAGGACGTCTCTACTAACAGACCTTTAGAAATAATTAATAATAAAGTCTGTGCAGCATAATCGTCAAAGTGCTCCTGTCTCTTCATAAGTGCTTTTGCTTGTTCTCTGCCTACATTTATTAATACGTCTTGTGCATTTGTGCAAACCTCCTTACAGTTTTCAGGCTTTAGCTACACAGTACACTGCAGGAGCACTTTGGAGACTAAATGATTTTATGTTTAAATTTTTTTTATTTAACTATATTTTGTGAAACTCAATCAGCTTCACTCACGATTCTGAAACTGCTGTGCTGTGTATCTGGTTAGAAGGATCCCAAGACCCTCAATGAGAGCGAGCAAAATTCCCCCCATCATGGCAGAGCCCATCATAGTTAGTGGTCCACCTGGAGGCAAACACAAAATTCATCAAATCTCTGTCCTCAGGAGGAGTGATACAGGAGGACGGTGTCCTGCTCATTGGTAAGGTCGGGACTAGACGGGTTTGTGCTTACTGCGTGATGCCAAAATCGCTCCAGTCAGTGCTCCACTTGTTATGGAGTTCCAAGGATCCTCTTTCCCTCTGAGGCGAACTAGCCCACAGTCGATTGTGGAGAAGAGCCCACCCCATACAGCAAAGCTTCCTGTAAAAACAACAAAGACAAACCTGTCAGTGTTAAAATGTCTGGCTGAGAATGTGCTTTTACTGTCAGACAATGAAACTGCACCAAAATATAAACAAACAAATTTACAGACAAAAAGGGGCTGATAAACTCAAATTCTTGAACATAAATTAAGTGAACACTTGATTTACAGTTACAAGGGTAGACCTCCTCACCTCCAATCTGTGGAGCTCTTACCCTCACTGCATTTGCGCTGCCTCTCAGTCTGTGTCCGACACCCTGAAACATTAGAGGACAGTTGAATTCTACCTTTGAAAACCTGATGAAACTCAGACAGCAAACAATTTATGCTCTGAACTCACTGCCGGGGAATTTCGAAAGCCCTTGACTGACTGGAACACCCCTCCTCCAATTGCACCCATGGTGAATGCTCCTCCGCAGTCATCCACTATCCTCCAGGGACTGCAAGAATGTATTGTAATGTTACACCAGGATAAAGCATGCAGTGACAAAAACATAGACATACACAGGCCTTAAGGTGTACACTTTGACCACTCCTAAGCCACAACTCTAACTGTTGCACTCGCACTATTAAACTCTGCCGACGGACCACAGTGGTGCTGAAAAAGTTAAGTACATAACTCAATTAGTAAATCAATACAATAATAATATATCTAACAACTGATTAACTGTTCATTAAAATGTATCAAACAAAAATACCAGACACCCCCTATACCTTCTGAGTATTTGGATATTCTGTGTTATATTATTATATAATTAATAACTTTACGTTTTGATAAGTATTGGCCAAAGCAATCAATATGAAAATGTCACTTTGTGCTCTGGGAAATTAGGTAGTAGGTATTTCTTTCTGACCTAACCAATTAATCTAAAAAACTAATTGACACAATGCTTAAAATTATCATTAGTTGCAGGTTGTTAGATACTGTACAAATTCACAAAATAAATTATCAAAGCCAGGGATTCTGGCAAGACCTCTGCATGCAGAAAGCCAGTAATACAAAAGTCATAGCCCTGCCCTCAGGAATATACTTCAGCAAAACTGAAATCCTGGCATTGTGCACAGCACGCAAAGAGAATCGTGAGAATTGCAACTGCAGTATCACTATTAAAAAACACAGTTAGATCTTGCAATATTGTTCAACCTAAATATTTAGATCCTTAAGTAAAAATGACAATAGTGCAAAATAAAAGTACAAGTTCTGCATCTAAAATAACTTTTAGGCAAAAGAGTAGGTTTTATGGCAGTTGGCAAACAACTTGTAGGTGCATTACTGCCACCTTCTGGGTTGGAGTGTGGAACAGAATGGATTAAATTCTACTACTAAGACCGGTACTGTTTAAAAATTGAAA
>JAUMHL010000028.1:20739886-20751809 GCA_032362345.1 Sandelia bainsii | reverse complement strand
TTTGACTAAGATCGGCATGTATTTTTTCCCACGATAAATCTGTCATATTCAAGAATCTGGCTGCTGCTTTCACAATAACTTTGATTTTCTCTGTTTTAGTTTTTACCTGGTCAGAACAATTGATCACATAGGCTAGAAACAACACTAGTTTATCCACTGAGATTCCTCCTTGACCGCTCTGTCTTCCTGGCTCCATGTATGTTATGTTTCTCTGAGTATGACCCTCTGTTGTCTTCTCCTTATTGAAGATTTTCACTGCGTCTGCATAAGACACCCTCTTATCATTTTTAAGCTGCTGAATTTCCACTGCTTGCTTCCTATACACACATCCTCCATAGGCTGCTGTATGATCTCCTCCACAGTTACAGCACTTCACTGGAGCACTACTGCCACATTCCCCATATGCGTGTTCACCTCCACATCTCCCACACCTCTGCTTTCCCCTGCAAACAGCTGCCGTATGACCGTACCGTTGACATTTAAAACATCTGATGGGAGGAGGAGTATATGCTCTCACATTAAAGCTCATGAAACCCACCATAACCTTAGATGGAAGAACTTCTTCTTTAAAGTCCAACAAGACTGACTCACTATCAACTTTTCCTCCATTTCTGAAAGCCTGTAGCCGTCTGATGCCTATAACTGTCCCACCTTTCAGAGATTTTTTAAGTTCCTCCAGATTTTCACCAACAGGAATACCATAAATTACCCCACGCACTCCCTTCCTCTCTCCAACTACTTTCCTTTCCACTATTTCTTTTTTACATAATGCCTGTAGCTTCAACGTCTTATTTCTCTGCTCCATACTCTTACATTTTATCAGAAGGCTGCCATCTCTAAGCACTTTAGCCATATCAATGTCCCCGAGGACTTTCTTCAAACCAGTTGTCAGCGTAAGCGGACTCACTGATTGTATCTCATGACCTGTTTTGAATTTGAGAATAACCTTAATTCTTCCATCATTAACTTCTTTCTTAGCTCTTAATTATCACTCTCATCTTCAAAAGCTCGCTTTCCCGATAACAACTTCGAAGATGTCTGGCTAACTCTTTTCCCTCCTCCTTTCCTATGACTCGTAACCCTTGTTCATTCCACATCCATATCATCACCAGACATTCCCCCCACTACTGCTCGCCATTCTGATCCAGTCACAACCCAGATTATGCCAAAACACCACTCTACGTTTGTCGTGGGATCCTCCTGCTCCTCCTGCAAGCTAGCTGCAGTACTCAGAGCGCCCAAAAACCATTATTGACACTTTAATATGTAAGTAGTATTTAAGGGTATTTTAAGGCTGTAACTAAAGACAATTTTCATAACTGATTAATTTACTTTCTCAATTAATTGCCTACTCCAGGGTGGCCAAAGGGCCACAGTCCCGCTTGTTTTCCCACCATCTCTGCACTTACAGCTTCTGATTGGCTGAACACACCTGAACCAGATAATCAGCAGTGGTTGAAACAGGGGTAGTTGGAAAACAAGCAGGACAGTGGCACTTGAGGATCAAAAATGGCCTCACACACAATAATCACAGTTCAAAACCTAATAATATTCAACTTATCATATTGTTAAGACAAAGAGAAGTGTCGGATACTCACATTTAACAAGAAATTTCTGGCATTTTTGATTTAAAATGACTTTACATTGTCAGAGATTATTTTTCTGACAATCAGCTAATTGGTAAATCGACTAATGACTGCATCTCTGATAACTTTTACTATTGGCTAATTTAATCTCTAACAGTGCATCATATTCATACACTCTTATTAACTCTCGTTAATGGAAAATCTGTAAAATACCAAGTAACTAAAGCTATCAGATAATTGTAGTGGATTAAAAAAGTACTACATTTCCTTATTAGATGTAGTGGAATAAAGGTATAAAGTTGTATGATTAGTAAATAGTAGCTACACATAAATTAGCCTCAAGTACATAAACAAGTACTTCAAATGGACTTGAGTAAATGTAATACGTTAGCTTCTTTCCACCACGGTTTAATGATGTTAACAAATGCTGTATTATATCGAATTAATGTCTAACATGTCTGAATTATGCAGTATGTTAGTGTGAATTATTCAGTTTACCAGACCTCCAGCTGTCACTTAAAACACTGACATATTTATATAAAAGGACACTAAAGCTTACACTAACAGTTTGACCGCTGCTTTACTGGATCTCTGACCCTCCACTAAGATAACCGGCTAACCCAAATAACTTCTCTATCCACTCTTATAAAAACCTGAATGCTCCCTTAAATTATAAAAGACAAAATCGTGTCCTGGGATAAATGTTTTGAATATGCAGAACAAGCTAAATGTTTAGAAACTAAGCTCACCAGGGTTCACGGGCATATTCCTCCATGTTTGTTGTCGTCAAGAGAACAGTGCGACGTCATCATTGTGCGCGGAGAGCGCTCGTGTCGTCCACTCTCCTCGACGATCAAAGAGGCGATTTTCCAAAAAAACAGGTAATAATGTTAATTCATCATTTATATGTATACGTGTGTATCTATTGTTGAAACCCTTTTGTTATTTCCTACACGCACAATTGTGTTGATTGACTGAATTTTTCATTTTCTCCTACGGAGTATCCGTGGCGGCGGTGCAATTGTTTTATGGTGGACAATAATGGTTTCTTTGTACCTAAAGGGAATGGTTTCAGAATACAGAGTGTCTATTTTTATGTAAAGAAACCTCTGTACAAACCTGAGCAACTTAAAGTAGCATAGCAATACAAGCTAAAGTTTCCACAGAGGTAGAAAAGCGTGCAGAGTATTATGACCTAGTCTGTGGAGCACTGAGAGATGAATGGCGAACATGGATTTACAGTATTATGGTAGAGAAGTGAACCAATTTATTGCCATCAGTAGAGTTTTCTCAGCCTAATCCTGATTCACAGATATTTCTTGAAATCTCAGGACAACTTTGAGGAAAGTCACAGCAGTGTTGCATGTGCGTTTATCCCTGTAGCGCTGTTTCTGTTTTTTTGTTTTTTTACCAGTACTTTGTACTGACCTTTATTTTGAGTGATATTTTTGAAGTTATTCACGCCACTAGAGCTGCAATTTCTGAATGAACAATCAGATTAATTAATGATGAAAACAATCATTGGCTGCAACCCAGCTTCAAATTTCATGTCCTTTCTGATCAACACTCCAAAACCCAAATATAGTCATTTTTTAGAGACTATTAACTGCAAATATTCACATTTGGAACCAGTGCTGACATATCAATTGATTGATTAAACACTTTATCTTGATCACCAAAGACCATACAGTGTATCACCTTGGAAATTTGCGTTACCGTCAGTCCAACGTTACTATATTTTTTTGTTTACTTATTTACTAGACTATGTTGTGTTTGGGTAGCTCTCTAATTTTTGACTGAGGTCATTATCTGCGAGTTTCTGCTCCGAGCTGCTCTAGTAAAGATCTACATAAAGGTTTCTGTTCCCTGGTCATGGTGTAATCCTTTCTTCTCTTTCAGGATGCCTTTACCTCCAGCGCTGCTCTCCCGCTTGGCCAAGAGAGGGATTGTTAAACCGACAGAGCAAGGTTTTTACCAGTTTGTTTTATCAATGGGCCAGATGCGTTGAGAGATTTTTTTACATTATTTCTTAAGACTCATCTAATGATTTATTCTCTCCATTTAATTCAGAGGCAGATGAGGAGATTATTGCTGAAGATTACGATGACAACAATGTAGATTATGAAGCCACCAGACTAGAAAATCTACCACCAAATTGGTACAAAGTGTTCGACCCTGCTTGGTACGTAAACATGATTTCTGCATCAAGTTGATCTTGTTAGTTGACAGTTTTACACTTTATAGAGGTTAAAGGTCAAATCAAATCTGAATTGTTTTTGCTCCATTGTGTTTATTACGGGGTTAAATTGAAATTCAAACACATCTGATTTTTCATATCAAATTACACATGAGCATCACATTTTGTTATTGACATATCTTAGCTAATTGTTCTGGTTTACATTACTTGGACATTAGATAGTTGTCAGTTGGGAAAATGACTTTAAGGAAAAAGATTTTGTGGTTAAAAACAGCTGGAAAATATCTTGCAGTAACGTCACGTCCACTTTGTGAAAAGAAACATTTCATCATGAGCAGTTTTAAAATGTATTTGGTTATTTCATGGTCATTATTACTGTCATAATATCTCATTCAATATTTAATACTGTGGATATCTCTACATTAAATCATGGTCACTTTGCTGCTGTATGTCTGTTTATGTTTTTATAGTTTAGTATTAATCATTATGAATCAGTGTTTGTTAATGGCTGCAAATTCATCTATTGTAGTTTCTTTTTCCTTCAATCCACAGTGGTCTTCCTTATTACTGGAATGTGGAGACAGATTTGGTGGCCTGGCTATCCCCAAACGACCCATCTGCAATCGTAACTAAACCTGCCAAAAAATTAAGAGGTATATTATAAAGCCTGAACATCTGCTATACTTTTTATGTGTGACTCCCAAGTCGTTGCTTGTCTGGTCATGATTTACCAATCTCAGAACGCAGTCTTCTCTTGTCAGATTTTTGCAGTGGTTTTATTTTGTGACTATCGCCTGTATTTTTACTTTTAGCTGAGGGGGGGGAGGAAAGAGTTGAGAGGCCGTATGAGAAGCCAGACAGAGAGCGAGAGCGGGACAGAGATCGGGAAAGGGACCGCGACAGAGACCGTGAGAGGGATGATGGGAGGGAAAGAGACAGAAGAAAGCAGAGGAGAGACGATACGGCTCCATATAGCAAGGGCAAAAGAGGTAATGTTCAGTTCTGTTTCATTGAACATCAGCATTTTCAAACTGGTGCTTCTTTTTTACATGAACGAATGTTACGTTTTGTTTTCAGGGAGAAAAGACGATGAGATGGACCCAATGGATCCAAGTGCTTATTCTGATGCCCCAAGGTACAGTACTGATGATCAAATGTTCATTAAAGGGGTACTCCAGCAATTTATTATAGCACTTCCCATAAAGATGGCAGACTTGGGAGCCAGGCTTAAACATCCATCCATTAGCTTTACTGTTATCTTTGAAAGTCACAGGAGGACTGGAGTCAATCTCAGCTCCCATTGAATGAGAGGCTGGGTACTCCCAACACAAGTCACCAGCCAGTTACAGGGGTGACTCATAGAAACAAATCATTCAAACCTACTGGCAATTTAGTTTCCAGTCAACATAAACACATCTTTGTACTGTGGAAAGAAGCTGGAGGTATGAACAGAATTAAGTCAAATAGTTTAATAAAACAAGTGCATCTTTACAGGGGCTCCTGGTCAAGTGGCCTGCCCAAGCGCAATGAAGCAAAGACGGGTGCAGATACCACCGCGGCAGGGCCTCTGTTCCAGCAGCGGCCGTACCCCAGTCCAGGAGCTGTGCTTCGGGCCAACGCTGCCAACCAACTACCCAAGGAGTAACAGCTCAGAGAGACACAGCTTGTCTTCCTTTTGCTCTCGTTTTAATATTTGCCGTTACACACTGACATCGGTTGGGTTTTCTTTTCATTGAATGTGAAACAGTTGTAAATATGTTTTTATATGACTTAAAGATTGACACTCTTGTTATTAGGGCCATTATTGAACATAATTTGCTAATAAATTTAAAGGTTACTGTGAAAATGACTCATTGCACCTTTTCTCAACAACATTTTATTACAAAATTGCAATACTTTAAAATATTAAGAAATCCATTATTTTTTAATGTAAAAAAACATTTAGAGTCAGATGGGCTGAAAAATGACAGGGAATACTGGAATTAAGAAACACATCAGTGCTCTACTGCTCCAACGTAGTGACAAATAGAGTCGTAATCCAGTGTGAACACCTTCTCCTCATATCTGTCAAGCTGAACCATTGCTTTGCACTTGTTCTTGTCCCGCTGGAGAATACGGCCAACCTGCACAGACCAATAATCAGTTAATCACATTCAAACCAGTACACATATGCTGAAGGAAAGATGATCGATTGCTCACCTGCCCCCTGTGATCACCCAGCACAACCATAACAGAATCATATTCACTTTTTGGAACAATGGTTTCCAGCATGTCCTGCTTCACATCTGCCACCAAAACAAGAAACCGTGGGTTATTCAACAAATTATTCTGAGAGTAACTGCTACTATAGCATTAGTCAGGGGTAGAGTGATTACCTGTTCATCATAATTCAATGACTCCACATGACTGTGGATAAGGGATCAGTGTGTGTAGTTCTGACATTACTCAGTTCTATCTTATTCAATCCGTACACAAACTCAAGTGAAAATAAAACACAAATGTGATTTTCCATTCAGGTCCCAATGTGATGGATCTAAAAACCTCATATGTCTATTCTTACATTATCACAAACAATCACTTTGTTGTACTGGAATATTTGTATCACGTAATAAATAAGCTATTTAGAAAGCTTTATCCAGAGATGTATCTTTGAGTAGGAGGAACTACTTTGGTCCGTGGCTTCATAATAACGCCTGAGCTAGTCATTGTATTATAAAAATTATGAATGGTTACAAAACAAACTTTGCACCTTCCTTGTACAACTCTGATTAGGGAATGAAAAAGCCACTGCAGAGAGAGTCAGATGGCAGTAATGACTCACCGTCTAATAGTCTTCCCTCCTCAGTTCGACACACACAGGTAGTGGGTGTCAGGACATCCTCCACACGCATCTGGAAGTAAGCAAAACTGAGGATCAGAGCTACTGTGTGATAGAAATCCAGCACTGAAAATTATTTAAATACTGCAACCAAAATTCTCGCAACATTTTCTGGGCCAAAGTAAACCATTTGATTTTAACATAAGAATGCCATAATGCTTCTCCTTTTGGAAAAAGAAAAGGAACACATAGTTTCTACATTATTATTGCAAAAAACAATTGCAGTCTTTGATACCGTTAAAGGTTAATGTGCACAAACATTCAGATTTTACTTGTTTTGATAATAGAGTAGCAGAGTATGAAAAGTGAGTAAGTTTAGAAGTTAAAGAAAATCTGCCCTGGTTATCACGGGACATTTATTTGTACCTTTGAGTTGTAGTACTTGCCCCCTTTGAAAGCTTTGTCTATAAAGCGAACTTTCAAGTCTCTCTGGAGCCAGGAGGGGGGAGCAGGTGGTCGCCTCGCTTCTTTCACTGGAGGCTTCTCTCTAAACAGGAAACATAGGAAAAAAATATACAGAATGTTTACTCAGAAAACAACAGCAAAATATTAAGAAATACATGCAAATGAGGAATTGTACTGCAGTAAATGTATAAAATATTTTAAACATTTGTCCCAAAAAAAAGTACCTGTCTTGACTTGATTCTCTGTGTTTCCTCTTCCGCTCATCTTTTCCTCCATCTCTTTCTGAAGACTTGTGCTTTACTGCGTCACCATTACTTCGGCTCTCTTTCTCCCGCCTCCGATGCTCCTTCTCTCGCTCTTTCTCCTTTTCTTTCTCCTTTTCCTTGTCTTTGTGAGCCTTGCTGAGGCGACCTGGCCAGTTGAAAAGCAGCATTAACAGCATGTCATTAAGTACAATGTGGCGAACATAGACAGTGTGTGTTTTTATGCTTGGACTAAATAGTGGTCTTTTTTGTTTAATAAATCTTTACCATATTGCTACTGTCATTACTTATAACTAGTTTATATGTAATAGAAAACATGCACTATTATGGAAATTGGAAAAGGAAAGAATATTGGTATTTGATGATATCTAAATGTGATGTGTGAAATAGACTAGAAGTATAATATAATTTGGCATACAGCAACACAAATCAAAGTCTATTTGCATCTAGGATCCTTTTCTATTAATGTTGCCCTGTTTTATTGTTACTCACTGAGGTCTTTGCTGTATTTTTCATATTCCTTGCGCCCAACCAGTTTAATGGCGTACTGACTGATTGTCACTGTCTTTCCACCAATAGCCAGCTTCACCACAACTCGAGCGTTGTCTGGATCAACTCCCTCAATCTGCAGCACATGAGCGACAGTTATAACAAAATATAGAGGTTAAGAGGTAGCTGCACGTATATAGCAGTCATTTCAGTACCTTGCCATACAGATCTTTATGTGCCCCTGACTCCACCAGCACACAGCCACCAGCACCCATCACTAGTTCCTCCTCCTTCTCTCGCTCTTCACCTGGCTTGGGGGGACGCTTATGTCTGCTGGGTTCTAAGTCCTTTATTGCTGAACGATCTGCTCCCAGACCCAAACCTTTTGGACGGAGCTGATGCTCTATTGGCTTCACATCTCTGTGACAGACAGGGAACAACAGTGTTAATCAATAAGATGTGAACACGTGAAGGATATCAAATAAACCAGAGGTAGGTGGCAATACCTGCTTCACCTTATGGAAAAAGAAGAAAAAGACATAGTTATTAACGCAGAAACAATTGCAGTCCATTATACTGTTTATGGGTAAAAACATTCCGATTTCACTAGTGACAATATTCAGAGTAGCAAATTATAGAAAGTCAATATTCAGTTCAATATTCGAATTATTTCAACACTGATTTACTGGTATTAAGCCTAGAGGTGCAACTAAAGACAATTTCTATTGCTGATTAATGTGCCATTATTTCTTTCAATTAATGAATCCTTTAGTAAATAAAATGTTTTAAAAAAAGTGAAAAATGCCTGTCACACGTTCTAAACACTCTGTTCCAAACTCAAGTTATATCTAATTAATCTAAACATTAACATATAACTTATGTAAACTAAGTACAACAGTCTGATTCACCGTTTTCATTAAATATTAGTAATTGTTATAACTCTCCAAGTGCAATAATAGGTTTTTTTACTTTACCAGCAAGACTTGCTGTGACTCTGTTAACCTCTGATTAGGTTTTTGTTTTCTGCATTATTTATTTACTTCTCATACAGTCTAAGTGCAATAATTGTGGTTATCTCTGTCATTAGCTGTTCCTTTAATATTAGTATTTGTTAATAATATGTGTATTTATTATTCTCCTCATATCTTGTTACCACTATGGGCTTATTTTCTCTTTACATCTGAGCCATTGAAACAACTTCTCATTCTAATTGTGCACTGTATGGTGAGTGGTGTGAATGAAAAAATGACAGTCTATCTATCTATCTATCTATCTATCTATCTGGTTTAAAAGTCAGTAGCAAATCCTCACATTTGGGAACCTGAAGCTAAACACAAATTTTCCTTGATGGAACAATTTAACTAATTAACTGATGACAATAAATGTTTTTCCTGTAGACTGATTGTTTCACCTCGAACACCACAGCAGGGCAAGTTCAGCATAGAGTCAAATTATTGTCAAATTAAGAGAAGAGATGGTAAAGCAAGGGGTCCGTACTGTTTAAAGGTGCGTCCAATGCCTTCCCCTTTATTCCAGCCCATCCCCTTCAGCATAGCGAGTCCATAAGCCTCAACAGGAACGCTCTCATAATCTGCCTCTGTTGACTGACAAAGACATACAGTGATATTACCCAACTGGAAATACAGAGATGTACATTAAACCACCAAATAAAAACAGTGTGTATTAATGTGCATCTGAGCTAAATGAGGTGCTTATGTAATCTATGAGTCCAATACATAAAAAAAAATGTTTGTGGCAACTGACAGAGAGAAGCGGTTTGTAATTTTGCTCTTACTCAGCCTTTTGGCTTCAGGCTGTCAGATTCAAGCCAGGCTGACTAAAGTCACCAAGCAGCAGCTCTCATTAGAGCAGTGGACCTCCTCATCTCTCTCTCTCTCTTTCTCCACTGAAGGCTTCTCTCTGAGGGAAGCTAGGAGCACCCTCTCACAGGGCAGACTGTATTAAAATGAGCTCTGGGCCACAGTGAGCAAGCTTTCCCTGACTCTCATGTCCTGACAATCACATCTACAGTGGCTGAGAGCAGATATAGGATGACAGTGACGAGGCATGTGAGGTCTCTGATGAAAAGAAACAGAAAGAGATCTGATTGGTTGCCTGCATGTCTCTGGGGAGAATGTTGATGCCTGTCTGCCATCAAAGTCCTCTGAACCCATACGCATGTGCGCAACTGAGCATGCACACAGGGGTGTTATTCTACTCAGTTGACTGTCAGCACTTTCACACACTGAAATTTCAATATGATTCAAAGTAGCTGGTCTACCATGCTCAATGAAATGCATCTCTAACAGATTATACTGCAACCTTCAGAACTGATATCATTTAAAGAAATACCTGTTAATTAATAGCCAGCAAACCATTCTCACGTTACAATTATTGATTGGTCACTTCGACTGATAAATCTAATGGATCTAATCAATCCATTTAACCTGTTTGTTCCTAACATTTGTTATTCTGGCAGCTTTCGGTTACTTATGTTTTTCAAATCAGACATTTAATCATCTAATGTCCTTTTCCTCTTCAAATTTCTCTCTCGTTTGTGAATACTGTCTCCATTGTTCTCTCTAGTTCCGGTAATATTAAAATAAAATACATATTCTGAAATCAATGAATCACTCCAGTGGAAAGATTGGGATGTCATGGGAATAACAAAGACACACCTAACAAAATGTCCAAACACTGCAAAGTTTATTGCCAACACTTGTTTTAAAGAGTGTGTTGGAAATTTTCCAAATGTTCAACAACATCAAAAGTCAAATGAAGAATGTTCCTTTTCTGACCTTTCTGCAAAGTAAAGGGGGCGAGCTCACATTTCCAACTTCATACTTACAGATTCAGGCCGTAGATCCACTTTTATTTGGTCTCCATCCTCAAAGCCCTCGGGCACTTTGTTCTGCATCAACAAGGGGATGGTGAGCTTCAGGTTACTTTCTGACTGAGGGCCATTCTGCCACTCCTCAAGCTGCCTGCGCGAATCTACAAACAGGAGTTAATATGAGCATAAGGAGCTTTGTTGTGAACACCCTCAGCCTTCCCATCAAAACATACAATACACAGCTACACACACTTAACTATGTCTTCCACATACAGTTGTAGACAAATGTTTGTGCCCAGTAAGGGTAAACTTAAGTGCTTCATGTGCACAAGACACATTGACCGTTATTTTTCCAAGTTTCTTAATATAAATTAAGTTGACAAATAAAAAGTAACATCGACAAAATGTCATTTGCCCAGAGGTAACCAAACCTTTACATTCAACTGCACACGCACCTTCAATGAGTTCTTTGACAGCCTGAGACTCCACAGAGTCATTATCTTGGCTTGTTTTTTGTGTTGTGCCTCCACTGCCCTCGTCCTGGCCCGTTCGGTCCTGTTTGTACCAGCGGTTCTTCTGTATCAGAGGGATGATGAGCTCTTTGGGCTTCTCAGACGGTTTTGTACTGCAGGACAGACAGATGTTAGCGAGCCGGCAGTCAGACATGAAAACAAGATGTACTTACTGAAACCAAATGAAACAAACGCTTCACATTTGGTAACAACGTATAGTAATTTATTCACTAGCTAGCTACATTAGCACGGAAACGTACCCGGTGAAACTAGCAAGCCATTGACTAGCATTAGCAGTCGGAGCCTACCTTTGCAATTCATTTCTATCAATGCCGGTCAAATAGTCTTTTTCATCTTTATTGGCCACAGAGTCGCCACTAGAGGGTTTAAATTTAGTAACTGTTTTAGTGAAACCAAATGAAACTGCGGTTGGTTTTCTCTCCCCTTGATCCTCAGAAGTAGCAGACTTAGAGGCAGCTGCATCTTCTCCGTACGACGCCATTATTGTTTGTAGCTGACAGAAGAAGGCGAAAGGATTTCTGGTAGCTGTAGTTTTCTTTCTCCGTATTTACTCTTTTCGGTGGATGTAAATGACTACAATTTCCGTCAGGTATCAGAATTAAAGTCACATATAACCTCAGCAGACTGTAGACTGTAGAATGTAGATTTTGTAATGTGACATATCACAGTGACGTACATGAAAGTCAGGGGGAAGGACAACCCACAGGTGACCACCGATTGCCAACAACTTGAAGATTCC
>JAUMHL010000028.1:20694039-20739786 GCA_032362345.1 Sandelia bainsii | reverse complement strand
AAGTCCAGTTGCCATTAAAAAAACCGTTTGTTTTTTTAGATAACCATGACCTGGATGACTGAGAATCTTCACAGATAATGTGACATATTGTATCATAATCCAGATTACACTTTACGTATATAATACACATAACAAATAAATAAATAATAATAAATACATAAACAAGGGCTTTGAATTTAATAAAATTCTGTGGATTTAGGCTAATTGTCAGTGCACTTATTGCAATGTGGTAGACTTAGTACAGTTTAAATTTTATAATAATTTTAGATTTGTTGCAGAATTTATTCCACTTTGAGTTGTACGGATTTTTTTACACTTTGCATTGGCTAATTTCTTGGATCTAGCAGTCATTTGGTATTATTTTATGATATTGTCTTGTGTTCAGGCTTACAGATTATATCTAAAAACATATTTTTGGCCAGTTTTCCTCATGGGGTTCATTTAAATTCTGCAAGTTGAAGTGTTGCATTAATCTACTTCGTAGCATCTGGATAAATGTTGGAAACTACATTCGAAAAACTCACGTTTTATCCAGGATCTAACGCCTTTAAATCCCGATTATAATAACTGCGAGAAGTGATGCTGCCGGTGCAGGTACAGAGAGGCCAAGAATAATAAGGGGCGGTACTTTTAACTCTTTTTATTCCCTCCCCTCAGTGCTCCTTAACTTCACAAGGTAAATCTGTTCATTTACCTTTTATCAATGTTTCTTTCCTACAAAGAGGCTTTTTTTTTAAAGAGCAGCAACATCAACGTAACCACACTTTCTACTGGACAGAATATCCTGTATCTTTACGCATCTAATCTAATCTTCGGCAATTGACGCTCCGCGCCCTGAAAGCACCACGCCTGCAGTTCAATGACACCTCTGCCCGGTAAAATCGATATTACCGACGTTTGTCTTTTTGTTGATTGCTGTAATCGAATCAACCAAAACGTGTACCCGTAAGTAATTCACCTGCTCATTCGGCCGAACGAAGACTAGTAGGGTGGATTTGATTAGGAGGAAGCGAACATGAAGGTAAGAAATTTATCATAGTCAGATCAAAGTCCAGGACTTATTTTTCAATAGGCGAACACTTGATTTGGCCAAGTTGAAATAGCACGTCTTGCCCAGGACATTCATCCATCCTCCACGGTGCTTCTGCCTATAGCAGTGTAGCAGCTGCTAAATTTATAACTGTCATATTTGCCCGATAGTGTGTGTGCATGTGTGTGTGTGTTTTCCCTCTCTCTCCTCTCTCCTCTGTCACTCTGCCTCTCTCTCTACAAGATTGCCTCAGCTCTCTGAGCATCACTAGTGTTCAAATATCCCGTCAGCCGCGCACATCGTCTGTGACTTTCTCTGGGATACGGCGGTGCCGTCCACTCATCCCTGCATTCCCACACTGCTTTTATCATACACCAGTCTGCTACTTTTTTTTGTTATCAACCAACTCGTATTTATTCAAGTGTAGGGTTGTTATTTATCCTCAGTCGAGTCAATGTATATAGACGCGTTCAAACGGATCCTCTTTGAAAGGCTGAACTGCTTGAAAAGAATGTGTGTGTGTCAGCGCCAAGGCAGGTCAGTATTTTGCCTAAATAAGAGAAATCTGAGAATCTGTTGTTTGCGTGTGTGTGAGAGAGAGAGAGAGTGAAAAACTTGGGTTTTTGATGACAGTGGCAGATCTCAGGGATGAGTGTGTCATTTTGACAGATGAGGTTTTACTTCCTCTGACAGCAGGTGATCATGTGTGTTTGTGTGTGTACAACTCAGGATTAGGTCTGAAAAGTTTGCTGAGATCTTTTTCTCAAAGGTTGTTAATCCTCTTCTTTCTTTTTTTTTTCAATGTCCTGCACCTGAAAAAGCCCAGGTTCGTTGCACCTGTGCCCAATTCTGCCGTGAGAAACAGACTTGCAGAATGCACTCAGCAGTTCACAGCCAGGTTTGTGTGCATGCATGTGTGCAGGAGTGCCCCATGGCTCTGTGTGTGTTGTTTGTTTGTTTAGGGTGGGTCCCTGCTTGATACACGGAGCTTGTTTACAAGTGATGGATGTGTGACCCTGACTTAATAGTGAGCGTTGCTCTGGGTTTGGAGAGCAGTCAAGGTTATGCTGTTATTATGAATCATTAATTTGTTGGAAGAGAAGGAGAGTCATGTGGTGTCCGACTGTCCACACACGCTCTCATGCTGCTCTGTTTCTCACACTCTTCATTTTGTTCATCAGTGTATGAGCCCAGCATTTGTTCAGCACTTTAACAAAGCCCAGCATTTTTTGGTTTTATTCTGCGTATGTCCTCCTTTGATTCCACTTCTCAGCCTGAGTTTGAAGCGCCACTAAGTGGATATGCATGTCGACGTACAAACATGACTGTGCTTTCGCCGCTAACGAGAGGGGAGGATGAAGTGAGGTGCATTTGATCCCCTGTCATAGTAATGCGTGTCATCTGGGAGTTGCTTGATTATCTAATTATGTATCTCCTGTGTCCTTCGGCATCATGCATATTCATGCTGCTGTTTTAAGGTGTGGTGAAAACAAAGTATGCATGTGTGTGAGCTGTGTTATGTGTGTGTGTGTGTGTGTGTGTGTGTGTGCAAGGCTGTTTACCCTTGACAGGGCAGGGATACGCAGGCACATTCTCCCATCTGTGGTCCAAAACCTTTGCTCCCAGCCAGTTCATTTGGATTCTGCAGTTGTAGTCTGCTCTATTCTTAGTTCTCAACAGTTCACATAGTGTCTGAAATGAAATTTCAGCAATAATAACAACACTCCCATGTTGGGACTATTGCATGTGTGCTTGACTAGTATATACGCTGAGATTCAATTTGGATTGGATAAGCCACTGTTAAGTGGTTAGACGCTGACTTATAGGCAGCAAATCAATAACTAATCAATGATTGCATGTGTTACAGTTTACACAGTGCCATATTTGAGATGTCAAGAAGGCAATGAATCTGTGTATCCTTGAGTCAGATTTGAGTTGTGCAACTGGGATCAATATCAGATGGTGAGACAGGCAGCAGGAGCAGGCAAGGGTCACCTTCATCTATCCCCACTGAATCAGCAGTATCTCTCTTACCCCCCCCCCCACACACACATTCACACATACACCTGAAGGCCTGCTTAGGTTACCAATCTGCGACCTCACACAAATGCTCATTATAGTGCTTTTGAATAATTAATTTTGTTATTATGATTTCACTCAGTTTTTCATAAGGCTACTGAGCCTTTCTCTGTTTTGATTCTGTTATTTTATTTCAACTTTTCCTTCAAGGCTGACACTAGCTCAGCTTCAAGCTAGCTGACACTTCTGTATTATCCACTTTTAATTTCCCTGATTTTCTCGCAGCTTTTCCTATTTCTGGTCTGTCTTATCCATCATCATTGTTAGGGAGCTCATCGGCTCTGTTTAATTAAACCGCTCTGCCTTCCTGATGAGAGCTCATCTCTGATCGCAGCGCGGGGTGTAGTTTGGCCTGGCAGACTGAGTAAAAGGACCCGTTGTCACATTGAACAACATACAGCATACACACACTACACGCCCCCTGCCTCTACTTTAATCCTGTGACGTTAGAGATACCATTTCACCACAGGTAACATCACTGAGCTGGTGTGTGTAACTCCAATGCTCAATAGTGTTTTAATCTTACACTAAGTCCCTTTGTATGCAGTCAACACAACACAAGAGCAGCTTTAATACAATAGATTTAGGATTTATTGATGGTCTGCAGAGAATAGTGAATGTGCTTTTTTATCCCATATAATCTTATGAGCTTTTTCATATATTGAGTTTATATTGAGTGAGTGTGTAACGGAGAAATGTTTCCGTGCATGTGCACGCCACCATGTATGACAGAGGGAGATATTTTATGTTTTTCAACTCACAGGCATTTAATCTTTTATTTTTAAATCGGCCACTGCTGTCTGTTTTGTGTCGAGCACTCCCGTGCCCTAGTTTCAAAAGCGAGCGTGAGCATCAGGGAGCTTTAATACACCCCGTGTTGCTTGCACAGTTTGGTGTAAATGCTCGGACGGGAAGAGGTCAGGGGACAGATGTCAGATAAGACGGTGAAGTTGGAGACAGGACAGTGCACTTGTGCATTTTCCGTCTATATGCAATTCCAGCGGTCTATTTAGTTGAATGAATGAATCTAACGTTGCTGGTTATTTAAGATGCTTTACTTGGCTGACCTCCAATTCCACCCATGGGAGAATGCTGTAAGATTAGGAGCAGTGTGCTTCACTATAGGTTAGAGGGAAGAGATGAGCTTGTGTTTGATGTGTGGGACAGGTTTAACTGAAAGGTTTGTTTTCTTTACCCGTTCTACACTTTAGACAAAGTGCCTCCTCTCCAACTATAGAGCCAACATGGCCCAAAATGTTGATGTAATTTTTGTCTTTAAACAAAAAGACGTGTGGATGTGTCTGAAAGTTTGATGATTTTTAAACTTCGATTTCAGCTCCATTGTAGACGGCATGCAAAACAAATTAAAACACTTGTCAATAAATCAGTGAGTCATTTCATGTAAAAATAATAGGCAACTAATTAGAAATTGACTATGTAATTTTCAGTTCCTCAGTTGTGGGAATTTTCTTTGTCTTATGTGTCAGTAATGTCTTTAGGTTCTGAACTGTTTTCTGAGGAAACAAGACAATTAAACACTTTGGTGCAGGAATTTACATTTTCAAAACAAACAAAAGAAAAAAAAATCATAAAAATACATAAAAAATTTAAAACTGTATGAATAACAGTGTACAATTATTTGTATTATTCGAGGCTGCTACTAAAGACTCATTAGTGATCAGTAACTATTGTTTTGATTAATCAATTGATTATTTTGTCTAAATTGTAGTAACAGTTTTAAAAGTACAAGCTTTGTGAGCTGATGGTGGCAGCATTAAGTTGCTTATTTAGTCTGATCATCAGACCAAAACCAACAGATATTCAGGAAACAATTAGTCAGTTAATCGATTAGTCAGTCAGCAAAAAAGTAATCAGCATGTTTTTATATTCAGTTAATCATGCCAGTCATTTTTAAATTAAACAGTCCACTCAGCTGCAGGTTATAGCTTGTCCAGTGTCAGGATTTGCCATGAAGGATCGTGATTGAAGATCTCTGGGTTTTGGACATTTTTTTTTACATTTCAGTCATTTGGCAGATGCTGTTATCCAAAGTAACTTAAGTTCCACACACTGAGTGACTTAAGGTTTAATGTCTTGCTTAAGAACACTTAGTCAACAGGACCTGGGAATCGAACTACACTGTAAAAAAAAAAGTCACTATAGTGACTCTTCAATTTGTGGAGAACTGACCCATGGCTTAGATAAAACATTAGAAGTTTTACTGGTCATTTCTTGTAAAAAATCTTTTTCATTTTATAGACTTAATGGATTAATCTCAAAAGCAATCATCAGATTAATTCATCATGAAAACAATAATTCAATATATGTGATATAAAGACAGAAGAGCAACAAATCCTCACATCTGTGATATGTTGCTAAAAAATACCAGAAAATGTTTGGTATTTTTGTGTTATGCAGGGCTTAAATCATTACTTAATTACCAAAATGAGTGAGAATTAATTTTCTGTGGATCAACTCATCAGGATGGTCAAAATTTATTGTTTTATGTCTAATATTAATCATCCTGGTCACTGTGTATTGATGATTGCACTGTGGACGTGCAACAGTGAGGTTGGTCAGTAATAAATATACAGTATTATGCATCGATCAGTCCTAAGTTTATGCAGACTTCTAAAGAACATTGAGTCTTTTCAATAGTTTATTCCCTGTGTGTGCTTACAGAGGGATCAACAAACGGAGCCATTAGGCAAACTGGTCACATTCTAGCTGACAAAACACACAGTCAGTCCATCAATATTCACTGAGATTCACATTTATAAAAGACAACTGTTCACTGCCTTTTAGTGAGCATGCCTAAAATACCAAATAAGCTTACATAAATTCATAGAGCATTCGAGCTGAGCTAATTGAACAGGCTAATTTCATTATAGTAGACCTCATTTAGAGCAGAAACGCAATGTGGACAACAGAGCAAGCATGGCTCCAACATGTCAAACCAACAGAATCTCTTATGATCGCAAACCGACTTATGTAGTGCAGAAAAGCTGTTCACTGAAGGGAACAGTTGCAATTAGACAATCACGCTAAACGCGTCAGAGATGGATTAGAGCGGCGAAAGCTGGTTGTGTTAAAAGTTTCTCATCTTTGTAGAAGTTTAACAAACTCTGCAGTGGTCAGAGCCGATTATGTCAGGGAGCGATCTACCAGCTGAGAGACGGCTTTGATGGGGATAAGGACCGGCATCTAGATATATACATCAGGAACACTGGGAGGTTCATGAAAGCTGACAGTCACTGCTTTCACCATGACGCCCTTTGCTCGTGTTAGTGATACAGAAGGAATATTGGAATATTAGGGGCTCAGCTGTCTAAATGAACCTGAACATCATGTTTAATGTATGAAATTGAGAGTGCCGGTTCTAATGGAAGTGTATGCACCCCGGACCATAATGTGCTGGAAAAATCTGTCAAGACAAGTTGTTTTCTGAGCAGTTCAATTATTCACTCATCTTAATTGATGTGTTTTGTATGCGCCTTTTCCCTTTGTCCTTCAAAACACTCCAACCTAATGTCAAGTGCTGTTCCTTCTTGCCCTTTATTCGTTGCTTCAAGTTGACTTTGAATTATTGAGCACCATGGCAAAGCTCATCTGTGCAACTTTAATAAATTAACACCCTCAAGTTCCAACCTGAAGTAACTGCTTAGTTAATTTGTCCTGTAATAAAGATATTTTGCTCATCACTATTAGCTGCCAGGGGTAAAATGGGCCCAGCTTTTTAATCACTGGGAAGAATTTAATTGCATAGGGCCTGAAACCTTAGTATTAGCACTGCTGCACCATAAGGTATTATTACAGTGCAGAAATTGGGATGTATGTTACGATGAAGCTTAAATACCAGTTTGACTCCCTTTTAGTGGGAAAGTTAATTAATGTGGTTTATGAACTAAGAACAGTGAATGTTCTTTGGATAATACAAGCAATACAATGCAGTTTAGGGCGAAAAGACATATTTCAAACAGAACACTTTGTGTGATGCAGCTGTTTACATGATACAGAGTCATACTAGCCTCAAGCACATGCTTTCTGAATAAACAGATGTGATACAGAAATAAAAAAGTGACTTCTAAGAATAGCATCCAAGTCAAGAGGATGTGTGTTTTTCCATTGACAGATTGCTGTGGTTTGAAATTACACTGGAAGGCCGAGGTTGCACACTGCAGAGATCCTGAGCAGGTCGCTGTTAGAGAGGAAGTCAGTGAAACAGGATATGTATTGGTCAGCTCTTTCCTGACCTAAAGGTCAGAAATCTCAATACAGCATTCTTTATATAGGTTAGATATCACCTACACTGTGTATTGCATCCTCCTCTCTGTGTATTACTTATGCTGAGTTCTATACAGTATGTGTTGTCTTATTGGCTGTTGTTTGGTGCACCACTTTGGACCAGACTGAAATATCTCAATAACTATTAGATTGATAACCATGAAAGGATGCACAGACATTTGCGGTTTATAGACAGTGCATCCTAATCTTGTGAGTTTTTCTTTTGTGCCACATGTTTCTTTTAGTGAAATACCTACTGTATTGTATAGTTTACCATGACGATGGTGAGCACAGAAAGTATGATACCTGCTAATCATCAGCATGAGGATGATGCATCCATGATGGCAACCCAGCACAGTTTTTTCAACAGACACAGTAACATGAGTGTGCAGGTCCAGTTTGTAGAATCAACAGCGGAGCAAGAGCAAAGCAGTGTCGGGGTGTGTGTCTGCGGTGGGACAAGTCCAAGCTTCAGCGGACCTGACAGGCTGTGGCTCATTAAACCCCCATCAGACGCGCGAGGTCAAGACAACAGCTACACACTATGCCTCCAAGCGTATAATGTAGACATACAATGTGACTGTGTATAGGCTGAGCAGGATAGGATAACACCCCCAAACCTATCACGTTTTATTTTTAGCATTTTAGACATTACTGCTGAGAAGTTCTGAGAAATCTTTATATAAAGCATGAAGAGACTAACAGCTTATAGAATTATTATTCAGGACTGATGCACGTGGGAATATGTTGTGTATGATTAAATGAAAGAAGTTGTTGCTTTTGTTTTTATTCTCTTCTCACGACCCACTTAATGCATGTTGTATTGCTGTGTTTTCTGTGTGGGTGGATGGCTGGCCGGCTTTGGGGAAGCAGGTCGGCATTGTACCTGCAGAAGGTTTCACAGTGGGGTAGGGGGAGGGTGGGGGTGGGGGGGGGGGGCACTGTTTGGCAAGGATGAAGTGATAAGCATAATTTCAGGTTGAGACACGCAGGAGTAGGCAGCGATACTTGTTCATTCGTGTTTTATTCAAATGTAGTAGAACAGCAGTGACTGCCATTGGCTCTGATGTTACCACGACTAGATCAACCGTATCCCAAACTCTGACTCATGTTGCCCGAGCTGAAGTCCTGCAAGGTCAAACAAGTGAGTCCTATGCCAACCTCAGGCTGTGTGGTACCTCTCCATCTCTATCTAACTTCCTTTATTCTCACTCTTTTCCCATTACACTCACAATGTGGGAGAAAAACACGCACACTCTGTGTTTTTTCATTTTCGTCATACAGTATTTAAGCTTTTTTAAACTTATAATCTCTCCACTTCTTGCTTCCTCTTACTCTTTTGTTCATCTCTGTACACCAGGGACCCTGCTTCTTTAGCTGAGCAGTAGGAAAGAGGATGGAAAAAGTGAATCTCTGTCAGATCTGCCAGTTGAATGACCAGTCAAGCGGAAAGGATTACTTATATCCTGTCTTTTTCTCTCACAGTTTAAAGCAGTCTCATTAGGGCTGCAGGCCCAGAGAACCCAGGGTTCCCCCTACTAGGGCTGAGCTTGGCGTTCCACTGAGGGAAGCCCTTAGCCTGTTGTCCCCACCCAGTAGAGAGGGTCATCACGGTCACTTAAGAGGATTGAAACTTGTTGAAGTGTAATTTCTAATCTCCTCACTACAATGGAGCTGGAGATCAGTGTTTTCCATTAGCATTATTGTATTTGTACTACAGCCAGGAGACAGCATAAGCAAGGCTTAGAATTAAGACTGGAAACAGGGCAAACTACGGGCTCTGAGGAAGAGGCAGGCAAGCAGTTTCTCCGTTTCCAGTCTTTATGCTATGCTAAGCTAATGGTTGTAGCTTCACATTGAATGGACTGACAATAGTCCTTTAACGCTGAGCTTTTACTGTCACATGTTGGTTGTGTTTGCGTGATTTCGTTACCCATGTATGTCTCTGCTGTCCTGGGTGTCAAGGTGACAGTGCTGCTCTGATAATGTCAGAGGAACATTGTCTGCTCTCTCTGGACACCACAGCTGTCACATCACGGACCACTCAAACAGATCTTCAACGTGCCAGCTACATCTTCAGCCCACCCATGCGCAGCTGCTTACCAGAACACATTTAGCAGTAAAACATATTATTTTCAAAGCTGCTTTGCAGTAAGGATTTTCACCTTAGCTACAACTAGCTGCTATTTGTTTGCAAAGACCATCCTGACACTCAGCAGACCATAGGAGGATATGTCCTACAGCATCAGTAGCAAACAAACAGTGTATTTATTCATTCATTCATCAAAAGTATAGAAATCTATATTTCTGGGAAAACATCATGTATCTCCATGAAAATTATTATTATTATTTATTTTTTATTATTACTTTTCCGTTTTCCTGTCAGAATGTGTATGCATTCAACCACCAGTACCTTTATTAAATACAAACTAGATTTTCCCATGTGTCTGAAGATGTGCTGTAGTGTGCACTAACCCCTGTTTTGTGTGTTTACATGAAAACATAACACCTGCAGCAAGAACACTGAACATGATGTACAGTCTACCTGTTTCCTTTGGTTGGACAGTTGCTGAAGCGTGTTTGCATAAAACAAAGGCAAAGTTCCCATGTTGTGTTTTTCCTGACATTCAGACTGACATGTTTATTGGGAAAATATCATAACCTATGAAGCTGGAATTATTCATGACTTTTATGCATTCTGATGTGAAACACTGCAGCTCCCCAGACTTTAGACCTCGACAACTTACAAAGGTTAAATGACAAATCAACTTTGCTGCTTGAAGTCACAGTCTCTTTTCTCAGCTTGTTATCTCACACCTTCTGCTCATCCTCCAATCCTGTTTCCCTGTCTCTCCAGCTCTTTTGCCATGTCTAAGACGGCGGTGAAGAAGCTGCACTGGCGCTCCAAGGTGCAGGACAGCTTCGTCCCCTTGCTGGGCTCGTCGGGGGAGCTCGGGATCGCCATTGGTGGAGGAGCAGATTATGGAGAGTTTCCCTTTGTCACATCGGCTCCGGGGGGCGGATTCACAGTGGGCCATATTATCCTAGAAATTGGGGGAACTCCTGTATTAGGAATGACATTAGGAGATGTCCGGGGTGTTCTCAACTCCTGCCCCCATCCCATCCGCATCAAAACTGTGTCACCAGGTATGATTCGCCCACACCTCTTTATAAATTAGTCATGGAAAGGTGTGAAAACAGGCATGTCATTGCTTCTGCTAATGCCATTTATGTAAATCACACTGGACATAATGATGCATTCAACTGCAATTGTCTCCCTTAAAACTGCAGACAGTTTAACTTGTTGTTGTTTATGTTGCACACCATTGCACTTGCTTCATCGCACTTCATCCAAACAATCTGCTACACTGGCAGCCAAGGTGTCATCCATGATAATCTTGCTCAGCAACCCTCCTCTGTCTCTCACAAGCCAAATCTGAAGCCTGTAGCATTCTGTGCTGATTTGCACTCGTCAATTATTCTGGATATGTCAAGGCGATCGGTCAATATGTGAGTATGAGGTCAGAATAGCTCGTGACACATGGCAAGACTGTGCCAATATAGTTGTCTGTCACTAGCAAGAGGCCTTGATGTTTAGAACAGGGAGATGGGGAAACGGATGTGTTTGATTGACTCTGAAAAGAGCAATATCTCACTTGAGTGTCACCTGACTGTGGAGCCCGATGGCCTTGCTCGTTAGATTGATAGCTGATTTAGCCATAAGGGGTATAAATGGGGACCTTTGCTTCTGGTCCATCTGCTGCTGGTAGATCCATTATCATTTCTGTACTTTGCCTGGTCCTCTGTGGGCAGCTTGACTGCATGTTGTGTGGACAGTGATGGATGAGCTGATGCGCCGGGTTGCTGTGCCACACCTCCTCCTATTCCTACTCCTACTACTACAACTCTCTCCGCTCCAGCCCTGAAATACAGGACACCAGGCCACATCCCCCAGCGGCAGGCAGCAGTTTATAGGTTTTAGCACTAATACTGGTGCTCTATGGACAAAAAAAAGAGTTGTGATATGATCTATCCATCAAATGTTTACACGTTAAAAGTTTCTTTCAGTGTTTTCTGAGCGCCTAGTTCTAGGTCTTCTTTGTATTTCTGTTAACCTTAACATCTGACTGCTTCACTTCAGTGGTAGCCCATATGTCATATGTTTGCACAATGTGCCACAGATTTCAAATTTGTTATGGAATCCAAGCATACTAGGCTTGTTCAGTTACAGAGAGCTGACATTCAGGTCTGAATTTCTCTCTTCAGCAGACTAGAAAATAGCAGCTGTTTCATAACATGATGAACAAAAGCCCCTCATTTCTCCCAAAAAGGCAGTCGGTTCAATTCATTTCCCTTTACAGGCAGCTGCCATATGTGGCCAGTCATCTCTACGTGTAGTTGTCTGACGTAACTAATAAAGCTGGGGTGTTTTTTAATAGCACACAAGAAATTCAGTCTGCTACTGGGCAGAGCCACTGTAATAGACGCAGGTGGGGACAGGGGGTGGCAGGAGTGTGCGGGGAGAAGCACCAGCCGAGCGGTCGTCCGTCTGAGTGACAAGCTGAAAGATGCGCTCAGCCGATCCGTAACAGCAAGTGGCCTGTCATCAGAGGCTGCAAAGCACTTAAGATGATATTATGAGATCAGAGAGAGAAAAGTGTGTCGCGGTGATCAGCTCAGCCTCCCCGGTGATAGCCTCGCCTGTTTTGTCTGGAGCTATTAACTTCAGTAGGTTATTATATATGCAGGAGGTACTCAGAAAACACATTTTATGCTCAGGATCTACGTATGTGGTAATAAATAGAGATCAGTATGCGCAAATGAGAAAGTAGTAGTGTTAAATCATGACTGCCGGGAGTAAATATAAATACTTAAAATAAATTTCAGTCGCTATTTGACAGGCTACAAACAAATCTCATACTAAACGTACATCATCAGACTGTTTATGCTTACTGAGCTGTTTTATTTATGTGTGTGTGTGTTTCTGCTTACATGCTTACACCTCTCCATGCCGTACTTGTTTCTTTGCCCTTCCCTTAGGCTACACATTGTGCAAGGATCTCAGATTGTATCTGAGTAAGTGCTTCACACCCGGCTCAGTGGACAGCCAGTTTCAGCAGGTCATCCGAGAGAACCTCTACCTGCGTGCTGTACCTTGTAAGTCCCCTTTTGCCTTCAATAGGCTGTCTTTCACTGTACAACTTGTCTTTATATGTCTAATATTAAGATTATTATCACAGTGACTATAATATTAATACATCCAGGTATAAATAACTCGTTTAGGTTATTGATCTCATTTATTCAATGATAATACACCTCATGGTTGGTGCTATGTGAATATGTTGGTGTTAATTGGTGTTTAAGCCTGCAGAACTGTTTTCCCACACTTCCTTGTGTCGAGGAGAACCGGGGTGCTTTAATGAAATAATGCAAAAAGGAAAAAAGATAAGGTGACACCTTACTGGAATTCCGGTTACAAATGAAAAGTGTGGGTGACAAAGAAAATACACCAAGTGCAATCATCCTGGACATTTGAATAGCAACAGTCACAACACAGGGTGTGCTCTCAGTGGTAGCTATTCCACTTGCAATCAACAATCTTATGCTCGAGGCTGTTACACTGTTTGGGTGGTGAACCTGATGGCAGTTGTCTTTGACTGGTTCTTTTTATTTGCACAGTTTTTTCATGCACCACTGAAAAAGAAACCTATAGTGTGCACAAGCAATCAAGCACAATGGCAGCAGTACATCAGTTGCTGTCTTAATCCTCTGTAATATGACGTCACTGGAAATGGCTAGAGCATACAGGAGCTATGCAGGCTTTTCTGAGAAGGTGTGTGTTTTTTTATGATGTAATTTTCTGGCCTGCCTTGTGTCTGTTTTTTTCTTGTTCAGGTGGTGGTTTGGAAGCGAGAGACCACCTAGTGTGCCTGTAGTCTTAACCTTGCTGTGACTGTGTGGAGTTGTTGCTAATCTCTCCTTTAGTCCAGGAAGTAGGTCATGTGGGACAGTCTGCCACCACGCTGCACAACACGCTCGCTGACAGAACAAGGCACAGGTCAAAACTCCCACAAAGATAAAACTGTCTCTCTCAGTACACCATATGCATGTTCATATTATAGTATAATTGCGGTTTTAGTCTTAATAAGGTTTCACAATACTTAGCCGTGCCTGTGTGCATCCTGTTATGTGGACAAACATCTGCTCAGAGGGGGAATTGCCCAAATTAACAGTTTAATTGTTTTAAATTTTTATCATTACTTTATGGTGTCAAAATCGAATTAATCAGCTATTTGAAGTTCAGACATATACAGCATATACACTATATTTATTAACAAGATATTGTAATATGTGACATAAAGCAGTCCAGCCTTCCCCTGGTGTTGATGCCAGACTTTGGAGACAACTTTCCATCTATCAGTGCTTTCTTTTAGTGAGAGTGATAACGAGGCAGACTCAGCCCACACATGCCGGCCTGATCAGACCACTTATTGATATATAGAATCACAATCACTGGAGGAGACAACTGTGTGATGTAACAGGAACTTAAAGCTTAAGAGTTTTCATCAGTGGCTCATTGTGGCCCCCTTCAGGATCATATGTATGCTCCTCCAGTTCCAGGAGACTCTTTGTAAGTAGCTTGTTATTTGTTGATGCTTACAACTTTGAATTATAGAATATAAAGATTACTTATCATCAGAAGCTTTGTTCGCTGTATGGAAGCGAATATAGTATGTTGAGTCCTTAGTTTTGATTTGGATTTTTCCATTTAGATGTTATTTATTCTTCTGAAAATGTGGCTTGATGCTGCGGTGCTATTTAAAGAGTATCTCACAACCCTGAATCCCTTTAATGAGGCAATGTTCCCACATGTTGGAGCTGGCACTGATGCAATAAATATCATTACAAAGGCCCAGTCGGGAGGGCAGAGCATAAAAATGGAAATGAATGACAGAATTAAGTAAATGCAGGCTACTCTATCAATAATCTAGTGGGGGGAATTAAATTAAAAGCAAATGTCTATCAGTGCCAAACTGGAGGAGGGGCTGCCCGCAGTCTTAATGGCTCGGTGTGCTCATACTGAGGCTGACAGGGTGCACACTGTGTAGCTTTGGAGAGCATTTAAACATATATACAAAGTACAGTACACTGTATTTTCAGTTCTTTGTCCTTCATTCATACTATTTTTTGCAGGGTGCAGGGCTTGCCGACCACACGCGACCCTGCTGAATTTTCCCATTCGTATTTGTATAATTGAACTAACCGTTTTTACGATTGCCCTTGGATGATTCAGAGCCAATGTCGTAGTTTCAAGGCTGGCTGTGTCTTTGTCTCCTCCGTAAAAGACTTTAGTAATTGTCTTCAGAGTCAGAGATAAGAAACATCATAATTTAGTTGTTCTAATATGCTTGCTGCAGTGTTGTCGGGCAGACCGTCTGTGGCCTTTTCAACTGTAAGATTCATTATAAGCTATTTGTGTGGAATGATCTTGACAGACAGCTCTCTCTCTGGGTGTTGGTACAGAGTTCTGTGTAATTACGTCTTCAATCCCTATCTCACCCCTGTCCCAGGGGATCAGTGTGCAGCGCCTACAGGGACAGGCGGGGAAGAAGGAGATGTCAATAATCCATCCTGCCCCCCTGCTGACATGTCACATATATCTTGGAGGAGGTTGCATAGATAATGAATGCCTGCCTCACACCATATCAGCTGGAGACATACTGTGTGTCCTGTGGGGAGGAGAAGAATTACATACACATCAGATGTCATCAGGAGATTTGCTGTCAGATCTGTAATTAGACACAGAGACCTCTAATATAGTCGGGTGCAAGCACACAGTTAGGGTGCAAAGACAGTTGACTGTGAAGAGTTAATTTTTACAATCTTTGGTCTAAATGCACTTTAATTATGGCCAATCACATCACCCATCTCATCTCATTTAAAGGCGGTTTCCTAATAAGCCGGGAAGAAAGGGTCAAAATAGTGTGAGGCACTAGAGAAAACTGTCCTCTAGAAATTATGGAGTGCCTGGCACAACATAGGAAAACTCAACTATAGCTTAAAGAATAGGTCAGGTTGATGGAGATGCCTCATGCTCTGTAATGTTTGTATGTCCAGTCCTGTGTGTCTATGTCAGTGTTGACTGTAGTGTGTGTGAGTGTTCATTTTCTTTCTATTTGTTCGTTCTTTCTTTCTTTCGTCTTTTTTGTTGGTGTGTGTGTGTGTGTGTGTGTGTGTGTGTGTGTGTGTGTTCACGATCTGTGCATTCCTGCACGTGTCATTTTGAGTGGAAGAGCTGCTCCCAGAACAGCAGCGTATTAATCACGGGTTTTATAGGGTAGCTGGGTGTGACTCCCTCTTGCCAGCACCACACTGACATCGCATGTGGTCCTCCAGGAGAAGGACGGAGATTTGTCCTTAGTTTGATCTTGGTGTGATTTTGTCTTGACGTAAAAAAAATGGGCTCAAGGTCAGAACAGGCGCCTTGTAGATCAATTTGCAAGTTATAATTATTTCACCAGATCGGTACTAAAAAAATATGATATATTTCACACCACATGTCTGAACATGTAACGCTGGGACTTACCTCAGTGATCCTGTAAAGATGTGGGATACAGTTCCTGGTGGTTTGGACTCACTGATCTTTTCCAGGCCAAGGTCAGTGTAGATCAATTATAATGGCAGATCATTGATCATCTGAGTGCCCCATCTTTGCAATGGTGATAGAAAGACTTTAAGACTTTCACAGTGCCTCATTAATGTTTCATTCTGTTCTTATTGATCTCCTCATAATAAAGAGGCCTTGGTAAATGCCTACTGTCACCGTCGTGCTCTTCATACCAAAGGGCAAATTTTGAATTGTTGACCTGGAACAGGCTTTGCTTTAAGAGCTGTCATTAAAGCAGTCATTTGTTAATTGCTATTGTCAATTTATGTTACTACTTAAATGTGATTTATCATTTTGAGATTGTTCAAAACTTAAAATGCAACCACTATAAACCCATTACCGTGTTACTTTTCTATCTGTATTTATTTTTGTCAAACTAATTTACAGTATAGTTTGCTGAATTGCTGTTTTGTTTAAACACTGGTCTCAGATTGATGCTCCCCGATGAGAGGAAAAGGCCTTGATTAATTGACACATCATCCAAGCTAGAGCTAGCAGTATTTCTGGCCTCATGGCTGTGATGCATCCCGTAATATTTCCTGCTGTGTCCCTCTCGCAGGTACAACCAGAAAGCCCAGAGATGGGGAAATCTCAGGGGTAGACTACAACTTTGTCTCCATAGAGGAATTTTTCTCCTTGGAAGAGTCAGGAGTCCTTCTTGAAAGTGGCAAGTTCAAAGGTGAGGTTGAACTACATAAACATTTAAACCAGCAGACTCTGTACTATGTATATAATTTAAGCACCATTACAAGGTTAATATTTGTACTGTACACTACAGACAATTTAGATTTATATTTCTCAGCATAGTTTATATTTCTGTTTTATATTTGCACAGAAAACATGAAGTTACGTCACTTAGTCTTGCTTAACATTTTTAAACTTAAGTGTTTTTATCGACTGAACAAAGTTATTAATGTTATGTAGTGAGATTTAGGACTGATGTATGCCTTTTGGACAGAGCCAGATTAGCTATTACCTCTTGTTTCCAATTTTAAGCTAAGCTTAAGCTAAGCTGCTGGCTGCATATTTACCATACACACACGAGAGGTGCTGATGATCACCTCATCTAACTATGAGCAACAAAGCTTTTTTCATTTACTCACTGTGCTCCCTTTAAGGACCTTTTTTCCTTTCTTTTTCAGATTCTCATTGCGTTCCCTCCTGATGAAATATTTATTGACAATAGCTATTTTGTTGTGATGAATGAGGTTTGCATAGTTAATAATAGGACAACAGTCAGATGTAAAACCACCTCTTTATGCATATTAATACCATTGGATTTTGCTCAGCTTGTTTCTACACCTCCCCCCATAAGGGTCAGAGAGTAGCCGTTGATTAAACTGCCTCCATACATTAGCATCCATAATTTATAAGAGTTTAATAGGTGCAATAAATTTCATCCTCACCTTCCTTAAATGTGACACGGACACATCTCTACAGCAGAACAATCAAGTACCAGCAGCACAGTGTGTGCAGTACACTGCAGAAACCAAAGTAACGGCTGGTAACCTTTTTTTTGAGTTCACTAATCTAATGTTTCCTTCAGCCCATTTGGATCTCCATGAGCCAAATGGAGGGGTGGAGGTAATTTCATTTCTTCTTTAGCAGCTGGAGCAGATGGCTTGAAGTCGGAATATAAAACATATGATCTTGGGGGATACATAATGCATATACATATAGACATGTAGTATGTGCTGTTTTATACACAATAACAAAAAGCTGCTCTGCTCCCCTCTGAATGTAAAATATTTTATTTACCTCATGAAGTCGGATCAGTAACATGTTAATGCAGACTATGTTACAGATCACCTTTAGATTTATGTCTGTGGATTTCATTTGCAGCACAGGGCATTTCCACTATGAATATAATTTATGGCATTCTGACCAAATGAACAGTCTCTTCAATTTTGCAGGTTGATTTGTTCATTGCATATGACATTCTCAAAGCAAGACGTCTTTCTCCTGCGCTTCTCTGTTTAAGGGAATTACTATGGTACACCTCGACCCATTCACGTCAGCGCGGAGAGCCCCCCCATCACGTACCAGGAACACCGCAACCTGCTCAGAAACTTCCGCACACGCAGTAAATCGCTCAGCAACCTGGAGAAGACTGCAGAAGGCGGCGAGAACAGTGAGGATGACTCAGGGCTGTCAGGCAAGTGTCACTAAAACCTTATACACATGATGGCATCTGTGGATAACATCATTAATGAAAATCTGTATCGTCAGTGGAATATTACATAGTTATTGGCAACCTTTTTTATTGTTCATCCTCCTAAGATGTATATACAGACAAAACTTAGATTAAGCCCTGCACAGTAGCACAAAGCTAAATATTGCATTGTCCAAGTATCTGTAGTTCTAGTCTCTGATACCCAAATGAATCAATCATTAGCACAATTAGTATGCTCTAAACTCTCAGTGGAGCTGTGGCCACATCGATTGCAGGATCGCCTCCGTAGGAAGGACGAGCTGCCTTAGGGCGAGGAGCTGAGGTGGTAAGCAGATAACAAGCCAGCAAACAGGAAGGTGAGTCAAGAAGTCTCGTGATAAGGCAGGAAGAGAACATTTTTTAAATGAATCAATAGGTTCTGGACGCTGGATTATCCAACACACAGTTGCCAGTGGTTTTTTATCATTAGGAAAAGACATTTTTATTTCAGGTTTGATAGAAGTCAGGTCAAGTGGAAAAAAAACTCTATTACAAGTCATGGCCCTTCATTCTAAATTAAATTATCAGTGAAATTAACTTAAAGTAGCAAAGTAATAGTCAAAAATTATATTTTCTGTTTATTACTCTATAGTAAAAGAAAAGTAATCTTTGTGACTGACATAGGCTGGTAATGTAAGTTACTAGGCTGTTGGGCTTGGAACAGTTTCTTGAAAGAAGGCATAGTAGCGTGGTTTAGAAGAGAAATGTCAATTTTACACAACCACTAAAAATCAAGGTTGAGGTGTTGAGAACCAGTAAAATATTTATATAATATCTCCAAAATATGTAGAAACTATAGGTGACATATACATAAGAGAAAATTACATTCATAGTTCGTCAAAATTATTTCCACCACTGTTATCCATGCAGATAAAATTATGAAAGCAGCGTTACAGAGTTGGAGAAGTGATGATTACACAAGGTAGCAACGTTAGACAGGGTCGCCCTGCAGAGCAGCTCCACCCGCAGGGCAGCTCCACCCGCAGGGCAGCGCCTTCCCTGGTAACAATGGTAACAAGAATCTAGAACACAAGAGCTAAACAGAAGGTGTATATGAGGTGGTTGCAGTAAAAGAACAAGGCAACAACATTGGACGGTGATGATGGAGGCAGGTCATGAGGCTTAGTGTTAGGAAAGGCAGAGGCAGGGAGTCAAAATGGTGCAGAAGATAAGAGAAGAAGGCAGAGTGGGAGGTTAGAAACACAGTTAGGCACAGATCCAGATAGGTGGAAATGTGCTCTGAGCAGGCAGGTAGGGCAGCAGGCAGCCAGGACACAGGATGCATGCAGGATGGAGTTTGAGTTTGAGAGCAATCCAACACCCCGACCTCTGCTGAGTCATCTTCTGAAGTGAGTGAGTGTGTGGGTGGATGGTTTCTTCAGCACTTGTCGTGTGCAGCAGGACTCAGGACGCCCTGTGTTATGTCCAGCGTTTTAGTTCACAGCTGAAGGACAGCTACAAGGACAGCTAGGCAAAAAAATATGCTTATTTTTCTTTCCCTGGTAGTATGGCATGCATGGTCACACTCTTTGCCTCCTTAGAGGGACGACAAAGTCACTCGAGATGCTGACCTCAGCTCTTTTTGCCTGATAGCCCCGAGTGGAAGTGCCAGCATCAGGTCGTTACAGATTGCAGATTAAACTTTTTCACCTCCTCCATCTGTTTATTAACAACTATTCTAATGACACTTTTTTTATTTTTAACACTCCTTCATGCCGCTGTCATTACAGGAGGCTCTGCAGGTCTCAGTAGCCGTATCCCTGTTGTTCACCGGTCCCCTGCACGGCCCCGGGCATCCAGCAGCAGCGGGGCTATGGAGAACGGGATCGTCGGCAGCAGTAGTGGTGCCAGGATTAGAGGTGTGATGCCTGATCGCTGGGAGCAGGCTTTCAGTGATCCAGGAGAATCTCACTACGTAGAGTGAGTGTCTACCTGCGTTTCACAAATCTATTAAAGGAACAGTTTGTTGAAAGACTTATTCATTCATATTCCGGTTATTTGCTTTCTTGATAAGAGTTTAATGAGAAGAGATATATATTCTCATATCTGTTCGCCAGCTATGAAGCTGTACCCAGGAGATGCTTATCTTAGCTTAGCATAAACACTAGAAATAGTTAGCATGGCCCTAACTGAAGATAAAACCAATGAGCACATGTGAAAGTCACTAATTTGCAATCTGTATAATTTTATATGAGGGTAATCTCAATCTTGTCAGTATTGGAAAATATTCTAAACATGCTGTGATTACAGTAGAGCCAGTGGCAGGCATCTCTATACAGATTGTAATAAATTTCAGTGATGTTATATTATAGCCAATATTATTTTATTTCTGAAGAGGGTGATTTTTCTTTTGCTTCACACTTTGTCTCTTCAAGCCACATCCCAAAGAGGACCAGCTGGCAGAGTCCTCGAACCTCAAGCAGGGAGACTATCTACAAAAACGAATGTGAGCCTTCCTTTTGTTTGTTTTTTGTTTTTTTACTCCTTTCTATGTGTCTTTCTGAATCTAATTATTTGAACACTGGTGACACATTTAATTGTTGAACAACAACAAATGAAAACTACATGTTTGTTAAGAGTGGAAGTAACAGATACAGCCGGCTTTTCAGTCAAATGAGATGAAATCAGATGGAATGAGCTTTTAGCTGAACTGAGACGTGTACGTGATTAAAGCCTGGAGCCAGAGCTGCTGGCTATGAGCCAGGCTTGTTGCTGAGTGTGGCGGGACTGGCACGTGTGGAGCATGTGACTGGTAGCTTCATTTCATAATTTGGTCACATGGTTGTTAAAAGAACAAGGTCTTAATCTCGTTTCCGATGTCTGTCTGACATGGCTGATTGTAAACTGCAGGAAACCAATCTGTCACAATGTGATGTCAGCTTGTCCCAGTAAGGTGCAGTACACTTATCTCACCAGCAGGTAGCGATATAATCTCCACTATGGCCAGACTTACCTGCATGTGAAATGACTGCTCCAACTTTACTGGTGCAAATGGTGTCTGTAACACTGCTGTAGTGTGATTGTGTGAAAACGTGTTTGTATACTTTAAAGTGTTATTAATTACAGTTATTATTTATACAATTTCACAACAATAGGGTTAAAAATTAGACTGAGTCAAGAATAAAAGTGAAGAAAAAAACACTGGATTAATCCCCAAAAAAATTCTGTTCAGTGGCAACTTGACCTGTTTTTTAAGTTCTTGTTAGATTTATGAATGTAATAGTGAAAAGTAACATCTGAGTTGCTGAGTTGGATCAGTTTAATGGATTACACAGGCTGGTTTTAGTCTGTAATGGATTCTGCTTTTAATGCAGACTTTCCACCAAACACTTTGGTTTGTGTGCATTTTGTATTTCTTGTTAAAAGCCATCTGGCGATTGGTTCGCGGGGCTCTGATTCTCTCTCTCTCTCTTTTGCCTCTTTCCTAAAACCCATCAGTTCTTACTATTTAGTTGTAAACACACAGGGCTGTTGTCACTCTTTTCTCTGATGCTACTGTGGCGGGATTGCTGTTTATCCTTGCTGATTCGAAGAAGTGCATGAAGGCTTTTCCTTGGAGCTAAGCGTCATTGTTATTTCATCTTCGGCCTTTCTGTATTTTGTGTATTTCTGTGACAACCAGGGTTTACAGACCAGCCCGGGGACCTCAGAGGTTTCCCTGTGCACACACAGTTGATCAAGGGCTCGAGAGGTTTTGGTTTCAATATTGTGGGAGGCAGCAGGCCAAGAGAGTTGCTCCAGGTCTACAGTGTGACTGCAAGTGGACCTTCAGCACTCAAGACAGGTAAAAATACAATGAACCAGGAAACATTACTGCATGGAAAAGCTAGCTAGAAATTACTGCTAAAAAGCATGTGAGCTGAATCTGTATATAAACAAGATAGTCATGGGTACATACTCTGCACCAAATATCAGACTTGCTACAGCTTTAAACTGCTGAAACTCTGCTACATCTTGCAAAATGTTGAAACGAAAAGGTTTCCTGTGATGTACAGAAAGTGTTTATCATAGTCAGTCCTTAATCTTCAGGTTAAGCACAATATAATCTGCCTATCATAAGTGGAATATTACAAAGCAGCAGTACCCATCCAGTTCACAGACGCACACAAATGCCCATACAGGCAGATATTATCACTCTAGGAATCCAGAGTACAGTGTGTCTCTGTAGGGACTGATCTAGCTCATATCTGTTAATAGGCTGGTTTAGAGGGATTAGTTTGTTGGATTAGTCTACACCCACACAAAACACACAGACGGTGTTTCATTTGCAAACTACACTTATCTGCAAACATATGAAAATGGTCATAAAAGATACACAGACAGATTGTCAAAGTAAACACAAACATATAAAGGTTTGCTGTTTTGCTGCAGATGATTAAAAATGTGAAGTAAAATATTAAATGTGTTGTAATATCTGTATATGTCTGCTTCTCACTGTTTCATCAATAGCGGACATTCTGGTGTACATCAATGATGTGTGTGTGTTGGGAGTGTCCCACAAAGAGGTCGTAGAAATGCTGAAGTCAGTGCCTGTGGGCCACAGCGTGGATGTAGAAGTCAGAAGAGGGTATCCAATGCTCTACAACCCAGATGGTTGTCCCAAGCAGCCCCCACCGAGGCTATTGGACAACGGCGACCCCATTTTACCACCCACCACCACCCAGCCTCAGCCTGTTCACCAGCTACCTCGACTCCCAACACCCACTCCCCAGACCCAGCACTTTAACTTTAATGGGGTCCACAGTGAAGGGAGCTACATGGAGCCAGGGGTAACTATAGATGCCAATGGAAACGCCACATCTTTTGCCACGAGACAGCCGCCCTCATATAGACGCTCCAGTATGAGCAGCGCTGTCTCCCCGTCCCCTGTACGCCCACCTCATTCTCTGAGAAGTTTAGCCAGGCTGCAGTCATTTGACCCAAACCTGGCCAGTCAGAGTGACAGTGAAGTAGTTTCTGCAGTTGGTTCACACAGGTAATGCATACACATAACATGGAGGAGAATCTACACTGATACAGACTGTACCTGAAATGTACCTTTAATTAAAACAACTACTGTGTCATTGAACTGATATGAAAACAATATTCCTTTATTTTTTCAGTTGAGTTTGTCTGTAGGAAATTAAACCTGTGATACAAATGAGACTCAGCAATAAATGAGCTTTAACCCAATAATGAGATTCTGGTCAGAAATGGTAGTAATAGTACCAGTAGGATCTAAAGTACCGTACAAGTGCATCTATTTAGTATTTAACATTTCTAGAGATATAATGTTAAGTCTGTTCATTAAGAAAACAATCTGCAGCTATTTTGATAATTGTTTCATCCCTTTAATCATTTTTCTGGCAGAAATGCCAAATAATGGTTCCAGCTTTTCGTGTGATTTGTTGCTGTGAGTTTGTTGTCATATAATAGCCAAAAAAATGTCTTTGGCTTTGGTCGGACAAAGAAGCAAATTTAAGAGACTATTGGAAACTGTGATGAGCATTTTATAGGCTGATTTATAGGTTGAGGATTCGTTGAGAAAGTAATTAATATATAATTAATCAAACTTTGAATATTTTTGTGTTATAGAAAGACTTAATATCTATTGATTTTAATTCCCCTTCCTCTTCCTCACCAGGGCATCCATGATTCGGAACCATAACAATAACTCCCTTTCAACAACCCCGCATCCTTTACGTTACGGCACATCCAAGTCATCTGAGAGCGACCTGTCCACCTGCACCCTGTCAGGGTCCCACCTGCTGCTGCCTCATTCACCCCGGAGACTCTCTTCATCCCCAGGCGTCCCCCGCAGTGCTCACACTCACCTCTTCAGACCCCAGACCTCCCATCTCAGACCTCCCACCCCTGACAGCCCCCACCACAGTGGCTTCAACGGTTTCCACAGCAACGGCAGCCCAACTGCGAGTCCCAGCAGTGTGTCTTCTCCTGGGGTAATGAGTGTGGGCAGTGGAGTGGGTGGCGGAGGGGAGCTGGTGCCAGTGGCCTTGGCACAGACTGAAGGAGACAGAGGCCTTGGCTTCAGTGTGATGGCTGGTGGTCTGGACGGCAGGATGGCTATAGTGAAGAGAGTCTGGGACAGGAAGCAGTGCAACTCCTTGCAGCCAGGGGATGCTATTGTCAAAATCAATGGAGCTGATGTCCAGAGTCTCAGCTCTGAACAGGTAATGGATGACTAAGTAAAGAAAAGTAATGGAAACTGAACTAAATTAAGGTTAATGGCTGGTGATCCTTAACAGCATACGATGACTTTACAAAGGGTGAAATCTTTTTCCCATATCATTTGAATGTTTGTAGTGACATCTAGAGGTCACAAATAAGAGAAAACAGTGAAAAACTAAATAATTTTGTTTTAAATATCATCACAATAAAAAAATTACAATAAAAAGGTCTCACACCGTTAAAAAGGTTAGTCTGGAATTCCGTTCTGACCTGCAGATACTTAATTTAACAAAGTCAGAGTCTCAGATGTTGTCTGACGCTTTAAACTGAGAAATGTAAATATAAAAAAAAGATACCTTTTTTGAATAAACTAAATATCTTGAGTTAAATCAATTTGTTTTCTCAAGCTTATCTTTTAACTATTTAACAGTCTCAAAACTGTTAAACTTAAGTTCAGTTAACTTGTGTTTTCAAGGCAGCAGAGAAACATTTTCCAACAAACTTAAAATTAACCACAGAATTAACCACAATATGTACATGTATGTTTGTTCACAGGTACAGACAGTTCTCCAGGAACACACCAAACAGGGTGAAGTCATCTTACTTGTTTACAGAGGAGGTAAATTATTCACGATGTAGAGTCTATGACCTTTGTAACCAACAACAACAACAAAGTCTTTTTCTTATTTTCCTATTTTATCTATCATTATCAGCCACCTATCATTCAACTGTCTCTCCTGGGTCCATTCGGAGACTCCCGCCTCCTCTACTCCGGCCCCCTCCTCCACCTGTTGGCTCTGTTGACTTCTCTGTGCTCCCGGAAGCTCTGCCTGTGCCTCGCACTTCCATTAGCACCCCTCCATCCCCAGCCGCGACACGTTGCTCACTGATCCAGAGCACTAGTTTCTTGGAGTCTATTCCAGTGACTCTGACCATGGAGCCCAAAGATTGGATCAACACAGGCCTGGAGGATGAGGCGGGTGGTGTCATAGTGCCTGATTCAGGTCTGAAAAGGCCGGGTGTTGAGCGAACACGGCCGCTCCGAGGGTTTGATGTGGAGCTGAAGAGAAAACCAGGAGAGGGCTTTGGGTTCGTTATTGCTTCTCAAGATGTGGAGAATGGCAGAGGTGAGAGCCAGTATGTGATACACTCTATTGTGCAGCATGTACATTGTTAAACACATTAAATATAACACACAAATTGGTTTGCGAATCTGTATTTTTTCATCTAAGGACCCGAAATAGAATGGATAGGCATTACGCAGCTTAGATTGAACTTCTCTGGCCCAGTAGAACCATTTGGTTTCCTGCCCTCAAAAACAAGTTTCGTTTGGATGCCCTTGTGGGCACATGCACCATTAGGCTATTACATATTAAAAAGTCGTCACATGGCCACATGCCACCAGATGAGTCATGATGCGTCATCAACCCTTTTTTTTTTATAGTGTGTGTGTTTTTTTCTAGGTTTGTTTTATTATCATTGTTGAAGGACATTAGCTTTGGCATCCCCTGTTTCCAATAAATGGTTTAGTGCACTTTTGGCGCTTCTCTGTGTTTAGTTTGCTCTCTGGGAACAGTTAGCAGTGCTCTTTTTATTTCAGTTATTCTGCCAGTACTTTGACATGATACTATGACTCCGTGTCTCTCTATTCATTCTGACATGACAGGACACTGAGGCTTGTTTATGTTCTGCCTAGGAAGTGAACAGATCTTGTCCTATTAGCTTTTAGTGTCGCGTTTATGAATATCAGGTTCGCAGGAGCAACCCCATGATGTATTACCACCTCTCCCCTTCCCGCGTCTTGTATTTGCTGTTCTGTTCCAGGTTGATGCACTTCAATTTGCTTTATGGCCCGAGTTTTCATGGTTGTGCCTGTATGTGTGACACACGTACAACTGTCCTCCTACATGCTCCATCCTCACCTTCACCTCTCCATTTCACTCCTGTTGTATCACCAAAAGAAGTCACACATTTTCCTTTTTTCCTCTTTTATTTTCTCTTCCTCTCATCCGTCTTTCTATCCACTGCTCTTCTCTCACTCTGTTACAAGCTCCCACCCCCTGCTACCCCCCATCTCTGTCTCTCTCTCACCCTTTATATTCTGCAGTAAAGGCATCCACTCTGTTTTTCAAAAGATTAAAAACTCTCTCTCTCTCCCTCTCTGTCTCACTCTCCCTCCCACCCTCGTCCTGCTCTCCACATTGCTCTCTGGATGCTTAAGAGAAATGCTACGCCAAACATTTCCCTCGCAGAGGAGCAACAGAGGGGACATTAATGTGTGTTATAGCGCCTGTTGACCGTTACACCTGAATCTCCACATCTTTGAGCTGCCTGACACGGAATATAGGATCTTTTTTTTGTTTGTTTTTCTGCACATGCTAACCAAGAGCCATGCTGGAGAGACTACAATCTGCTTTGAAAACTGTGAAGGAGTCTAAACGTAATTATTCGCTCTAATTCTTGTTTTATGGTTAACAAAAATTGGGAGGATTCTGTCCTGTGTTTCACCTTTGGTGTGAGTTGTGCCTGAAAGGTTTTTAAAATTCTATGTTGCACTCAAAAAGTTGCTCTGTCAGATGTGTTGACTTTGGCAGTAAGAAAGTTATACCCACAGGCTCATAATGTCAGGTAGTTCATCCAACTGACGCTGTGATAAATGTGCATTATGTTTATTATTCAAGTCATACTGACTGATCAATGCAGCAACAACAACAATTAAAAAGAAATTATAAAAAAAATTTTAATCCAGCCAAACCAAACCAAAAGATGATATGATATGATATTGTGATGTGGTATTAGTCTGTGTATTAGAACTAATAGTGAGCTAAATAGGAAGTAAAATGAAAACACAGTATTAGCAGAGTTCAGTTCAGCACCAACTGACCTGCACAAACACTACTTTATGAATGATCTTGGTAGAAATCAGTGGCGCTCTCTCCTCTTGTCGCTCATATGTAGCAGGCATCTGCAGGATCCTGTGGGGATGTCTGCCCCGGCCGATGCATACAGGCTGCAGAGGGGGATTTTACAGTTGCGGGGGTGGGGGGATGCTACCACTCCTGAGCTGTGATCAGTGCAGGACGTCAGAGGCTGGCTGGCTGCTGGGCATACTGCAGTGGGATTACTCTGGACAGGGGAACATGGAGAGCCAGCGGAAAAGACGCTACGATATAAAGTAGTCCATTTGGATGCATCTGTGTGTAGTTTAAGTGTGTGTGTTTGTGCACGTGTGGCTGAGTACATCTGTCCCAATCCCTCTGCGTATGAGTCACTGTGTGTGTGTGTGTGTGTGTGTGTGTGTGTGTGTGTGCGCGCGCTCTTAATGGTGAGTGTCAGCATATTCATGTGTTTGGCAACTGTTAATGTTGGACTGATGTATTATGCATGATAAGAAGACTATTTGCAAAGCTGCCTTGGCTTTGATTTGACCTGATTGCCGTTTCTGCCTGGGTCACTCAGATTAGACCCAGATTGGAGATGTGTCTCTGGGCTCTGAATTACAGGGTGTACCTTTTAACATGATCATCACTCTAATGTGACATACACCTCATTCCATATGACATATTCCTACCGCTCTAATTACAATGTAGATGTGTTAACAATCATTTAATTTCATACTATAAACCAATTTAAACATGCTATTTTTATCCTGGAGGGATATAAACTGAAGGGACGATTATGTACCTCAACTGAATGAGAGTCCCAAAATGTTTGTGCCTTTTACATAAGGCCACTGGCAAGACTCTAGAGGGGCCAGCTGTCACCCAAGCACAGCATGCCCTCAAAGAGGGGCCATGGAGAGCGTAATAGGGAGTTTACAGATACGGAAAGAGGAACAGAAGATAGAATTAGAAGTCTGAGCAGAAAGAGACAGACTAACCGGCTAAAAACTGTAAGAAGCTTCTTAGTTGGGGCAGGAGATTAATAGAAGCAAATTTACTTTTGGGCTGCCCAATATTTTTCTCATCAGCCCTAGACACTAATTGTGGTTAAGCTTAATTGTGAGTAGTCTCCTCATACAGAAGATAAGACAAATTGAGTTCCTGATACGATACATGAAGCTAATTGTTCACATCCTCGCATTGTCTTCTGTGCCGTCACTTCACTTCAAAAGTCAGTTGCATCGTACTTGCACATTTTCTGTGACCTCAGCTTCACACTGCTGGAGTTAATAACTTTCAGGCAGTGATATGTGGTGTGTTTTCTAGGTGTGAGTGCCGTAGTTGCTGGGAAAAGAAAGATATTTTGTGGTGCCAGCAAGTATTTCTGTGCGTGTGCTTTGTATGCCAGTGGCATAGCGATGCAGGCAGTCTGCAAGATTGGGGATTTCAGGAGAGCTGAGCATAAGAATGACTGACACTGTATAACAGAAATGTAAATATCTATAGTCTGTTGTCATGTGAAGTTTGAAAGATTTGAGGAAAAATATTGCTGGGAAAGCTTGTGCACCAGGACAGTTTGTTCTTCAGGACACAGACTAATTATTGAAAAACAGTTGATGGGAAAATGAAGGAGAACAGGAAAATGTTTCAAGGAGACAGTAGGGAGAGGTCTAAGGAAAGACTTCTATTGGCAGTAATTTATAAAGTCAACCCAGCCAAAAACGATCCCAAGCTTAATTACGTCTTGTTTTAAGACTTCTGGCTTATGCGTAGAGTAAGTGAGATAAATCTTTCTGCTTTTAAATTTATCTACATTTAACCATATTCACTCACTGTCGTCTCTTAAAAGGAAAGTTTTGGAGCTGGATGGAGTTTTGTGTTCCAGCCTCAACTGTAGATATGCTCAGTATGAACGACTCAGCAATGCAAGCCACAAGTTATTTAAGTAGTAATGAACTCTCTGGTGTCTTTTCTTCTCTGCTCAGCTGCTTCTCTTCTTCCTCATCGGTTTGTGACTGTCCGTCGAGGCAGCCCAGCAGCAAAGAGTGGGCAGATTCGACCTGGAGATCGGTTAGAGGCAGTAGAGGGACGCTCGGTCGTGACTCTGCCTCATCGGGAACTTGCTCAGATACTTCGCCGAGCAGGGAATACGCTGCGCCTCACGATCATCCCCCGTCCAAGCACATGTATGTTCAGGCATACTGACATCTGGGGAACACACACACACACACAAACACACAAATACGACACCTAGTTCTTAATTCATAGTGTGTTTTCAAACGGTTTCTCTTCCAGTCTCGTCAAGCCTTTCAGAAACAACTGACTATGACCCCCACAGAAGCAGAAAAAGTCAGAGGTCACGTCCAAAGGTGAGTGCATAATCATCAGCTCATTTTATCTATTGCCAGTATTAGATTTGTGCTGCAGTGATGATGATGATGGTGATGATGGTGATCAATCTTCCCAGCGTGACTCCAGGTATTACAGTGTAGACCTGGATCGTGGCCCCTCAGGTTTTGGCTTCAGCCTACGAGGGGGCAGTGAGTACAACATGGGCCTCTACGTTCTGGGACTGATGGAGGGGGGGCCAGCCTCCCGGAGCCAGAAAATGCAGGTTAGTGTGTTTGCTGTATGTATTAGTTGTACTCTATTACTATAATGTATCTAGGGGTATACTGCTGTTGTTGCTGTTGTTTGTTTTGGTACAAACCACTGTACGTAAGCATGTGTAGTTTTGTAGTGTAGTTCCAACACACATTTCATGTTGTCAGGGCACTGGGATAGTAGACATATTAAATTGTAGATAAGGTTACAATTTACAGTAGAAAGGCTAAAGTTCTGATAAAAATTTCCATGTTCTTAAATGGTTAAGACTCAAAAACTCAGATAATCTTTGCCATCAGGAATTTGTAAATGGGGTTTGATCAGGTTCTACACTGACATTAAACTGTTAACATAGAGATCGTAAAGCAAGTTGTGATATTGAAATAATGATGAAAGTATAATCAGCCAGTAAGTAACCACAGTATAAATTAAACATTTTTGGGAGGCATTTAAGCCTTTATTTGACAGACAAATGTCTCCAGCTGGACTCGAACCAAGGGCATTGAGGTTGCGTGGTATGTGCACAAACCATTAGGCTACCAGTATAATTTGAACATGTCACTGTAGGAAAAGGACGGTGTAGATAAAATGAATGATGACTTGCATACTTCACTTATTAATAACACCTATGCTTTTCCTACTTTGACAAGTCAGGATGTCTGATTAGTTGAGCTTACAACATTAAATTACTGAATGTCCTGCTGCTTTAACGATTAGGAAATTTAAAGTAATGGGCACGCTTTGTTCGTGTGTTGCGGCTGCAGGTGAGCGATCAGCTTGTGGAGATCAATGGGGACAGCACAGCAGGGATGACCCACAGCCAGGCCGTCGAGCAGATCCGAAGGGGAGGCCACCGCATCCACCTGGTTCTCAAGAGAGGAAACGGATACGTGCCTGACTATGGTAAGACACAGTAGGAGGGTCTGTGTATGAGTTCAGGATGTCAATACTGTGTGTGTTAATACCATGAGATTTGTGTTGTGCATTTGTTGTAGCTGTGTAAACTCCTTTCTCCTTTTTCTCTGGCACTGATTCTAACTAAAATACTTTCTCTTTTGGGGTGTTTTCTCTCATTGAAATCCATCCACATTTCTGGTTCATTTAATCTTTTTTGCTTTTACTCTACCTACGCTACTTTTTCCCATCTCACTTTGGCCTGTCTCTGTTTGTCACTTTTCCTCCTCTCCCAAATATTTCTCTCCTTTTATCTCCACGACCTTTTTTTTTCCATTTTTCCTCTCTCTCAGTGGAACTCTCCAGTTTGTCTCTATGTATGACCAACTCCAAGCTAGGCGAGCCTTGCTTCTATGTCATTGGACGGACAGAGAATACGCGGTTGGTAATGGTTCCTGTTAGTTCTCCCATTTTCTGTCTCTACATTCCTGTAATCAGTCACCGCTGCTGTCCCTCCTTTTAGTGAACGTGTGTTGGATATCCTCATTATAAGAGCATTTTGATTAAGTAGTAATGTAGAGATGTGCAACATTATGTTTCTTGTTCATATGTTCTTGATCTCTAAACAGAGATCAAGAACCTGCTTCACAATTTATAAGTAGAATTATTTAACAGGAAAATTGTTTAACTGCACAATTATAGAGTGTACTGATTATCATATACTGTATGTGTCATATCTGCAATGAAGGGTTATCCAAAGGTTGAAAATAGAAAGCAGCTGGTGTTACACAAGCTGACCTGATGCCTCTCTTGCAAAAAAACACTTTGTAAATTTCAGAGCTCTTTAATAACAGATTACATAATGCTCTCTGCTAGAGATTTTGCTATTCCTTTCTCTTACCTGCCTATTCAGTCTGTTTTCTCTTCCTCTCTCCATTTTCCCTCCCCATATAATGTGTGCCCAGGCCATGAGCACAGAATCACCTCCCCCTCCCGCCTGCACCACCCCAAGGAGCAGGGTTTGGCTGCAGTAGACTCCACGGGGTGGAGGGGGCACAGCTTGAAGCAGCGGAGGAGAAGCAGGTCTTCAAATGGACGAAAGAATGGAAGAGAGCCAGGAAGGAGACGAAGAAGATGGGCCTCAGTGGGAGGGGGGAACTCCAATTTAGAAAGCCCCACCTCTAAGCAGGGAGAGAGGTCTCGGGAAGCTAGGTCCAGGAGGAGGAAGAAAAGAGAGTTTCAGAGTTTACCCAGAGATCCCCTCAGGAATTATGATGATAGTGAAACAGAGAGGGGGAAAAAAAAGGAGAGGGAGAGGGGCAGGAGCAGAGAGATAAAAAGCAGGAGCGAAGGGAGGATGAGGATGGGAGAGGGTGAAGAGGAGCCTGAGCAAGAGGACAAGCAGAAGATGCCTGCTGTTCAGCAGAGGGTGGAAGAAAGGGCTGAGGAGGCAGAGGAGAAAGTGAATGTAGAAAGAGAAGAGGATGTTCACTTACCCATTCCAAGTCCAATCCAAAAGCTTCCCAGACCCAAACAAAACTTGGAGGCAGCGTATGATGAAAACTGGGACGTGGCAGCGGAGTACAAGAAACTGAGGCAAGAGCAGGAGCAGGAGAGGTCGCGGGATGATGACAGGTGTGAAAATAAAAAGACAGAGCTGAATGAGGATGAGAAAGACGATGAGGTAGAGGGCAAGCGCAACAAGAGGCTTTTACCAAGTGTTGCTGCGATAGAGCCGGCGTCACAGAGAAATTGCTTCTCTTTCCTCACTCCCACACTACCCGTAGAGCAGCTGGGGGACGTTGAGTCAGAGTCTGGAGGCAGTGACGATAAATCTGACGGCAGTGTGTCTGCTGCCAGTATCTCAGGTCTTTCTCTGCCCGCCACAGAAGCAGGCGGGCGCAGGGCAGCAGTGCTGCCAGGCCCTTGGCCTACGCCCAGCCAGCAGGAGGTGGCTCAGATCTCAGTGGGGAACACGCAGCCCGGAAGGCAGACAGGGCAGGGGAGAGGAAGAAGCACTGTCTCTTGACTTTGGCCAGGAAGTAGAGCATGCAGCAGCTGAAGGATACTGCATCAGATTCTGCCCATCTTACACTGTAAGACCTCGACTTGTTGTCTGCAGCTACCCACACTACCAACATTTTCTCTCAGTCACTTTTATATCTACAGTGGTATGAAGTATTATTCTTTGTGCCTTTTTACAGCTGAATTCTGGCTGATGTTAAATGTCGATATCACATTTTAACTTGTAAATGACACCTACATGATAAAGTTATGTCTTTTTTGCTGGTGAAACAGCAACGACATGGTCTTTTTTTTCTGAGGCGCCATTGTCATCATTATGTTGCACTCTCTTTATGTTATGACAGATGTTTCCAGGACAACAAGGCACTATATTTCAGACTACTTGATTTAGCCTACTTCCTCACTCTCAGTCACCTTTCTACTTCTCTCTGACTCCTTCAGCAGTGTCCTCTCTTAAGTACACCCACCCCCCACCCACTGTACACAGACTGCATAAACATTCATTTATACCTCATGATGATACTGAGCAATAATAATGCAACTGTCCAAGACTATCAGCCATCCATATCTGCACCCCATCGATCTGGTCTGAGAGGAAACAGTGTAACGTGTTTGTACAATACCCTCTTTGTCTAATGTGGGCACTTGCCTTGACTTGTAATGTTGTTCTATATAAATGGAATATTTGACTCTAATAATGCAAATCCCTTTTGAGAGCCAGTGTGAAATCTATATTCTGTAAATATTTGTAGAGAGATGAATGACAGAACCTATTGCAAATACAAAACTAACTGAAGCCAAGCCCTGATTTGTATTACTATATTGTAATACATCATGATAAGTCTATATATATATATATATATATAAATATATATAAAAAATATATGCACTATATCTATATATTATATAAAGCAGTTAGTCATTATATATTGTGATGAGAAATAATGTGAAAATTGGTATGTAGCTTTTGTGAAGGCTCATAATGTAAACAGACTAAACTATATTGTTCCTGCCCTGTTTATAAATGAATGTTTTGTAATATGCTGCTTGAGTGTGGATTAGGATACTCTGTGTCGTACCATAATTCAAAAGTCAACAAAAAAAAAAGCCAAAATATGCGTCCTGTGTGAATATTTCAAGTACTGTTAATATTGTGTATGTGGGTTTAGAACAAAACCACTGTCTAGATTCTACAGAGTGCTGTGCCCGTCGTGCCACGTACAGTTGCCTTGGTAACATAAACCAGTTTATCCTAACCACTGATTTTTCTTACTGTGAAAACCCTTGCTCTGAGGTCTCTAATGCAAGAGGTGGGCGAAGCGTTTAATAATTTCAGTCATGCCAAAAACAAAAAAGCCCTTACGATGAATCCACAAAAAATAAGAAATTATAAGTCTCTGCAGTGTAAGACGGCAAAATATTGTATGATTTTGTTTTGCTCTGTTTTTTAGAAATTCTGTTGTGGAGACAAACAGGCGCCAAGCTGAATGGATACTGTGAGATGTTATTTTTCTATGAATTTTTTTTTTTGAAAAACTCAGGTTTTAAGATACTTTGCTCTAGACGGGCCATTATAGAGGAGGGAAACCTGTGTGCATTTCATAACACACAGTGGATTCGCATGATTGAACTGCTAAAGCAATCTCATGTTAATTTTTTTTCTTTATGGCAGCATTTGGACAGGCAGACTGTTACAGCTGTTTATCACCAGCCCATAATTATCTTAAGGTTGATGCTATAAGTGAAGTCATTCCTTCATTTGTATCCATTTATGAACAAACCACAGGACTGAATGAATTTCTGGGTTTGCATTGATGTACCAGAAATGGTAGTAGCCCACAGTGACCAAACCTACATACTGTATTCCCCAACCAGTGACCATACAGAGTAACTCAGTAGCCTACTAAAATATGTGAGACTATTATCATTATTTTATAACGTTTGCTATTATTCTTTTTTTAGATTTTCATTTCCTATGGGAGGTTATACGGCTGAACTTTAAACACCTTCTAATAAACTGCAAATAAACTACTGAAACAATTTCCTCAGTGGTCATGCATGTCATTCTTTTATTGCTTTTTTTTTAAACACCGGAAGTGGCACAGTAATGGACAGCAGATGGCAGCAAAATTATAGGCTAGAGGAGATTTAGGAGAGACGGGATTTATTTGGTTTTATGGAGTGTGTGTTTGTGTATGTGTGTGTGTGTGTGTGTGTGTGAGAGAGGGAGATTATTTTGAGAATCCCATACAAAATGATATATCTGAGAATAAATCAGTTGACATTAACTGTCAATTTCTTGTCGAAGATGAATGAAATCCATCAAAGAAGTAAAAAAAAAATCATAATTTCCCACAGATCAATTATTAAACCTGAACAGGGATTTTACATTTTCCATGTAAGTTCACCACTCAGTCTAATATTAGTTTCTAATATTGTACAGCACAGGCAGGTTCACCTGTGTCATTATACGCAGTGAGGAGAGGGTAAATTTATAGTGTCTCAGCTCAGATATGAGTACTTAAGTACTGCATCTAAAAATAACATCGCTCTGAGGCGCTGTCTTTCTCTCATGTTGTCCTAAGCCTTCCGTCTGTTCAAGTCATCTCAGACGCAAGAAAATATAACCGTAGTAATAACAGCACTAGTCCCTCTCTAGTGCAGTAGATGCAGGAGATGGACTTTAGAAGTGGAGTCCTACAGTTCAAATGACGAGCTTTTTAAATTTAGATGAGGAGAAATTAGTAAGAGTATGATGAGATACAAGATTGCTTCCTAGTTGGTAATTTATCCACCTGTACACCACGGATTCATTAGCGCTCAATTGTGTTTGTAAAATCTGTAAAGCTGCGATCAAAGATGCAAAATTAGAGTCTGGTTGCACCTTCAAAATAAAATGTCATCTGTATGTGTCCATGGTGTGTTTATTCTACTCAGCATCCAAGAAAGAAGTCCAGTTGCCATGACATCAGATAACTTTACCTGGATGTTTGAGTGTGTTCATAGACATTTTACACAGTTTGGATTCAAATGTAAAATTGTAACTGGATATAACTGTCATTTGTTGAAAACATTGTTTCTGCTCCTCAATCTGCAATAAATTCTTACACTTTTACCAAATACCTCATAACATAACATAGCCACTGTGTAATTTATAGGATGATACCGTTTCGGGAATACTAAATCACATTTTCTTCTGTTTTAAAATACTGTAATGAAATAAAAATTTCAAACCTCCATGAAATAGATAATCACAATACTGCAATATTCTGATGTACAGATGATAGAATGGCTAATCCGACATTCGTTCTTAATTTTCCAGTATAGTACCATGCATGCACAGATGGATTAAACTACATGGGGACCCCGAGGCAAAAAAGAACTGTGGGCCCCAACACCACCATCATTTTTCTGTGTTGTGTTTATATCATGTCACCATCAAGAAATCAGCTAAAACAGCTTGTTGAAGGCACAATATGAATGTAATATACACTTTTTAGCCAGAGTCTCCAGATTAAGCAACAACCTATTTAACAGACCTTGTTATTTCAACTATTATGAAGTTGAAATTTGAGTTCAATGAGCAGTTAATTTAATAACCATACACAACACACAGTTGTGTCTGGCACAAATGGAACTAGCCTAGTTGGTAACATGGTTTTAGTTTTGTCAGCAATTTAAGAATTTAGTTGTAGACATGAACAAAATGGGCATTCAAACAGATTTTCCTTGCTTTTGGTTGTTTATGCATTCGTAGTCCTGTGTAAGGCCACACACACAATGTGAATGACACAAAAATAAAATCTTTGCTAATTCATTCATTCTTACTGGGTTTCAGTTTACTTGCATGACTGTTTTCCAGCAAACGTGTTCCTCTTTTCACCAGTAGTCAACTTAGCTGTCACTGCTCCACGCTTTAAACTGGCTCTTTTATTTTGAAAGTCTCGGAGGCGGAGGTCATTTATCACACTGGGTAACTTGACAGTGATGCGCTTCGCTGGAAAAGCCGCACTCATCGCTGCACAACACACGCGCAAGGAGCGAAACGTCTGCGTCTCTGCGCCAACGCACAGCGGCGGTGGAGGCACTGAAGAAGATTTGCGGGAGACACCGCTGCTTGGCTTAACGAGCTGATACAACTGAAACTCGTCTCAGATAAGTAGGAAATATATCTCAACCTGTTTGTTTAGGCCGATTTCACATCATGCGTCCAAAGCGGCAAAACAGAAAAGTGTAGTTTAAAAGATTTTATGCCGACCACTGAGACTTTCGGACTCTCAGAAACATTCCGGATTGTTGTTGGCCTTTAAGTGGTGTCAAGTTTTTACCTCCGAAGTCTTTGTGAATGCGTGATGTGGAAGTAAACTCTGCGCTGTCTTTTTGGATGAAAAAGCCCAGAGACTCGTATTTTGGGAACTAATCTGATTTTGAAAGCACTGGAATGTAGTTCTGAGGGAGCGGAGGGGAGTATTTGGACCTCAGAAATGAACTTTTGTCAGCTACTTCTGCTCACTTTCTGTGCTTTAAACACGCACAGAGCCATGGGTTGAAAGAGACGATGCTAGATTGCGGGGATACTCAACGTGGGAGGGAGCAGAATTTTCTGTGTTATGTAATGATCGACAGTGCCTGATAATTAGTGGTAGATCATTACTTGCATCACCCCCCACCCCCACCCCAATACCCCCATCCCCCTTCCCCTGTATATTGAGGAGGCTCAAGAGCGGTTGATGCATATGAGATGTTCTATAACTAATAACTAATAATAATGAACTAAGACCTCTTAAAGTAAATCAACCGGACATGTCAGAGCTGAGTGGATAAATTAATAATTCTACATAAAGACAGGTAGACTTTTTTTTATTTTTTTTACCACATCATGGCACAGCATCTTTTAGCAAATACCTCCCAGTCCACCACCTCTCCCAGTCAGTCTCAGTGAGTGTTTTTTTAAGATTTTGATTAATGAATTCAACACCATGATGCCCCAACCTCTTGAACTGCTCAATGCTGATTTGGCGTGGTTGTACAAGATGACTGTGACTTTAGGAAATATGACAAACGTTGATGTTTTCAGCTTCTTTTTGAGCTTTGAACTCTTTTCTTGGCATTGCGATATTTTTAATGGCTACTAAGATGCTATAATGCTCACTTTTGCCCTCAGCTTTGGGGATATGTAGTCACTCTGAAATTCTTAACCTGTTAATCTCTGTTAATCCTGTTTCTGAACATCTGAAGCTCATAGTTCATCTTCACCAGAGCTTTTGTTGATCCCTCCCTCCCCCCCACTCATCAGGGCTGGTGGGGGGGGTGGATCTCGGCCCCTACGGGGTCAAAACTGTGGTGGTGGCTGGTGAGGCAGGGTTCCCACCATGGAGACCAGCCCAGAGAGCCCCAACCGGGCAGTGGAGTACCTCCTGGAGCTCAACAACATCATCGAGAGCCAGGCCAAACTCCTGGAGACCCAGCGCCGGCGCATCGAGGAGCTGGAGGGCCAGTTGGACCGGGTCAGCCAGGAGAACCAAGACTTGAGGCAGGAACGCAGCCCGCAGACACCTGGTTCAGACACCCCGGAGCAGAACCACAATCACAACCAGCCTCTGTCTCTTCCCATCCATCATGGCAGTGGTGGTGGCGGTGGCAGCGGGAACAGTAGCACCTCGACGGCTCAGGCGACATCTGGATCGGCCACAACTCCAGGGCCAAGCAGGGAGAGGAGGACCCACACCAGGCTGACCCGAGGCCTCTCCTGTGGCTCCTCCACCACAGAGCGAGACCGGCTTGAACGCACAGACAGCACAGACACCAACACCAGTTCCACCTTGCGCAGGAAGTAAGTTCTCCTCTAATACAGAAGCCTTCTCTATTGGTTTGATCTTCTATATCTTAAGTGGGTTCACATGTTAAGCCATCATAGAGGCAGGTGTACAGAGTGGTGTATAGCTTTTCTAGTCACCAGAGATAGTTCTCACAGTAATGAGACTAAACCCTAGAAGGAATATTTTAATACACAGAAATATTGAAAATCCTGGAGGATTATGCGTAGAGTCATAAGTGTCCAAGGTGTCCATGTCATCATATTGTTTGTAATTTTGCCTTCACAGGGTTTAATGTGTGGAATTATCACAGTCTATTATGTGATGTGTGTAGGAGTTGCATAGTAGTATGCTGAGGAAAACCAGGCAGGATATGTGTTATGGATCTTTATATGGCGATCTGAACTTTCTGGACCAGTGAAGCTCTTCTGTATGAAAAAAACCCACACGCTGTTTGTTTGAAGTGTGTTTTTCTTTTTGTCTTCTCTCTGAACTACAGGCTGTGTGAGAGTTCTTTTTTTTCTCTCAAAAACTCAAGGCTTGCCTGAAGTTAGAGTGCTGCAAACACAGCTTTGGCAAACAGCAAGTGCATCTGTCCTCGCTTTTTACATTTCACCACACACACACACACACACACACACACACAGATAGAGGTAGCTTTTGTTCTGGAAGCATTAAGCTTTGTGAGTAGGCAGCAATTCATGTGAAAAAGTACACAGTGAAATATATTGTCGCAGTCTTAGCGACAGAAGCTGTTGGTCCTTGTGCATATGATAACACTCTGTATGCAAAATTATCTTAGAGATTATTACTGGATTTTTCTGTTTTTTTCTGGTCCCCTTATTAGAGGTTGATTCAGACATGACCAAATCCCTTATCGATTAGAATTGTCTTTTCCTCCGCTGTCTGCCGTTCTGGCCCCCCCCCCCCATCCCTGGGGCTGACTTAGTCATTAGATTGGAGCACATATTAGTTATTTATGTGGGTGTTAACTGCAGTGATGAATTGCAAATGTAGATCTTGCTGATGCTCTCTTGTTAATTGCCTGTAGCAGTTGTAGCTGACTTTGGATCCAGGCTCAGACAAGCGAGTCATATGAAGTGTCACATTTAATAAAGAGTCACCCGCACAGACGAGCCATATTGTCCCTGTCTGGCTGTGACTCAGCCTAACCCAAAACTGGCCTATTAGCTTGGGTCAGAGACAAAACCCTCTTCTCTGATAATAGTTCAGATACAAACATGAATTTCTTTATTGTCAGTGCCTGTGACTCTCCAACGATGGCTCCAATCAGAGGAAGAGACAGACGGAATATGTGCGAGAGGGACAGGGAGAGGAAAAAGATGACAAGGGGGAAAGTGACTGAGCGACCTCGCTCAATGTGCCTCAGTCTAAAAGAGAAAAGGTGGAACACACACACTGATTTGCCATCTGTCAACAGGGTGTGTAAGAGAGAAAAAGAGAGATGAGAGGGGAGTCTGGGCCAAAGAAGGCAAGGCTCAGAGAGCTTCCTTTGTTTTCGTCCAATTAGTTTTGGTTCCTCCAGCAGGAGCTGTCATCCCTGCCCTGTGCTCTCTGTGCATCACATAACCCACGATTTTGATTTTGAACAAGGAAACTGAATAAACTGTCCCACTTTATTTTATTTTTTTTGCCATGCGTGCAGCAACTGCATCAAAACAAAGTAGCTCCTCTCCTCTTCTTTCTCCCAGCGGGATGCTGTAAACAGCTGTCCCAAATGTTACCCTATTTCATTCCTCTCCTATTAACGGCATTGTGAACAATGTGAGTCTGGGGGCATCGGGGGTGAACTGACATCAAGTCCCTCCTTCAGGGAGCAGCAGGGTTGAGGGCATTGCTGCAGCTTGCTGTGAGCATGGCAGATGTTTTTTGTTGCTGTTGTTTTTTGTAAGAGGTCATACAAGTGCATATATATATATATAGATATATGTGTGTGTGTATGTGTGTATCTTTATGTAATATATATGCTGGTGTGAAGGAGGGATCGGGCACAAACAGACTGCACTAGAGATTAAGTTAGTGTGACTGGAGTATAATTACCACTGGCCCAAGGGTGATGATTATTACTGAGGATTTTTGTGAGTGTGTATGTGTGCGCTTTAGGATATCACCTGCGATGTCCATTATTAGACAGCTACTGTGACCCCGCAGTCTGCCATGCAGGCTGTCCTGTTATGATGCTGTGACAGTTCTCGCTGCATGGGTGACAAATTGTACCCTTCATTATGAGCCATCCATACATGCAGCTGTGCTCATACAGCTCATAGGAGGAGAAGCAGGGGCAGCTAGAGGTCTTGGCAACAGCCCCAGTGGTGCTGAAGCTCAGAGCAGCGTTGTTATATAATCGCAAAAAATTAATAAATAAGGAGAGCTATCTTTTTCGTTCTTCACGTTACTCTCACTGGAATTGTTCAGAGAAGTTCCTGTGAAGGTGCTTGTGTCTCGGCTTATCTCTCTGTTCCATCATACCTCCATCTATCTCCCACTCCATGCAGGGCATTGTGGGCATGCGCTTTATTCTCTCTGAAATTGACATTTATTCTGTCTGGGGAATATGGTAAATGGCGATTGGCTTTTGTTTCTGAAGGAGCTAAAATTTGCTAATTTTGTGAAGCACACATAACCCCGTCCCCTTTTACAACCCCCCACTCCACTCCTTCCCTCTCTCCCTTCTCTTCTTCTCTCACATACCCATGTACACACACTTGCTCTCTCCCCCTCGCTGTTTCTGTTTCCCAATGCTGCAGTTATGACTCAGAGAAGCTGCAGAAATTACTTACGTGCTTTTCTATTTCTCTTCCCCTCTTTGCTCACCCGCTCTTCTTCCTGCTTTTAACTGAAGCACAGATATTGTCCATGATTAGGTAAATGGAACATTCATTCTTTACATTAACAACAAGCTGATAATGTGTGCTAATTTTGGAGTTAGGTCCAGTACTTTACATCCTGTAGTTGGTAAAACAGTGCACATACAACTTAGAGGAATGAACTGGCCTCCAGGCAAATGTGGGTAAGCTCAGCTGAGCCTGTTCTGACCTGCTCCAAACAGTCTGAGTGATGTGATGGGAGGAAATCTATTCTCTCTGGACTCACCACGACTTTCCAGAAGAAAAACAGTGAAGCTACAGCTTCCCTTTTCTCAAGAACCCAAACTCGTTTATTTTTTTCTATTTCGGACACGTAGTGGATTTAACAATGTGCAAATTAGGACAGAATGAAAATATTGCAAGGCTGCTAATTATTAGTGTGATGCAGTTGAGCTTGATGTAAATTTAAATGATGGATGTGTGTGTGGGAGGCAAGTGTATGTGGGTGGTGTTTTTTTGCCTTCTACCCGCCATTTCTGAGTGAAGTGAGTGTTCACGGCTTCATACGATGTGTGGCCTGACACATATTTTCAAGTATCAGTGACTCAATGCAAGATGAGCTGACCAGTGACCTCGGCTCTCTTTGAACATGGTCATCTTCAGCACAATGTGGCACTCAGGACTTTTTTTATTTGCATGCATATTACATGTTAAGGCACAGGGATTCACAGTTCCATTTGATGTTACAGTGTTGTCACACGTCATCTATTTTGAACAGTTTGTTGGCAGCATATACAGTAGTGCCTTGTGCCATTACATTTTACAGAGATAACTAGATGTGGCAACAGAAACAAGAGATAGAAAGGCAGACTAGTGATGTGACAAAAAAAACTGGTGGATTGTTCAGTTTACCTTCTACAACATGTTAAACTACAAGAGTCTCAGACAGATTATTGTTATACCCTCTGACCTGACCTTGCCTCTGTTATTCCTATTCCTGTCTATAGTCATTTTTCATTTGCCATCATTCAGCGTGTACCATCAGAACTGACGTTCGTGAAATGGTGAGGAGACAAGAGAATACTGTAGCTGTGCTGTAAAGTTTTTCACAGGAAGTAAAATGTCCTGGAACCCGGAGTGCTGTGAGAGATATAGTTGCTGTGGAAACTGTAAAGCTGTCCTCAAGGCAGTTACTATATTGCATTTCCATCCCTTCTCCCTCCCTCCTCCTCCACCTCCAGCTCCTCTCACCTATCCAGGGGTGGGGGAGGGACAGCTACATATCCTGGTACTGACACAACTTCCTCCTCTCTTCCTCCTCTCTGTGCCAGCCAGTCGGTTTTTTTAGCAGCCTCCATTGTTTTCTTTTAAATGGCAGTTGTGTGCAGCTAACAGTTGTGTCCGAACAACAGCCGTGGCCAATGAGCACAGAGAGTAGCGGTCTTGCTTTGTTATTAGTGTGGAGGGCTGAGTGTAAGCCTGCTGTCCATTCACCAGTGGGCTAAACATCACTGTGGATGTAATCTGCATCCTAGCTCTCGAGCATTCACACTAGCCTCTGATGCACACAGGTGCACTTCCACAGTCTTTTCCCAGCCGTTACTATGACTTTATTCAGTGTCATTCCTGTTCAAATGCACATAAGTGGCACTTTTGAGGCGGGATGTTTGTCAAACACTCACGCACACGTTCTGTGGAGCAGAATAGGGAGATTGGTTACCGTGGGAACGCTGTGAGCTCTTCTGTGAAGAACTCTGTGGGCGAGAGACACAGAATAGAGAGATGGAGAGAAGTGAAGAGAAGAGAGGGTAGGAGTGGGAGCGGGAGCAGGGTGAAAGACAGAATCCAGGATTGAATGACGGCTTGATGGGGAAGGAGGACACGTAGTGAAGACAGATGTGGCTGCGACGTTTTATTTATCACAGGTTACAGGTTGAAAAACGTCATTGAAAAGTTTCTCTGGCTGGCAACTGTGGACAATTAGTCATGCTTTACGACTGAGATCTGTTTCAGACTTTACAGAACATCCCTTCGGTGAGCTGCAGGGAGACCATTTTTTTGAATTACTCCTCCTGTGTCGCCCACATCACATTTAAATGAAGCCTAATTGTTCTTCATTGCGTGAATCAGATCCAGTTAAAATCAAACACACACATACACACCTATACATAAGTGCACACAAGCTCACAGGGTACAGCAGGTGCCTGGTGTGTGTGGTGTGAGTCGTAACTGTAACCGTGCCCCTCCTTACCAGTGCTTTTGCCTGGCACTCAACGCCAAACGCCCACACAGGCAGTCCACACTGTTGCCAAGCAGCAGGAGACTCAAGCTTGCAATGGAAAGCAAAGGGGGGGCGCGAGGGGTTGGTTGTGGAAGAGCTGGTGGAAGAGAAGGGGAGCGAGAGGGGTTGTGTATAAAAACACACTTAACTTTAAGCTACAACGCGGCGTGTGTGGTTATCAAACGTCTCTCTGTTTGTCAGCAGGAGTCAGGCGGGTCACTCACTGGAGGTGGGATGACGCAGTGCGCTCCCACACTCTTATTTCATAGACAATCCTGGGAAAAAAATGGTGAAAGCACAATTTGACTGGAGTTTCAGATTATACCCCCGAAAAGCCATGTGGATGTAAGTGGACGTGCTCTCTGAACGTAGGCTGCATTACGAAACTTTTGTTGTGGTGTGTAATAAAAAACATTAAAGAAACACCCTGCCACAACACTGCAGATGATTTCTTTCTATAATCGCCACATGTGAGCCTTGCTCCCACTCTCCTCGCTCATCTATACATAAACTCACCTACACGCTGACACCCCCGTGCCACTGCACAGGTTCGAGGAAACACTGATCCCAGCGACCACCATCACTCCACATCCTCTTTCCATTTCACATTCCTCCTCTCCTCTCCATCCTTCTTCCCTCCATTCCTCCTCTCCTCTCCATCCTTCTTCCCTTCATCCCTCCTCTCTTGATTATTTTCACCCTTGCCCTCCTCCGTATTCACCCTCTCCCACTCTCATGTAGCTCTCTCTCCTCCCACTCTTCTTCCTGCCTCCCGCCTCTGTCAACTCACTGCTTTAAATAAACGCCACCTCACACAATCTCCCAGTGTACCACTTATTCATTTTTGGCCTGTACTTCCTGTGTCCTCTCTGCTCTTCAAGAATATCTTTTGACCTGTGGTGTATTGATTTTTATCCTGATCTTGTCGCTTTATTATCTTGTTATTCTGTGTGCACCTGTTAATAACAGAGCAAGAGATGCATACATACTGAATGTGTGTGGGTTGTATGTGTGTTTTGTTTTTCTATGGAGGAGTAAAAGAAGGAGGAGGGTGATTGGGGCATTGTGTGTGTTTTTCTGTGTGTGTATGTGTGTGTATGTTCTTTATGGCACTCAGGGATTCAGGCATAACTGCTCAGGAAGCAGAATTCAGATCCTAGATGAGTCTGTCAACACACGATACGCTGGGGATACTCTTAAGAGGAGGAAATAGTTAGCACTGGCAAAATACAAATCCTGGCAGTGCAAGACCATGCAGTGTGTACAAGCCTGGTTCGGGCTTACATAAAAGCACCTCTGCCTTGCTTCACATCTCCATCCAAAGCTGAACAGGTCAACGGGTTCACTTGTTCAGAATATTTTGTTTCTCTATGCTATAGAGAACTAATAAAGAGAAATTAACAAGACATGGTTCACAGGTCTTAAGTATACTTGGCAATATAAATACCTTTGCTGGTTAATTAAGCCTAAACGCCACCTTATCAAGACGCTGACTTGTAACTTGTAACTTGTAAACTGCACTCTGCACAGTATACTAGACATGTCGTTATTTTCAAAAGACACAGTTTATTAATTAATTGTATTTCAGTCTGATAAGTAGGATTAAAGTGTAATATATAATATATTTTTATTATCAAATCACACACACACACAAAACTATTCCCAGCAACCCTGCATTGTCTGTGACCAGTGTTGCCAGACGTACGATAATTATCGTATTTGTACGATAATTTTACCCTCTGTACGATGTGCGATCAATAATTCCAGAAATCCTATAATGTACGATAATTTGACTGCTTCATTTTATGGCTACGGTATTTTATTAGCACGACAAGGTACAGATCTTCTTTTTTTCATCCTGCGCAGACACACTTAGCTTGTTTATGCGCAATCGCGTGTCTTAACAGCCAATCAACGCACGATGTAACACGTGATGACGCACGACGTATACAACGAGTGGTTTGAGCGCGGAGGGA
>JAUMHL010000028.1:20612195-20693939 GCA_032362345.1 Sandelia bainsii | reverse complement strand
TATAATATGCACAGTCTATGATAATGTGTTATTGAAGCTGATTGTCTGAGCCACTTCAGAATGCAAATTGCGTGTGTGCGATAATTTTCCTCAAAATACGATAATTTTAAGCTGCTGGTACAATACTTCAACATTTAATATCTGGCAACACTGTCTGTGACTGTTGATCAGTTCCAAGCTCAGTAGTAAAAATTCCACCCCAACTTCTGCAGCTCACAATTGTTCCTACTAAAGAGAGGAGTCTTTAAACCTAGAGGAAGAGACAGGCGGACAAACAACTAGCTGAAACAAGCTGAGAACACAACATTGACATATCAGAGGTTTAAGGCGAATGTTTTAGCAGTTATACTAGAGAATAGATGGATCTCTTGACCTTGTGTTTACCAGAGACCTTTTTTTAAGGCTTCTAACAAAAAACTCTTTCAAAACACGAATTGACTTTGTGATAAAGGTGCAAAAATGCACTAATTTCCATTTTGTAAGTCTCACTCCTGCAGCAGTCCAATACTTATTCTCTCTTAGCTCTGTGTTTGGTCTCTACCAGCTCCTGAGGGAAACAGGTCTTAAGATGCTAACTGATCTGCTCTGTGTTCACCAGCTGGTTGCTAAATGTGTCTTTTTGCTGCTATGAGCTGAGCAGGATGTGCACAAAGGGCTTTTAGAGCATTTGTGTAAAAACGCTGCTTGCTGGGGGCGAAACAATGAACTATAAGCTGATATAAAAGTCCATACAGCTGAGGGGATGTGCTGATTTACTGTAGGTGATAATTATATGTTGTTTGAGTGACCCCTCACAATTTCATATTGTTTTCACGTTAGCATATGATAGATTATACCTGAGAAAAATCTTTATTTTAGCCACTGTAAGTAAAGATTATGTGTATATGTGTATATAACTTACATTTTTAAATAGTTGGCATTGTAGCTTTTAGCAAATGCAGTTCAAACATGAGTAAATTGTGTATTTACAGTATTAGAGACTATTTTTAGCTGCAAATGTGGAGCACAAGTAAGTATTTACAGGCAGGAGGGTGTATATTGGTTTGACCCAAAATAAACTTCAGTTCCTATGTTCATGGTAATGGAGTAACATATTACCCTGGCTCATTGATGTGCCTCTAGTTTTTGGACAGAGTACTGTAAAAAACTTGGCTACACAGGCAACATTTGTTCCGGATCAGTTAATTTTTAGGCTGTTATTCAGTATTTTGTTGTGGTCTTTTATTGAGATTTATTGATAGTAAGAAAATATAGAATATCAACACACTTATCTTATAATATCGCTATCACTTTCTTTGTTTTTCAAGTGACCAAGACATTCTGAAATTGTCTTTGGACACCTCGTCGTACACACATGGCCATCAAACAAGCAGGTCAATTACAGTGACAGCTTAAGTGCAAAATCTCACTTCCGTTGAAACCCCCTTTGCTGCATCTCATCTCCTTCCCGTGCTTCTCTGAAAGTGTTTCCACGCTACAATGACGGGGACTGTGTGTCCTTGACAGCAGCTGGACCCAGTGAGAAACCAGCCATTTACATGCTAATCTCAACCACTGCTCACTCTTCAGCTGCTCACTCACAATCTGCAGATGGAACATCTCTAATTCGGGTAGCAGAGAGCCTTTTGTATTATATATGCACTTTTGCATGCATTACAGAAAGTGGTTTCCCATTTTCATACAGGATGATCCACAGACGAACTCCGCTGTAGATCAGTATAGAGCTTTATATAATCCATCAGAGGGGTTGGAGTTTCTCTAACAAAACTTTTTTAGCATCAAGTGACCTCAGGCTCTACTCTGCTTGTTTGCTTCATGTTAGTCTTTAAACCACCTGTAATGCATCTACTAGGAGTTGATTTTACAAAGCCTGATGCGTTTGTGAGGAGGCGTATTTCTAAGATGTGTCACCTTGTCTTTGTCAGTCTGTACAAATTTGTACCTGTTTCTCCTTTTAAATGTGCCATTCTTTGCACTTCCATTGCCGCTCTATGATTTGTCACTATCAATGTGCAGCTTCAAATCAATGCTCAGTCTCTCTTTCTGCTTTGCCGCTGACTGTTTGTGTGTCTGTTTTTCTGCTTTCTTCATGTCTCTCTGTGTGTCTCGTCCATCTCTGGTCCTTCCTGTCAGTGTCCGGCCATCGTCTGTCTCAGGGCAGCCCATCTCTGCTCCCACCACTCCTACAGCAGCGAGCAGTGCTGCCTATGCCTCTCTGTTCCCCACCAGTCTGACTGTTCACAGCTTCGTCAGTCTCCATCAGTACTGCTGCCCCTCTACTGACCAAAGCTCACAGCAGGAGGACAGGTAAGGGCCACTGCAGGGCCTGAGTACAGTGAGTACAACATAATAAAAACAAATCAATCACACAAGAAGCCTGTGTGGTTGTACCTGCAACTATCTGAAAGCCTGTCAACAATTTCCAACTCTCCCTCAACCAGTGGCCCATCCATTGTCACCATCACTTTCTTTGCAACTTTGTGTGCCTGCTTTCCTACTTTACCTCCTGCACCCCCAACTCCTCCTAAGAGCCTGTGCTTCAGTCTCCTGCCACTCCCAGGTGTGACTAATAGCTGGAATTAGGCCCTTCTACCTGCTTGAAAAACACATAGCTCCTCGCAGAGAGCAAGGGGGAGCAGTTATCTTCGATAAGCTATGGGGCCAAGGTGGACTGAGTCACAAGTGAACGTGGTGATTTCTCACCCTCTTTTCTCTCCTTCTTGTTTTTCTCCTCCAACTGATGCTGTTCTTAGACACATCTGTACATGATGCTCCAACACTGCCATCTAATGGCATTCGACGGCTGTAATGTCCATATACCCAGTGTAGAGAAAACACCATTTTTAATAAAGATGCATGTTATTTCTAATGAATTGAAATCATTTTTGTAGTGTCCACCTATAGTATTTGCTTTCTGCTTTCTCTGCTTTTTTTGTGTCTCATGTTGTTTTTTGCTCTCTGTCCTCTTTCTTTTTCTCTGTCTCGTCCTGTCTGTCTGCCTTCCTGTGTTTTGACTCGTCCTGTGTTGCTTTCCAAGAGAGGGGGGTGAGGATGAGGGTGCCCATCAGTTCTGTTGCTCTGCCTCAGGCTGCAATAGCCCGTCCTCTCGCTGAGCTGAGGTGTGGCTGGCTGCACAGCGACTCACTCGCACATTTACCTGTGAAACGACTGTCACAGTTTATGCTGCCAGAAAACTGAGACCTCACTGTGTACCAAAAAGACAAAGTCCTGCTGCATTTTAGCAGAAAGAAAATAGATGCAAATGCATGCAACTTGTAGTTTGTGACAGTTGGTATGTGTGCTGTGACAGATTTATAATATGGTTTGTGTGCTCATTTACATTTTAAAGAGTCTTGAAGTTGTTTTCTCCTTGTAGTCTTTGCTAATTTGTTTCTTTTCTTGCAGCCATATCAGGCTGTCAGAACGCATCATCTTTGTCTGCTCATTAATGTTGCTCTCATGCTTATCTTGGATACACTAGTTGAGTCATGTCAGTGTGGATGTGCTCAGTAGTCACCATTTGTTATGTGTGCAAATTGCTATAAATTCACATCCCAAACCATTATGCAATGTCTGAGATGCTAGCCTGCTATATCATATAAATGTAAGCCATTTATTTAATGTTCATTTGATTGTTGGTACACACCTGACACTTATTCTGTCATCTGTTATGTTTATTCATGACCTTGAGGAGATTTATCTTGTTGATTTCTGCACAAAATAAAGATGATCTAGTTCCTGATAATACGTCACTTCTTTCTTTTAAAATGTGTGGAGGTGAAATACTGTAAGTGTCACTCTAATTGCTCTGTTATGTTTTAGTCATGCTGGAATGTTGCTCGTACATACCCTCCTCATTTGTCTGTGCCTCAAGCACAATGTACTCATCCACACACAAAAATTAATTATAGAAATTCTATTTTTGGCAATATGTTGATTCTGTGGTGCGCATAATCCTTGAATGTTAGTGCTTTCCTCTGCAGAACACATACTCCATTATTGCTGCTAACCTGTGTATTGCTGTTGTTGCTGAAAACCTGATGTCTCCAACTTTGGATAAAAATTTTGTTTGTCTGTTTGTTTCTAGCCAAAGTTTGCAATTTTCTAAATGAACACAGGAGCAAACGTTTGTAGTTGTTTCTCAGGACATTGATGAGCTACTGAACCACAGAGTGTAGTATAACAGATTTAGTGTATGTCATGAGTTCATAATGCAACTATGCTACAGAACAATGTTATTTTGATGCATAGTGCATATAAAACTGACAGTTTTCTCCCTAATCTCTTGTCTAATTTTCCAATTAATTCTAATTAAGGTGTTTTCCATCTCAGCTGCTTCAACACACTATACCCATGTGTCCTTAATTTACATTTACGTTACATTACAGACATCAGGATAAACCACTGGTGTCCCATCATACATTCTGTCTCAGAAATGGGATAAAAAAGCAATAGATGAAACAATATACACTTCTTGTATTTTTCCACTCCTTTTTTTCCAATAAATGAATCCACTTCTTCCATGTGCCTATTCATCTTTTCCTGTTACTGTTGCTGTGCTGTTATGACGTGTTTCTGTTTGGTGTTGTGTAATAAAAGTGACTGCTGGGCAGGTTTAAAGAGAAGTTCATAGCTGTCAAAAGACTGCCAGGAATGTAGCCCGTGCAGCGAGAGAGTGAGTGAGGAGAGTCACAGAAAGAGAGAGAGAGGGTGTGTGTGTTATTACGATGCTCCAGTATGTGTGGGACCTTTCTCTGACAGTAGCAGCATGGTAAGAACTGAGCTTTTTTTCACTTTTCTTTCACTTGTAAGACTGTCACAAATAAGTGTTTAGTGATTCACCGGTGAAAGAGGACGTTACCTGTTACACCTGTGTGTTTGTACAGTGGCCTACACTGCAGTGATAGTGCACCTATGACGTGGTTGGTACAGTAGATTACCGTGTAGGTACAGTGTTATTGAATCATCACAGACAGCTTGTACAACATGTCATTTGTTTTTTAAAAGAAAGAAACCATTTGGGAAGAAAAGCACATGCAAATAAAAGGGTGATAGACCAGGTACTTACAGGAACCTGTGTGACAGAGTGTACATGCCATTCAGGTGACAGATCACATACCTTTCAAAGCCTGTAAAATCTGCCAGATTGTCATCGCTGTCATGACTTTAGCTCTTTAAATTAGTTATACTTGCATACACTCTTAGAAAAGTTTGTCATGTTAGTTTGAATGTCTGTTGGGGAGGATTTGTCTACTCTAATGGAGGCAGGTAGTCAGCATTTATGTGTGTAAGCACAAGCTCCGTTGGGGCCAAATTAGCTGTTCCCCAACCTGGAAGTGAATGAAGCAAAAAATATCAAAATAATGCAGTTTGTTGTTTAGAACAGTCTGTACATAACAGTAGATGTTACATACAAACTATCAGTAGATCAAGAAAGTGATGAAAGTTGACATTATTCTATCTACTCACAGTATACACAAGACTTATCTTTCTTGTTTGATTTCAAAAGATTCTCTGATAAGTTGCCGCTTACAAAACATTGCCAATGTTCAGCTGCTCAGCTATGGCCCTCCAATAAATCCAGTCCCAATACAAGGTTTTTCTCTGATATTTTACTACCTGGATATAACATGCAGTTGTATCCCCTACTGAAAAAACCACATAGTCTGATTGAGCTTTGAACCAGAGGGATCTGGGTCACAGACAGAAGTGAACAATGTTTGTCTGATGGGAAGCTTGAGACAGCAAAGTGGCCAAAGGGTGTTGGCGGTTGAGGAATGCTCCAATCTGACCCATGAATGATTTCGATTGTTTCCTTTCACTTTGGCCATTTGAAAGAATTGGACATGTAATCAAATTATTCTGGCAGTAGATTTATTTTGTGATGGAGAGAACATTTCTTGTTTTCAGTCTCTTTTGGCTGTAATTTAAGTCCTGAAATTAATGTCAAATGTTATCACATCACACATCACAAAAAGTAATTAGCTGGAATCTGGCTGAAGGCATTTCTGCATTTGTTATCAGTCCCAGTCCACATCAAAGACACAGGCAGAAAATACTGTTTTGAGTAGTATTTCTGTTTTATGTTATTTTTGAAGATCATGATATGACGATATCATGTATTATTTGTAATTGTATGATGATGAGTAGGTTTTGTGGGTACCTTTATTTTGATGCTAATCCTTTTGTATTTTTTGCATTTACTTAAGTAAAGGTCTGAATGCATGACTATATTCAGTATTTTTACACAGTGGTATTCATACATGTACTTAAGTACAAGATCTGACTATTTCTTCCACTGTTAGTCACAGGGGGATATATATTTATTTGCTAATAAGCCTCCGAACTAATGGCAAAAAGGACACCAAAGTTGGAAATGAAGATATTAAAGGGGAAGTGAGATGACTACACCGAGTCGATGCTCAGGTGGAAATGAGTCAACACACACAGTAGATCGATGCAATTATGGCAGACAGCAGAGAGGTTAATCCCCCAGCCTCCATGTCCTGCTGTGGGTTTGATGGCACACTCAGATCTACTGCTGCTCTTTCATATGTGCACATACACACTGTCAGAACATCAATATTATATAAGTAAGGGCCAGGAGCCAGAGGACTGCATAGAGTTGACATTGTATTTGACTCCATACACTCCCATTCACTTTTTAATTTCTCTCATCAGAGCTCTTGTCATTTTCTGCCCACTTCTGTTACTCTTTTCACACTATCGGCAATCACTCTCCTGTTTATTAGATTCCAACCATCTGTTTCAGCTCCAATTAAATGGTTGGAGGGAGTGAGACTCTGAACCAGTCTTTATGAGGGAACCTCCAGAGAGCACCTCTCTCTGGCACTGTAACAGGAATGCAGGGTTTCTTACATAAGTAATGAGGTGCTGATGCCAGCTGTGATATGGCCACACAAACTTTTTACTCATATATCATCCTCACCTTGTCTCTCACCACTCACCACTGCCTGGCTCTTGCTGCAGGCAAATTAAATGGTTATTTAATGCATGCATGTTTAGGGCCTTGCACGGAAAAAAAGAACGAAAAAGAATGTATTTATTTTATTTCAAATATCTCGCAACACTTTATAGCTTTAATATATACACCTTATTGTGAAACTCCTTCTATAAAGAACACTCAGAGGAAGAAATTCTAATATGTGATGTTTGCACAGATCTCTCTGCATTTATACTGTGGAGACAACTGTGGCTACTGTCACATAACCCATATAGTTGTTAGTATATACACAGTATTTAGATTTTCTTTCTTTATGAAATGTGAACACATGACAGCAGAAATCAGAAAGGATTTAGAGGTAAAAATCCATCAGAGGATCATCTATGAATATTCAGAGCCAAATTTATGGAACCAGGGCTTGTGGATGCCTAATGTTGCATTGCATGTATTTTAGGTTTCTGTGACTCAGTTGAATGAAAATACCATCTGCGCCTGCTGATGTGGATAACAGGACATTACAGTGTGGATGAGTCTACCTGTTGTTGCTGCACAGAGTGTCTTGTTTCCATCCTCAAAAAGAGCAGTTTCAAGCAGCTCAGAAAAAAAATTCTGTTCACATAGTTTATTCAGCACAATATGTAAATAACTATTAAAGATGATTAATAATATATTAATGATTTAGAAAGGTTTCCAGTAAGTTTAGACAATGCTGTATAAGCTTAGCTCACTCAGAAAGATGCACAGATACATGATGTTATTTTAACTGTTGTTATAACAAGACAAGTATTATGTAGACTGTCATTCACAACCTGGGGAGCATCTTCAACACCCATCTCAATGGTGATAACAGTCAATACATTGTCATGGCAACTACACTTCTTATCCTAACAACTGCCTCACCGCCTACAGAGGTCCCACTGCAACCGTCACCAAGCAACCCCCTCCCTCTTCTCAGTTTCTCTATTTAAGGAGCAGAGGAGGAGGAATGATAAATGATGCTGCACAGAGGGAAAAAAAACAACATTTTAGCAGATGGAGTTGTGTGCCACAACTTGTTGCTCGTAATTGATTTGCTCAAAATGGAAACAAAGGTCAGCTTATCAACACTGTGATGAATTTCTTGCAAACATGTATGCATATAAATATATGGTTTGGGTGTTAAATATTCACAACACAGCTTAACTGTGGTGCTGTGAACTTTCCTGTAGATGTCAGAATTTTATCTTTTTATAACAGGGCGTTTGGATGATTGTATTATGCAACATAATGGAGTTGTCTTCAGTGTTGCTGTTGAAGTCAACAATTATTTAGCTGGGTCATGTGTTATTTGAAGGCACAGGATGTTATTCTCAAAGACCCTGCATTGTACACTGGTCAGAGGGGAAACTCTGTCCACTGTAGAGATTAAGAGTCTTGGTATTAATGTTGATGGTTGGTATTTCACAAGCATCACTCACAAGATCAGAACATAAAATACCCACAAGTAATTTCCTTATTCCCAGAGAACCTGTTTCCCCCATGTTTTGTTTTTTCCAAATAACACTAACACAGGAAGTCTGCGATCCAATGGAACAGTGACAACTCAAGGAGTGAGGGAGGGAGGAGGACATTAACTGACCCGCTCAAAAGCAAAACAGTCAATAAGCCACCATTTTAAGCCGTGTTTGTCATCTATAATAATAAGAGATACAGAGCCTAAACTGTACAAAAGGTAGGGAAAGCACAAGTAATGCTATGTAATGCAGTAATGCTAATCCATGACCCCAGCTCGCAGCCTTCTTATGGGACAGGGCACAGCTGACAGAAGGGGGTGTAGCTAACACAAGGAGGAAATGTGGGCAGAACCATGTGACTATGGTTTTTCTCACCCTAAGTAACTGACATGGGGTGGATTATGCCTCGGCAACAGTACGTAACAGGACACTGGAAGATTTCTGGACTTACTTGAATCTTTTTACGTTTTATGATTATTGTTATATTGACTGCAAATTGGGATCCATTCAGTTTGTACAAAAGTTTACTGATAGTGTGATTGCACGTTATATCTTCTTGCTGTTCTGTGTTTTGTGTAATATACACAGAGAAAGTGAATGTAGGAGGAGATGTTTTTTGCAAGTGTTTTGTGTCATAGTGATCAGCAGGTGCCTGTTCTACTTTTGCTGTTAACATAACAACCTGGTCTTTCCTGTCAGCATGGCGTTACTGGTATGTAGAAGTGGAGGAGTGTATTTTAGTTGTTGATGACTCCTCAAAATGTGATATCATTGCTCTGTTTGTCAGACAACGGTGCACTGAGAATAGATTAGAGACTACGACTAAGAGACAGACTGAAAGAGGGAACAAAAAAATGAGAAGCAGAAAAAAACAGTGCATACACATTAGTAAGCTTCACTAAACATAGTAGTATATTAACTCATCCTCTGGACTCATTAAACGAAGGAGACAGAGAGCACAGACTTTTATGTCTATTGGATCATCAACTCACTGTGTGGACAAGGAATGTCATCAGGCCTCAGGCTTTGGCAGTGCTTAGAAGCAGCACGAGTTGGCTGGTAATATAATTTCACCATGAGTTCCAGTATGAGATGGTTAGTCTCACGGCGCTCTAAACTGTACACGTAAGTCCTTATATTTAAACTCCTCACAACTTCCGCATATTCATTGACACTGAACTTACTCAATCATTCATTCTCTAGTTTGCACTTCAACAAGTGTTTGGTGCAATATTTTGTAAACGGACTTATGACTCATTCTAATACCTTCTGCTCCTTTTCTTGTGTAGTGTGGAAGGGGACTCCCAGTGTCCAGAGACGGGCACTCACAAAGACAGCTCTTTTGGCCAGACGCCTTACCTGCGTGGTTCAGAACGCTACACTGACAGCAGCAGCGGTGCACCATCGGATACCAGAGGCCCTTCATGTGTGTCTGCCTCCAGCTCAGCCAGTTTGGCCTGGGCGCTACGAACACGCCACCAACCTGCAAGTCTGGCCCTCCGAAAGCAAGAGGAAGAGGAGAACAAGAGATGCAAGGCCCTGTCAGATAGCTATGAACTATCAACAGACCTACAGGATAAGAAGGTACTTTATAGAGTAATAGAATCCTTTCAGTGGGGGATCATGGGCGAGAGCAGAGAGTGTGTATACGTAATCTGAGTTTTTCCTTGTTTTTCCCCCACTCCTTGCCAGGTGGAGATGCTGGAAAGAAAGTATGGTGGCTCATTTGTAAGTCGGAGAGCAGCTAGAACCATTCAGACTGCCTTCAGACAGTATCGCATGAACAAGAACTTTGAGCGCCTCAGAAGCTCCGCTTCAGAGAGCCGCATGACACGCCGCATCATCCTGTCCAACATGAGACTGCAGTATTCCTTTGATGAGCGGCAGCCTCAGCAGCAGGCCCAAACACAGACCAACTTCACCCACAGTGTGGCCATCGGACCTCCTCATTCCCCCGATCCAGACCGCCCAGGAGACTACACCCACTTAGAGGACTCCTTCTCCAAGCAGGTAACATCATTATGGATTTTCTTTTTCCTATGTGCCTCAGTGTCTCTTCAACGCTCAAGAAAGAAAATTCATTTATTTATATCAATCTTTATGACATGAACGTCTTACACGTTTTTACTGCACACTGTATAGAAAGGAAGAAAAAGACAACTGAGAAAAGAACAAGAAGACAAGCGAAACTTGAGTAAAACTCATCAAGCAACTGGACAGTGCAATTTAAAAGACCTGGCATCGACCAGATTTTTACGTATAGCCCATCTACTTCAGACATGTAATAAATGCACTATAAAACCAAATTTTACTTTCTGTCATGCGGGATGCTGAAATAGGAAGCAATAGTCCAACTTCCTCTTTTTTTCAATCCCATTCTTCTAGGTCAAGTCCTTAGCTGACTCGATAGACGATGCCCTTACCTGCCGCGCAGGACGCGATGACTCCCAGGAGGGCAGCAGGGAGGGTGGAGGGATAAGTGAAGACTTTGGTGAGTGTGTCTGGAGCAGCAGCAGCAACCCCTCCTCCCAAAGAGGTTTGGGAGAAAGAGCCAGGGGAGCTGGAGGAGGACTCAGTATGCATGGCGATAGTACGGCCACCTCATACAGTGATGTCACTCTGTACATGGATGATGGCATGCCATCGTCACCGCTGTCCCTTGACCGGGCACCAAGCAGCACAGATACAGAATACTGGGGCCCCGGTGGTGGTGTTGGAGGGCGTGAGGACAGCAGGGACACTGAGGGTGGGGGCAGCAGTAACAGTCGGCGCAGCACCCCATGCACAGAGTGCAGGGACTATCGTCTTAGGGGCGCACATCTGCCTCTTCTCACTATTGAACCACCCAGTGACAGCTCAGTGGACATGAGTGACCGTTCAGACCGGGGATCTCTGAGCAGACAGCTGGTGTTTGAGCAGGAGCCTGGGGTTGGAGCTGGCTCCCCTCAGGGAACCCTCAAACACTCCCCCAACACTGGCACCCGCCCTTCCTCCACAGCAGCTGCCCAGGGTCAGACTCGGGCCCCTGGCAGACCCATACCCACACACATTCCTCACCAGGTGGCAGCTCACCACCACCACCACCATCACCCTATCCACCACCATCAGTACCCTGACACACCTTCATCCTCTTCCTCCCCCCAGCAACCCCCCACAACCCCACTGTCCTCCTCCTCCTCTACAGCTCTGCCCCCCGGCGGTCTGGAGCAGCCGTGCTGCTCAGACGGAGACAATGACTCACTCAACTCCACTACTAACTCAAACGAGACAGTCAACTGCAGTTCGGGCTCCTCATCTCAGGACAGCCTACGGGAGCCTCTGCCTCCTCTGGGCAAGCAGACCTACCAGAGGGAGAGCCGCCATAGCTGGGACTCTCCACCCTTCAACAGTGACGTGGTGCAGAGACGCCAGTACCGCATAGGTCTTAACCTCTTCAACAAGTAAGATACTTATAGCATAAGTAATTCTTTTGTAGATGAGTATACATTTAAACTAGTAAAACTGTGGTGAGAAAATTTTTGTTCTCTTTTCATTGACTGTAGGAAGCCAGAGAAAGGAATCCAGTACCTGATTGAAAGAGGATTTGTATCTGACACTCCAGTTGGAATTGCTCGCTTCATCCTGGAGAGGAAGGGCCTCAGCAGGCAGATGATCGGAGAGTTCCTGGGAAATCGACAGAAACAATTCAACAAAGATGTTTTAGAGTAAGTATGGGAACAAAAAGCATCGAAGTTCATCGGAGATTTTTGTTTCCTTACTTTTGGCTAAATAAGGTGTAAAAAATGTTATGTCATGCCAAGTCTAAATAGGTCAAACTTAACATGATACAGGATTAGCAAGTATGGTTGTATATTAGCCAGTATTCAAAAAGTGTGCTATAGAGAAATTAGACCTCTGCGACCTCTGCTGTGTGTGTTACAGCTGTGTGGTGGATGAGATGGACTTCTCAGGTATGGACCTGGATGATGCTCTGAGGAAGTTTCAGGCTCAAATTAAAGTTCAAGGAGAAGCACAAAAAGTGGAGAGGCTCATAGAGGCTTTCAGGTTTGTATGTATAAAAATGTAGGTTTACTTGAGGGAGAAGCCCAAATGATTGCTGATGTGGCTGCAGCCTCAAATTCTCAGTGTTTAAACATGTTGTTTCTGTCCCATATGCAGTCAGAGATACTGTGTGTGTAATCCAACCCTGGTTCGGCAGTTCCAGAACCCAGACACCATCTTCATCTTGGCCTTTGCCATAATCCTTCTCAACACAGATATGTACAGTCCTAACGTCAAACCTGAGAGGAAGATGAAACTAGAGGATTTCATCAAGAATTTGAGAGGTGCTGCTGGGCAGATACAAGACATACACCTGACACGTGATTTTATTAAACACATACCAAAAATGTATCCAGGTATTTGTTTATAGAACTGTGTAAAGGTCCCTCTTAACATGCAGCTTACACTAATACTCAAAATGGGACAGAGAAATATTCTTAAAAATTACTAATAAATATTAGTAAATATAAAATGTTAGTAGTGCAGACTTTTAGCAGTTTATAGTTGGATTCTCTCCATTTAGTTTCAATGAGATAAACACTTTATAACTTATGACTTGTACTGTGTAGTTTTGATAAACATAATTTCCTAATTTCTCCAACCAAGGCGTAGATAATGGTCAGGACATACCCAGGGACCTGCTCGTGGGGATCTACCAGCGGATACAAAAATGGGAGCTACGAACCAATGATGATCATGTGTCCCAAGTGCAGGCAGTGGAGAGAGTCATCGTGGGAAAGAAGCCTGTGAGCTACATTTTCTGATTTATTATTGCTTTTGTAGCAATAGGACGTGAAGTTACAACCTATTTTGTGACTTAATAAGGCAACATTACTTTGTGATATATTGCTATTGCTAGTTAAAGGTTTACTCAGTTGTTTTACTGTATTTGTCTATGTAGGTGCTGTCCCTCCCCCATCGCAGGCTGGTGTGTTGCTGCCAGCTTTATGAGGTGCCTGACCCCAACAGACCTCAGAGGACAGGGGTGCACCAACGAGAGGTCTTCCTCTTTAATGACCTTCTTGTGGTAAGACTCATATTCATCTCTTTTCAAGACGTGGTAGATAATAATGTATTTCACTTCAAAAGCTCAGTAAAAATAAAAAATAAATCCCTTCTATGTTATACACCAGGTGACAAAAATCTTCCAGAAGAAGAAAACCTCAGTGACCTATAGTTTCAGACAATCTTTCCCTTTGGTTGAGATGCAAGTGCACATGTTCCAAAACTCATGTAAGACCCCAGCATTTCTTTTGCACATTTCAACTATTCTTAAACCATGGTGATTAAGTATTTCATTTCTCTCTGTTCTCATTCCTTAAATCACTTAGACTACCCTCATGGTATCCGCCTGACCTCAGCTGTCCTGGGAGGGGAGAGGAAGGTTCTTATCGTCTTTATGGCACCCAGTCAGCAAGACCGCACCCGCTTTGTTAGCGACCTCAGGGAGAGTATTGCTGAAGTGCAAGATATGGAGAAATACAGAGTTGAATGCAAGTACCCCATCTGGTGGTCATTACTGTGAACTATAATTTTAGAAGGCGTATTTTGTATGACTGTGATGAAATGGACAGCTAGTCTATTGTTTTTGTTAGTGGTTTACACCTTTTTATTCTCTCCTGCTCATTTTAAATTCCCTCATGTGCTCTTTGTTTGTTTACAGCGGAGCTAGAGAAACAGAAAGGCGTGATGCGGCCCAGTTTGCTGACTGGAGGTGTGCTTGGAGGAGGCGTAGGTGTGAAGAGCGATGTTGTGAATGGTACCATGGGAAGGACAAGTTTTGATGACAACTGCTCAGTGGGTGAGGGTCTCAAGCGCACAGCTCTCAGCTCATCTCTCAGGGACCTATCAGAGACAGGTGAGACAACAGCACCTCAGAGACAGTGTCAATTCCATTTTTGTCTTGTCAGCTGGGTTGAACTGGGTAGCAGTGCTCATACAGTGATTTTGTCCTTTGTTTCTTTTGCTACACTTCCTCTTTCTTACTGACACCGCTTATGCAGTTATCTTTAAACAAAAAAAATATATATATTCAATCTTCCGCTTTTTGCTAACATGACTCTTCCTGGTGGGGTGCAGGGAAACGTGGTCGCAGGAACAGCGTTGGTTCACTGGACAGTACGATGGAAGTAAGTCTCCATAAGACTAAGTGCATACCTGTAACATTTCATATACCTGCATTTCCCCTCACTGGTCCTTTATCTTCACAAGCATGCTCACTGTGTTCCTGTTTAGCACTGACAACCCTTGCATGGCTGTGTGCATTCAGCATGTCCTACAACTCCAGATCCAAATAGTTCTTGTGTTTGATAATAAGTGGGAACAGGGGCCATGTTGCAATTCTCCAGTGAATTTTTTAAAACATGATGATACTTTCTCCTCCCAGGGCTCCATCATTAGCAGCCCACAGCCTCACCAGCGCTATCCAGTGCCAGGTGTGGTCCCTGCCTGCTATGGAACAGAAGACTTCCGGCCTCACCGCCCCATCCTGAGCCCCGGAACGGGGGTGGGGGGTGGGCCGGGGCAGCAACATACCACTGCTGGGACAGGAGTTGGGGGAGTCTCCAGCAGTGTCGAGAGAGCAGGAGCGGGGAGCGGTCCTGGGGGGAGCAGCAACAACAACAGCGGCTCCTTCCTGGGCTCCCTGTTTGGCAGCAAACGCGCCAAACCGCCAGGGCCCCTTATTCCACCGGGGCCACCCTACCCCGCACCTGTCCCCCCACCGACTACGGGAGGGCCCCCTCCTCACTCCCCTTCATCTCTGTGCCAGTTGGAGGGGGGGCCTTCCAAGATCCAGGCGCTGCATGCACAGTACTGTCACGTGGGCACCGTGCAGCCCCCACCACCTTACTACCATCACCATCGCTACCACGTCCAAACTGTCCCTCCTCCTTTGCAAGGTGTGGCCCTTCATACTATACAGAGAGGCCCACTACCCTGTCGTCCACCGCTTGGCCTAACACACGCCCAACACCCGCAGCTGGCCCATCTCTCCCAGCTTTCCCAGCCTGGGCTTCCGGGTCGTTACGCCAACATTGTGGTGGGATGTCCCCCCCCCCTTTCTCCTCTCTCCCAACACTCCCAGAACCCACAGTTCGCCCTCTACCACGCGCAGCCCACACACTCTGTCAGAGGGGGCAGCGGCCCTGGTACCAAGCCCCCACTAACCTTGTCTCACTCCCACCCGCACCCCCACGCACACTCCCAAACCCATCCCGGACACGTGCACACACCACACCCAGCCAGCCACACCACCCACCAAACACACTTCATATTCGGCACTCTGCCCCACAATCTACCATCCGCGTCCGTCAATGCGCATCACGCAGCCTCCGCCGCCCAGTATCTGCCCCAGTACCCTCCTCTTTCTTCTATCCCCCCTCCCCCACCACACTCCCCTTTACCCCCCCCTTCGTCCCCCCTTACCCCTCTTACACCTCTCTCCCCTCACCCCCCCCAGCACCCCGGGCAGCCTCAGCAGGGGCCACAGGTGACGGGGGCTGGAGCGACAGGTACAGGGGGCAGCTCCAAATCCAAGCCTATCAACCGGATAAGTACGGTGGTGTGAGCAGGATGTGGGGCCCCAGGGGTCAGAGGTCAGATGATAGGATGGAGGAGGCAGGCAGAGCTAGGGCTAGAACGAAGTCTGCCAGGACAGAAAGTAACAGTAGCAGTGCTAGTGACAAGAGGAAACGCAGTTTGCTTCGTCTCTGTTACTTTCACCTCCGTTTCCCATATGTAGGTGGAGATAAAAAGCACAGCTAGAGTTAAAAAGCATGTGCACACATCCTTGAAACCTGTGCACGGAGAAACACACATATGTATATCCACATAAACACTCCTCACATTTCCACTCACAATCTCAAAAAGTCTATAGCCATATAATCTAAGATTAAACTAAATCTATATCTAGATATACTGTATTGCCTCAGTTTTAATTGTTTGAGTCTGTATAAGACCATTTACATGTACAGTACCAAAATGTTATTATGTGACACTGGAAAAAGGAGACCATATATATCTAGCTGCTTACATGGGGATGTAAATAAAGACTAAAATCACCAAATCCATTCCAGCGGAGTCTGGCATTAAAAACAGCAGAGAACTGCAAAAAAAATGTCCCTTTGCAATAATTTACTTGGCTTCATGATGTCTCCGTCCGATCTTGCAGGCTCTGCTTTGCTGACTGGCATCTTTTTTTCTAAAGAAGACCTCAGATATGTTGCTTTGTCTCGAACTTAAAACCCAGTGCACAGTTTCCTGACCATCTTTTGATTAGTGGTCTTTTACATGTCGACAGGAGCCATCTGGCTTTACAACGCATTCCTTGGAGGGGTGTGGGAATCATGGATACAATCAATAATATATTTTGAATGTTTCTGAAGCTTCTTGCTGTTTTATTGATATTATAATATACCTGCTATGAGTATGATAAATATTGTCCAACAATTGTTTTGATCAGTGATTAAATGTATCAGCAGATGTTTGTACATGGTTATAGAGAGTATATGCACATATAAATTCCCTCAGTTTGACATAACCCACTAGAGGGTGTTTTTATATGTGAAGTGTGATTTATATCCATAGAACCATAGTTTCCACTAAGTTCAACTTTTTATTGATTAGTATTATTAATTGTTGAAAATAATGAATGAAGTGCAGTTTTGTTCAAATTAATTTGAACACCAACATTATTCCTCTGTTTCTGTTTTGTTTGATGTGAGCAAACAAGGGCACAAGTTCTCAAATGAAGCGATTAACAAAACTTGAACATACAGAATGGTTTCATTTTTTGATTTTTATGAGGCTCCCAATACTGGAAAAAGGTCTAGACATTATAATGGAAAAAAACGACCTGGATTCTGGAAGATGCCAATGCAATCATAATGATACAGTCATTCTATGTTTTTCTATGTTTTCAAGAAGCACGCTTTTTACATGAAGTTTTGTGGTTTTGCACATGTGATGTCTTAAGTCAGAAATGGCCTTCTTCTTATCCCCCCTCTCCCGTTACTTTGAGAAATCTCTTACTACATTTTCTGATGCCTTGGCATCCTGCTGAGGGCTTCTTGTTTAAAGACAAAACAAGAGTCAAGAATGTAAAATAGCCTACAGGAACATATTGTATTCCCCTTTCTTTTCTTTTTTTCCCCTGTGGACTTTGTGTAAGTGTTATCCCTTTTGCTACTGCAATTTTTGAGTATGAAATTGAACACTGATATGGTTTACCGTCAGTGCCATTGATTACCATACAGGAAAATACATTCTGATTCAGGCAAGAACGAATGGGTAAGAATAAACTAAAGACATCTATAGAATAAGGCACTGTAAGAGATAATGAAATTCAAGAAGATGTGGGGCCACAAGAAAAAAAAAGATTTAGCAGAGATTTGCAGAGTGTCAAGATGAATAAAGATTTGTGATTTGTGACAAATGAAGATTTTATAAGTATGTGTTGCCTAGCCTTTTCTTTTTATGGTGTCTCTTTTTGACTCTTTTTGCATGAGTATATCTGCACTTATTGAATAGATTGTACTGTATAAACCTGAATGTACATATTAAACTATACATAGGCTTCTTATCATAATTATGGGATAAACAACTGCCGGTCTGTATTCAGGTGCGTGCATGTGAGTGCCACTAAGTATGTACATATATGTAAAAGAGGGTGAGGGATAGGAGATGTTGGCCAAATGGAATATTGACTTCTTTTTCTTTTTCTTATTATTTCAGACTGGAGGTGAGAGAATGAGTTGCCATGATAAAAATTAAAGCTTAAAAAAGTTTATTATTTTAAACAAATGATTTCATTTTTTTCTTTGTGTATGTATTATGTGTACTGAAAGAATAGAGAGTTGAGATGTGAATATTTATTGCTTCTCATAAATTAAAGTGTCCTTGCAGTGAAGTGTGGCTTGTGTGTGTACTTTATGTGACCTTAAATTCTGCTTCCATCAACAAATGGCCCCCGAAACCTTGGCGCCTAATGTGCATTCAACAAGAATTTCGCCAAGGGGATTAATAAAGTCTAAATTACTTTTATTATTATCATTATTATTAAATTGCTCAAAATAAAAATTATAAAATGAGTTGATTGTATTAGATAAAAAGAAATATAGGCTAATACTAGCCTATGATATAATGGTAATAGAACTGATATCATCATGAGATGGCAAGCGAAGAGATCAACTACGAGCATCAATGGCCTTATGCCAGTTTCACACAATTTTATTATGTTAAAGAGCAGCCTACAAAAAAGAAGAAGATGAAAGAAAATAAATTCTCATAATAAATACTTATTCTAGTAAACATAGGTTACTGCCAGTTACAGTGGCTTATTATGAAATTTTGAAAGATAAATCACAAAAATTTGCCGATTAACCTACATAATTGAAATAATTATAATAATAATAGAAATAGACTATAACAGGAATAAATTCTACAGTGTAATGTTGCTTGTTGTGGTAATGTGATCATTTTACTTGCGTAACGTACTCTTCTACGTACTTCTGTGACTGCAGCTGCTGTAATTACATGACTTTTGTGTGCGTACGTGGGTACTATTTCCAGGGATTAAACGTGACGGACGTGGTGTGAAGATTTGAGGTTGTACTTCGGTCGTGAGAAAAAAGTAAGATGGCGTCTCGTCAAGAAAGATAGGATGACCCGAGGAGAGTGATGATGTTGGTCGGAAAATGATTGATAACGACTTAATTGATAAACTATGACACCCTCGTTTACTGTAAACGAATCTCTGTCGTACATGTATTGAACCAGTGTGTTTCGAAGAACGGAGTATAAGGAAATCTGAGACTGACAAACGGCCAACTTTGCTAGCAGCGCTAGCTAGCCAACTGGATTGAGCACAGCTGGCCAGCGTTAGCTACCCAACAGTCATCAGAACAACAGAGGAAAGAGAGCGGTCAACAGCCCTATCATACCCCGGGACATCGAGGTGTCTTCGGGTCAGTCACGGGAATGCATTGCAGCGTTAGGATAACGGGGTCACCAGATAGCTGCATGTGGCATTTCTTGTTACATATACATGTATCTGAATAACGTTATCTAGCTGACAGTGTGAATGTGAACGTGTAACGTTAACGTTAGGTTAGCCTGTCTGCAGTTGCATTGTTGACTTAGTTTTCTCAGCCACCCAGTTAGGGCTAACCAAATAATGCTAGCTAGTTACTTAAAACCATAAGAGACGATGGGACTGGGCAGGAAAAGTCGAGGCCTCGATGCTAATGTTAGCTGTAAACGGCGTTATCGCTTGATAGCTAATAGCTGAACAATAGACACAAATAGTTAGGCTTGATAATTGCTCGAAGAAGCAGCTCGAAGAATGGCACAAAGCTAATCAAGTCTAAATAACTGATCTGAAAACATCTTCTGTTTTGTTATTGTATCGGCTGTTCCTGGAAGATAAGGTTAGTTTTGACGCCACTTCTCCCAAGTTTAATAGCTAGCAGCTAAGTTGTCAGCTAACGGTTATTTGTAGTGTTCAGTCATTTTAACAAGATGTAAAAAACACTAAGACATTTCAGTGCAACTAACTCGCATGTGCTGTCGAGTAGCTCTGTATTTGTTGTCATTTGTTTCGTAAAAGCTTAGTATTAAATTATACTAAGCCCAGCCCACTTACAAGTAGTGATACATTCATGGCCTTCCATACCTAGGGGTTCATGGCCTCCACGCTATTGTTTGTCTGAAGGCCCATTAAGAATGAGATAGATGGGATGCATGCCTCTGACGTCCCACAATCACATTAGATTGATTTTTTTCTAAATAGGAGGAATGTCATATAACTAAACGCATAGAATACTACTGTGTGCCTTATTCATATACATTGTGCGAGACTGTGTTTATTTCTCAACTGTATACAGACGTGTTGCCATCAGCTATGTATTTAAATTATAGATTGTTGTTTTGTACTGCCACTAATGTGGCATCACCTAAAACTGTTGCTGGTTTTCACTTTGGACCTTGATAATTCACCAAAGCATGGTATTTGTTTTGTTGTGTCTGATGTTGGGGGAGGGGACTACTTTGAGGGCAAAAACAAAATCCCCATCCTGGGATCTCCTGTGTCTCTTATTATTGACTATTAAGTGTTGGATGCAATGATAAATCATGAAGCATACAGAATGTAATATATTTATATATAAACCATTGACAATAGCTAGTCTGAGCTGATAATATCACAGTGTTGTTCCAAGTCAGGAAGTAACTATCTGGCGAGATTAAGCAAAATCAGTAGTGATACTTTGTACTAGCTGTGTAATGTGCTTTGTTACATATTGAATTGTCAGAAGCATTTATTAAGTTCTGTGTTATGTAAATGTTTCTGAAGACAGCTATATTCACTACTGACCAGTAAACATATTTGCAAATATCAGTTCCTCAGTTATTGGTTTTACACCACTCTGTTGTCATTAAGTATCTGGATGTCATTAAGTTGTAAAAAAGGCTTTTAAATTGTTGGCTAAAAATTAAAAAATACCAACTGATGCTGTTATGAACAAGTCTGCTAGAGTGTAATAACTTGTTTTTCAATTCTTTCTATTGTCAGGGCAATGGAAGGGGAAGAGTTTGTACCTCCTCCGGAGTGTCCAGTATTTGAGCCGTCATGGGAGGAGTTTCAGGATCCTCTGGGCTACATTGCCAAGATACGTCCAATTGCAGAGAAGTCTGGAATCTGCAAAATTCGACCTCCACCAGTAAATATATGCTATATATGCTCATGCTTGGATTATGTTGAAGAAATGTTATTTGGGTTCAGCATGAAGTGTGTGTAGGTATTTATGTAGAGGTACATGGCACATGGATCTTAAAGATGTTTCACCAATCATCAGCAGCTCCATCAGGTCCAGTGACATGAATTACTTTTTTTTTTCCTTATTCTGTCAGGTTAATTTTGAGTTTTACTGCTTCACAAAATGCAAAACAGTGACCCTGCATAAGCACTGCTGCGAAGTTGGTCACCAAGTGTATCAAGCCACATTTAGTTTAGTTTAGTTTTTGTCATTTTTATGTGTGTGTTATGAATAATAGGTTGACGTCCAAGCAAAAGTACACAAGTTGTTGTTTTAACATGTAGGCTTACAAGTTTAATTGTATATCTTTGCTCTCACACAGGACTGGCAACCACCTTTTTCTGTGGAGCTGGATCAATTCCACTTCACACCCCGCATCCAAAGGCTTAATGAGTTGGAGGTAAGTTTTCTTTTCGTTTCTTTTTTTAATTGTACATTGTTAACGGATGATTGAAGCTGTTAATGGAACTGGCCAAAGTTAATCAAGGTGGTTACTTATGTATTTCATTGTAGGCGGAGACCAGAGTGAAGCTTAATTATTTGGACCGTATCGCCAGGTTTTGGGAGATTCAGGGATCGTCCTTGAAAATCCCACATATTGAAAGGCGCATCCTTGATCTTTTCAGCCTGTCAAAGGTTAGTATAATTAAAAGATTTTTTAAAAATATATTTTTAAAGTAAATGGTTTCGTTCTAAGTCTGTGATTTGCTTAAATGATCAAATGTTTTCATCCCAGATTGTGACAGATGAAGGAGGTTTTGAGATGGTCTGCAAGGAACGGCGCTGGGCTCGTGTGGCCCAGAGGCTTGGCTACCCTCCAGGCAAGAACATTGGTTCTCTGCTGCGCTCGCACTATGAGAGGATCGTCTACCCTTTTGAAATGTTCCAGTCTGGTGCCAGCCTGCCGGTATCACTGCCCATTCTTATTTCTCTTTTTTCCGTTACCATGGGTGATGATGGCATTCTCTCTTTGGGTTAAAATGAATCTTACTTCAATAGGTCATCTGTAGCATTTTGGATTGTTTTCATGTCACCCTCTCTTTGTATTATTTAGCATTACAAGCCAAAGCACTATGATGGTGAGGATGTGGATAAAGAGTACAAGCCCCACTCTATTCCTCTGCGACAGTCTGTGCAACCATCCAAAATGAGCAGTTACGGACGCAGAGCAAACCGCTGCCAGCCTGATGTGAGTGAGAATACCTATCCTTACTTGGCATTCAGTAAATTAAGCTTTTTATAACTTTGTTTTCAGAAATACATTTTTTGGGTCACTTTTTAAAATGCTAAATCACACACCTAGTGAATGATAAAGTAGAGAAAATCTGAAACATTTTGTTCATATAGCTTCTTTTCATGACCACAAAAATTGCAAGAGTTTGGTGCAACTGATACTGATGATGAGCAGCAACACTGTATTAAATGTTTGAATTGCAGCCTACCAGGTATTATTCCTCAAGTATAAAAGCATACCTGTCATTATTGATATTTCCCACATGACCTAAACCACCATCAAGGTCATTCCCTCATGATATTATGTGTATTTGTATTAGTCATAATAATGTAGTGTTGTACAGTTTCATTTTGACATGCATTGAAGTTACACTAATTAATCTCCAAACTACTGTGTGTTTCATGTTGTAAAATGTAAGATCTTTAGATGCTTTTCCAGGATATCAGAATCAGTGTACAATAGCTGCATACCTGTTTTTTTGTCATCTGGACTGAGCTTCAAAAATGGAGGGCTGGCAGCCTATTATAACATTTGTTAACATTAAAAGTTTTAGTACCATGTAGTAGTTCACCCTCTAGTGCCTACTGATCAGCCAAATGAAGCTACAGTGCTTTCATCATTCCAGGCTCACAAATAGTCAAGTTGACAGTCTGTATAGGTGTTTGTTGGATGACAGTGTTCTAGTGTGTACCATGCCATCATGATATTAACTGTTTTTCTGTGCTTATCCATGTGCACTTTTTGCATGAACCACAGTGTATTATCTGAAAAATGTGACTGTGCACCAGCTTGCTTTACTGTCCATCCCACCATGCTGTTGTGCTTAATTTAGCTGTTTTTGCTCTCTGCTCCATGGCTTTTGTTCTCTGCTTTGTTTCTTCCACTTCTTCTGTTTCCCAAGTAGGCACATGCCTGTTAATTCCATAAGCCACATATTTTTGCAAACTTTTTGTACCTTTAATTTTACCAAAATGCTGCACAATGTATGAACCAGCCTACGTTCTGTTGTCTCGTGCTTGTTACATGCAAGCGAATGAACATTCATTTTCTAATTAACCCCCTCCCCAGATGTTGTTGAAGACCTACTCATCATACTTTAATGCTCACCATTGGATTTTAGTGTTCATACATATATATTACATTTAAATACATTTTTCTTTTGTGTATTTTGATATATACTGAATTGGCAGTAACAAATCTAAGTGGGATGCAGGTTATTGAACAAGGATGTCTCACGATGTCATCAGATGATTGACACAATAATTATGAGTGATGAGTATATGATATCCAGTACATTTGGTACTACTTATTGTTTTTTTTGTTGTCATTTTTACTTACAGATAATTTAAGATAGTGTTTTGAATTTCTTTATTGATAGTTGAGCACATTTTGATCACATTTTATAGCCATCAATTAATTTAACAAACTATCCAATAGAGATTTTTTCAATGATGTTGCCACTTATGTCCTCACTTGAAGGACACAAGCTTACTTTAGTAACATATGTTACTAGATAACATGCATGTAACAAACTTATCAGCAAACACCAAATTCCCATAAGCAGACTTTTCCAGCCACATTTCTGTTTGCTGCCAAATCTGCCCCATTTTTTTTAAATTAATCACGTTGGTGCTACTGCTGAATCACTCGTCAGTTGTTGGTGTTAATTTTTCAGCTTGAATCAGGCTGTATCAATAAAGGCAACTCACTGGTCTGTCAGACTATAGTGAAAACAGATTGTAGAAGGCTGCAATATTTAGGATCAAAGATTACTAGCTATCCAACAATACAACAAGTACTTATTTGAGTTTTATAAGTAATGTTTAGATGAAAATTTGAAAGTACAAATGTTATGTTGGACTTGATATGTCCTACTTTGAATGTGACTTGATGTATCCCACTGAAAAGATTTTTTTTTACAACTACTGGCTATGTTTTCTCCAGGCTCTCTCCCTTCCTTTCTCATCTCCTTTTTCCTCTTGTCTTAGTTTATTGTTGCTGTTATTGTCTCCCCTTGCAGGGTCCAGAGGATCTGGCCCCCCATCCTCTCACCACTGGCTCTGAACTCATCTCTGCGGTACTGCCTCTTGAGCATATGAGCTCACCTTCTGCCCCCGCTCTTTTCCCACCTCTTTCCCTAGATCACCTCACCCATTCTGAAAAGTTGTCTAGATGTATTTTTTGTTTGTTTGTTTTTTTTAAACTAACCACTAAAACATGTTAACATGCAGCCATAAACTTGATTTGTAGGCGGTGGAAAAACATAAGGTCACATAAAGCCCTCTGTGGTATAATATAGTCCCTGGTGCGTGTCCACTTTGATATCTAGACCAAACAGTGAACACAAAGAGGATCATATCCCTGGCCCATTTTCATTTGTTATTATTTAATCTGTGTTAGGTCTTGAATTTATACATGTATGCACATTTGGACCCCAGTGCCAACACTGTTGACAGCTAATGTTTTAGAAGTCGTAAGTTGCACTGATCATTCGGAAGAAACTTCGACTTGACAAACATGTTTCTAGTTTCATGTTTGCCTAATGTGCTCTTTAGCTTTCTGTCTTTCACTCGTGTTCTTTCTCTGTGATTGTAGTTGGCTTCTGATCCTTTGTCGCTGGGCTGTCTGTGTGCCTTTGCACTTTGCTGTTTTGCCTTGCTGTCTATTCTTTACAGCAGCTAAGCGTGTGGCTGCATGTATTCTCTTTTGGGTGCACTCACACAAGACCCTATTAGGTTTAATTTAATAAGGTTTAATTTACCGAACACCATAGTTTGTTGACAGAGTAAAATATAAGGTGTCACTGGAGTATTACCTTTTTGAACATGTAATTGTTTAATATAGTGTAATTGTAACTGAGAGTCTCTAGATTTGCTCTTTTGAGAGCAAACCATAGTTTGTTTGGCCATTAACCCCTAGTGTTCTGCTTTGTTGTCTAGTACTTTCAATTCCCATTTCACCTGAATAGTCCCTTAGTCAATTATTTCGGGTACCAGAAACATGCTTTTTTGTATGCCAACAATATAGAACAGTGTGTAGCCAGCCAGAGTTACATCTGAGAAGGAAAGTCCACCTGCATGCAAGTGGCAAAGATTTTCTTGGGAAAAAAAAGTCTTGAATTACATTTTCATTGACTTTATGTTTTCTGTTTCTGTGCTAGAAATGCATTTAATAATGTCACAGTGTACATGCAAGAATTATCTTGTATTTCCTGACACAGGAAATACAGGTTATGTTTTGACTGCACCCAGGTTACTGGTTTCTTGGTGCAAACCTGAGCAGGAAAATTTTCTATATACTGACATTATTAGCTGAACCTCTCCCAGATTATGAATGGGACAACTTCCAGTATGAAAGCATATTAGATATATTTATAGGGACTAAGTTCTGAGATGCAACCTGGTCTAAATTCATTATAAAACCATGACTTTATGTGCTTGTTAGTTTTGTTGACTGATTACTGCAAGTTGTCGGGACCTACTTTGTTTACATATGATGATTGCAAGCACGTGGCTAACTGGTGCTTGCACCCGAACATGTGGCCAAACTTCAGAAGATAATAGTAAAACCAACCACAGTATTAACTGTGCTAAAAGAATTTAATACAACATAGAAAGTATAAAATGACAACAGATTTGCTACAGCTATGCTTCTTAAAATGGGGTTGTTATTCCCTTGGGACATTGCAGAAAAGGTACGCAGTATATCGGTGACCGATAACTAAGGAAATTATTTTTGTTCTGATGATTAACTGACAGAAGATCTGTGTCTCCAGTCTGTTATGAAAGCAGCCAGTATGAGATACCTGCTATGAAAGGCAGAAAAAAACAAAAACGCAAACTGGACTTAAGACTAAAAGTCACTATGGAGATTGTCAGCTCAGACAAAACTACTACCACTACATCCTTGCTCAGTGGTCATAATGCCTCAGATTCAGCTTCTGTGAACATGTCCAACTGAAGTAAAAACTCATAAAACAGTGGATATTCAACTTGTGCGATGCAATATTTTTTTAACTTATCATTTTACCTAAAAGATTCCCAAAATACTTTATTTACGATAAACAGCCTAAACTGGCAACTTATTTCGCTTTTTGATTTCAAACAACTCACTTAAGAACACCAACTATGATTTGATAGAAACTGCAGTCAGCTGTAAATTACACCCAACACTAACTGTATGGTTGTAACTGCTGGTGATTGTGTGTTACGGTGGTGGGTCTTAACCTTTAAGCTTTCAGTGTGATGTAGGCTAACTTTTCCTGACTTTCTAACCTAGCACAATCCCTTCTTGTGACGCACTGCAATGCTCTCATGTTTTAACTGTTCTGCATTTGGCCCAGAACCTTGCTTTGCTCTGTGTGTCTTGGAGAGTATATGTAGTCTTTCATTTTATGATGACGGTGTACTTTTATCCACAGCCTGAACCTACAGAGGAAGACATAGAGAAGAACCCAGAGCTGAAGAAACTACAGATCTATGGTGCCGGACCTAAAATGATGGGACTTGGACTGGTGGCAAGGGACAAAGGCATTAGGAAGAAAGGTAAGTGCCATGACCTCATGTGATGCACAGTTAAAGGTCTTTAAATCTTACACTAGTAGACAAACCTGGAAATCTGTATGCTGCACTTCACCACCACATTTAATTTGATGCAAATAAAGCAATAATTAAACGTAATAAAGCAAGTCCTCCATTACTGGCTCTGCCAAATTAAAAGTGGGCATTGGAGATTTTGTCATTTAGATAAAAAACACTGTATTACTACTAACTGTATTCTGAATTCACCGTCTCTTCGTTTAGATGAGCTGCCTCAGACTGTTACCATCAAAGACAGTGTGTCTGCTGCTCCTGGTGATACGTCAGTCAAAGCTGAGCCACTGGAGTCTCAAGAGAAGCAGAGTGAAGGGAGCACATCTAGTCCCCAGTTGCCTCCCATAAGCATCACAGTGAAGACAGAAGTGAAGAAAGAAGAACCGGAGGAAGAGGATGGAAAAGAAAATGACGAGGAGGAAGATGGTAGACCTTGCACCAAAATGACCATGAGGCTTAGACGCAACATTAGCAACCCGCAGTGTGTAAGTAGACTAAAAGATTCACCTGGTTAATAGTCGAAGTTGGATATCACAGAAATTTGAGAAAACAGTGTCTATGACAGCAAGTGACTTACCCATTACTAGGAGCTTTAACTTTGATATGGGATAGAGCTGATTTGGAGTGCTCCATAGGTGAGCTGTGGTTGGGGGAAAGGCCTCATTACTCATGTGGCTTAAAGTCCTGGAACCAATGTTTTCTACCACTGACTTTTTTAAGGAGGATTCTTTTGTGTGTCGAATGTGTGGACGGGGAGATGATGATGAGAAACTCATGCTGTGTGATGGCTGCGATGATAACTACCACACCTACTGTCTACTACCGCCACTCGCTGATCCTCCAAAAAGCAATTGGCGATGCCCTAAGTGTGTGGCAGAGGTAAGTAAGAATCTTTAAACATACTCGTTTGTTGTTTTATACTCATGACATGCTTTGTTAGGTTTCCCTTAACCAACAACACTTCCCCCTTTTTTTGTTGTTTGTTTCTCCCGTTTTTAGGAGTGCAAGAAGCCAACTGAAGCATTTGGATTTGAACAAGCGACACGAGAGTACACTCTGCAGAGTTTTGGGGAGATGGCTGATTCTTTTAAAGCAGATTACTTCAACATGCCTGTCCACGTAAGTGCACTCACACTAAATGTCACCTAATCATCTTGAAGCATGGCTCTACCTGGAATGATAATGAAGTGTGTCACTAATTAGCCTGTGTGTTGTTGTTTATGTAGATGGTTCCCACTGAGCTTGTGGAGAGAGAGTTCTGGAGGTTAGTCAGTAGTATCGAGGAAGACGTGACTGTTGAGTACGGAGCAGACATACACTCCAAAGAGTTTGGCAGTGGCTTTCCTATGGACAATGGCAAGAGGAAGCTAACAAAGGAAGAGGAGGTATGAATGTTATTGTTGTTGGGTTTGTTGTGTGTTCTCTCTTGACCTCGGTTGTATTCACAGGAAAAATTTAATTTTAAATACAATTAGACATTTAGATTAACCATTTTAATATGAATGCTCTCTACCAGCTAATCCCCACTTGAGTCAGTGATGCTTTTAAAAATAACAGTCACAAAACGCAACTGCCCAATATTTATTAGTGTGAAAAGTAGTTGAGAACAGACTTTGTTGCCTGTCATTTTCTGGTTGTTAATGTGGTGATTAGTATAGTTAAATTCGTATATCCCAAAAAAGGTTATTCAGTGGCAACTGGACTTGTTTTAGTTCCTTGAAGACGTTTCGCTTTCTCAATTTTGAATTGAGGGTGAAATGTCTTCAAGGAGCTAAAACAAGTCTAGTTGCCACTGAATAACCTTTTTTGGGATGACCATGACCTGGATGACTGAGAATCTTCACAGACATTAAATTGGTATAGTTTGCATTTTTTGTTTCTTATAAGTAATATGTTGATAATTAGAATCATAGTCAATAAATTCTCCTTCAGAAGTGGAGTTTTATAATAAGGGAGTCTGAACAGCATCACTGTGGGTTCTATCATTCAGATTGTAGTTGATCAAAACTGATTTAATGTACTCAAAAGTGAAATTGTATTAAATTACTTCTATTTTTTTCCTTTCTGTCAGGAATATGCCCGCTGTGGCTGGAATTTGAATGTGATGCCCGTACTGGAGCAGTCACTCCTGTGCCATATCAATGGAGACATCTCTGGGATGAAGGTGCCATGGCTTTATGTAGGCATGGTGTTCTCAACTTTCTGCTGGCACATTGAGGATCATTGGAGCTACTCTATAAACTACCTGCACTGGTATTGGAATGCTAGTTGTGTGTTTGCTAAATGAACAGACTATGATGATGTTGTGTGAATGCCCTTTTTGAGTGAAAGAATTTAATCTTCCCTCTGTGGTCTTTACTTCCCATGTACCTTATCATCTCTAGGGGTGAACCCAAGACTTGGTACGGGGTTCCATCCGTGGCAGCTGAGCGACTTGAGGAGGTGATGAAGAAGCTGACGCCAGAGCTGTTTGAGTTTCAGCCTGACCTCCTGCACCAGCTGGTCACCATCATGAACCCTAATATCCTCATGGCTCATGGTGTACCGGTGAGTTTCACATCAACGCACATGCACACAGCAGAAATATGGTATGCTAAAACGTTTTCTTACCTCTGGATTTCTGATTGGCAGGTTGTACGCACCAACCAGTGTGCTGGTGAGTTCGTCATTACCTTCCCCAGAGCCTACCACAGCGGCTTCAATCAGGGTTATAACTTTGCTGAAGCTGTCAACTTCTGCACTGCAGACTGGGTATGTCTGTTTACACTGTTTCAAATTTTCGAATTTCCCTTTGTTCGCAAGACAATATCTAGATCACTCTTTGCTCTCCCTCTTAGCTGCCTGCTGGCCGCTCCTGTATAGAGCACTATCGTCGTTTAAGGAGGTATTGTGTATTCTCCCATGAGGAGCTCACCTGTAAAATGGCTGCCAGCCCAGAGAAACTAGATCTTAACTTGGCTGCCGCTACACATCGGGAAATGTTCATTATTGTTCAGGAGGAGAGGAAGCTGCGAAAGAATCTGATGGAAAGGGTGAGAATTATTTTTATCCATTCATAAATTTTTCTCTGTTAGTAAGTGTTAATTCAATTTGGCAGCATGTTGTGTTTGTCTGATATTGTATTGTTTTTTTAAAACCTGGATGAATATTCATATGAATGAATTTTAATAAAATTGGTGCGTCATATCTGCAGGGTATTACTGAAGCAGAGCGTGAAGCATTTGAGCTCTTACCTGACGACGAGAGACAGTGCGATAAATGCAAGACCACATGCTTCCTTTCTGCTCTGGCATGCTCAAACTGTCCCGAGCGTCTGGTGTGTCTCTACCACACTCAGGATCTGTGCAACTGCCCCACTGAAAAACTCTACCTCAGGTATTCATATTGTGTGTAATTTTATATAATACTATATAGCAGTGTTGTTTTCTGTTTAAATAAAACTGCCAGTCATGTAATGATATTATCCTTCACTCTGTAGGTACAGATACACCCTGGATGAGCTGTTAGCCATGTTACACCGATTAAAAGTTCGGTCGGAGTCCTTTGATTCCTGGGCCAACAGAGTAAAAGAGGCACTGGAGCAAGAAGAGGGAAACAAGATAGGTGGGAAATCAGCTAATGTGAATCCCTTAAACATTGTTTGAACATAAAATTAATCTTTTTCTCTTTTTTTATTTAATGGCAGGAATTAATGATCTGGAGATGCTGAAGATGGAAGCAGCAGAAAAAAAGTTTCCTGACAACGAGCTCCTCCGGAAACTTAACACTGTTCTTAAAGACATAGAGCGCTGCCAACAGACAAGTACTGAACTCCTCAGTAACTCAAAGACCAGGTATGATGCAAAACAAACTTAACATTTACGCTGTTTGTCAGTTACACACACTTATATGTTGCTCTTCTGTTGTTTTTTTTTAGTGAAAGTAAGATGACTTTGGCAGAGCTTAAATCCTTGGTAGAGACGATGCAAAATCTGCCCTGTGTGGTGAACCAGTTGGAGGAAGTGCAGGTGAGAAGTTATGTCACGCTCATTAAAGTAACAAGTAAAGTGAATTGTGTTATACAGAATCCTTCCAAAATAGATAAAATGTAAAGAAAAAATGTTGCAATAGTGATTGCAGCTTATGTTATGTCTATTTATTTAGTGCACTTAAGCTTTAGCTCTGTACCCTCTGATTATCAAGGCGGTTGTGCAGACAGTGGAGGATTTCCAGAGCCGTGCTCAAGTACTGGTCAATGACAGGGACTGGAGGAGGGGCTCTCCACCACCTGAGCAGTTACAGACGTTGTTGGAGCAGGGCGCTAAGCTGCCTGTTGTAGTGCCAGAGTGCACTTTACTCCAGGGCCTAAAGGAGCAGGGCCACTGGCTGGCAGAGGTGAGACGCACCTTGGCAACAGAAGGAGGTGAGAGGCAAGAGATGACACTGGATGTATTGAGGAACCTAATGGAAGCAGGCTGCAACGTGCCTCAGAGTGCGTCTGTGGAGACGGCAATGGCAGAGCTTCAGGAGCTGCTTACAATTGCAGAACGGTGGGAGGAGAAAGCACAGATCTGCTTAGAACAAAGGTAAGATAAACACGCTACACCATAAATGTTTCTCTCTACTTCACCTGCTGTGTCATTCACAACCAGTCTTTCTTGTTCCAACAACATCAGAGTTTCTTTGTGGTCTTTATTTTTGGTCTTCCAGGCAAAAGCATCCTCTCTCAACCCTAGAGGCAATCGTGAATGAGGCCCAACTTATCCCGGTGAAGCTTCCAAACATTCTAGCTCTGCAGGACTGTCTTACTCGAGCGCGGGCCTGGGTAACAGACTTGGAGGAAATTCAGGTTAAAAAATGTTTCTGGTGAATGTTCCTATTTATTCATTCAACATTGTTAATTTTATACTATTAAATTATTATTCCTTCTTTTGTTTGTTGTAGAATGGGGAGCATTACCCATGTCTGGATGACCTAGAGGGCCTGGTGGCTATTGGAAGGGACTTGCCAGTCTTCATGGAGGAGCTGAGGCAGCTGGAACTGCAGGTGGCCAGTGCTCATTCCTGGAGGGACAAGGCCAGCAAGACCTTCCTGAAGAAAAGCAGTCAGCACAGTCTGCTAGAGGTGAGACACTCAAAGGAAATGATTGAATGATAAATTTAGGCAAACAGCTTAATCACATGTCTGTGCACTTAAATCAGTGCAGCATTCCAACCCAAAAGCGGTTTGTAAGGTCATGAGAGCATGTATTTACTCCAGTGTTGCCCCGTAGGTGTTATGTCCTTGTGCAAAAAGGAGAGAAAGGCGAGATGAGATAGAGCCATTGGATGAGCCATCAGATGATTCTGATACCAACACATTGGGCCTCTCTGCGCAGGACCTCAGGGACCCTGCGGCTATTGTGAGTATACTCAACTTGTCTGTTTTCTTGTTTTATGCCTGAGTAAAGTTTGTTTACACGAACCTGCTTTGTGTACCTTGTCTCAAGGTGATGGCGTTCAAAGAAGGGGAGCATCAGGAGAAGGAGGCACTACTGAGGTTACAGAAGTTGAACATGTGTAAATCTGGACTTAACACTGAAAGTTACAAGGGGGATAAGGAAAATGGGACGTGGGACGACGCCATAGGGACAGACACATCCAGCCACTCAGAGAACTCTGTAAAAGAGAACGGTAACAGTAACCACACCTGTATCACCCCTTCTCAGTCAGTGTGTATGTGCGGCAGGCCGCCTCGTGCTCCTCAGCTCCGCTGCCATCTGTGTAAGGACTGGTTCCATGGTGGTTGCGTTCCTTTCCCCTCCCTTCTCCCCTCCTCTGGACCACCAGTTAACCCCCTCTGCTGGTGGGACTGGGACTCGCGCTTTTTGTGTCCGCGATGCCAGCGGTCGCGGCGCCCACGCCTGGAGACGATCCTGGCATTACTTGTAGCCCTGCAAAGGCTGCCAGTGCGTCTCCCTGAAGGAGAGGCATTACAGTGTCTCACAGAGAGAGCCATCACCTGGCAGGGCCGAGCCAAAAAGGCAATCGAGACACCAGAGGTATATCAGGCACTCGAGAAGCTGCAAGAACTCAAAGAGACTCTTCATCATGAAGCAGAGAAGGAGGAAGACAAGCGAAAGGAGACAGATGGGAACTCGGTGATTGTTTTGTCAGACTCTGAGGGAGGGGAAGGAGAAGATGGTGTCATTGATCTGACAGAGGAGAAGTCACCGAAAAAGAACACCAAGGAAAGCAATGGCACTCAGGTTAACACTCGATTAGTTTTCTTTTTTTTATATTAGACATAGACCAATAACTGCTCAGATAAAATGTGACGAACTACACGTTCTGTCAGTGAAATTATAATGGATTAACTCAGTTTGCCTGTTTCATACAATTTTTGTTTTCCCACAGGCTGGATGTGAAAATGGCATCAGCAAGAAGTCAAATGTTACAGGTAAGATGGATAATGAATCACTAAATAACCATTAAAAGTGTTGTCATACACGGTCTCCTACAGACACCAGTCCTGACTGACTGACTTTTCTCTCTGCACAATTTTCAGACGTGGGGTCTATGGTGCCCCTGCTGCCTTTGCTAAAAGGCCAGGTAGTGGAGCTTTCTCCAGCCACTCGGGCCCAGCTGGAGGAGCTGCAGCTGGAAGGAGATCTGCTGGAGGTGTCCTTGGACCAGACACACACCATCCACAGACTCCTCCAGGCTTCATCAGTACCACCAAGAGAACCACTGCGCACACTCATACAGGTTGGAACAAGAAACTCGTGGATTGTTGTTTAATTTTGGATCTGCGATTCAAGGGATAGTATGTGTCAGGATAGACGTTTATCATGTAGCATTAAATAAGACAACATTAGGGGGTTAAAGCCAAAACTACATAATAGCATTAAGACCTTTTTATAGTCTGTTTAAAATGTTCTATTGTTGTAAACTTTTAGCAAAGAATGTTACTATGCCATGCATGTATACTTACTTTATACTACATAGGGCTGGGCGATATATCAATATTTTAAAATTATCGATATACTTCTAAATGAGAGATAAAATGAGACGATATCGTAAAACTCGATAGAGCTCTTTTGCCTCTTTCCTGTTTTGTTGTCCGACAACTCAAAGACAGCCCCGCCCGCCGCACTCCCCCTCTGAACACAACTCACAGCCCGCCCCTTCACACCGCTTCAACAGAGCAGCATGGAGAGCGGCGGTGAGGAGGAGAGGAGCAGGCTGGCATATGTAGAGGCAGTGGCTCAATCATCTGGAGGTAGTTCGGATTCCAAGCATCAGAATAATGTGTTTTGCAGAAAACAAGTTCCAATGAAAGCTTCGAGCACTATAAATCTTTTTCCCCATTTACAACAGCGCCATGAGACGCAGTACGAACAGTGTGTTAAACGCATGCTGCCACCCCCTGCCCTGAAACAAACGACGCCACAAAACTCTTACACTCGTGAAAAAGCGAGAAGTGGAACATTACCAAAACAGTAGCTTATCATATCGCTAAAGACATGGTTGCTACCCTAACGGTGGAACAAGACGGCTTTATACAGTGCATAAAAGGGCACTTTTATGCAACTCTTAATTGATTAATCAGCGATGCAGCTTTTTTTTTTTACAAAACCTATTTCAAATATGCCAAATTTGTCTAAACTGCCAATAGTTTGTCATACATTAATTAAATAACTATGACATTTAGAACATGTAAATTTGTCCCATAGTTGTCTTTTTGTAATTACTTTATGGGATCAAAAAATATCAAGATATATATCGTATATCGCCATTCAGCTTAAAAATATCGAGATATGAGTTTTGGTCCATATCGCCCAGCCCTAATACTACATAACCATTGCATAGTCTATGGAGAATCCTGAAAGGAATATTTCAACATTTAGGGAAGTTTGTTCACCTCAGTTGCGTATTGTCTAATGTTCTTGTCATTCCTCTCTGTTTCTCTTTCAGATTGAGCTTGAAGAGCAGAGACAAACCAGCCGCGGACGAACTAAAGATTCCAAAAGGAAGAGAAAGGGCCACCGATCTAGCAGCGGCGAAGGGGCAGGAGAACAGTCACTGGGTGCCTCGGAGTCAAAGAAAACTTGTCCCCTCAGCTGCAGCCCGTCCCCTCACTTACCTGTCCAGATCCATCCAGAGGTAATAGCCCTTTTATTTTGTTTTTGCTTTAAGTATCCTGTTATGTCCCTGGTCTAGGGGTGAGCTGGACATAACATGTGGCTGCCCCCTCTTCCCACTCCCAAACAAAGTCAGCAAATTCACTTGCAAAATCAAAGGAGCTTTTAATGGCTTTGGAGTTGAGCAATGCCGAAAACAACTAATACAGCCCTCGGCTTACCTAAACCAAAAATAAAACAAACAAAATACAGGTTCTCTGACCTAAAACTCCTAAACCAAAAACAGGAGAAAACAAGCAGAACATAAAGAGCTTCTCACTTCTATGGTGGCTACTAAGTGCTCAATATTTACAGTGACTATTTACAAAGGCAGAGAATAAAAACAAAATCAAACGGGAAAAACATTGTCACATCTATACACCGACATCTTACGAACACTCATCACAGCTAGTTTGGTTGGGAGGGGCAGAGAGAGAGAGGGCAAGGCTGCTGTCCACTGGTGCTTAAAAAAAACGGAGGCCCCATCTCCAATCAGCTGGGACGTTATTAGTTTGAACGGGCCAATCACGAGGCAGCCACGGGACATCACCGCTGCCACCCATACACACAAACACACAGTTACTCAAATAACCGCAGGGGAGAGAGAGAGAGAGACATCAACACAACTCAAAACTAACAATAATATCTATTGACCTAGGGTCATAACAATCCTCTTTCCATTGTCTGCAAATAGTTTTAATCTTATTTGAATTAGTTTACAGCTATTAATCTTTACCGTTTTCTTTTCACAGATTTTGTGATACAGTCGACATTGGAGCTCTGTCTAATTGGATTAGTCAAAGGAATTTGAGAGACAGAGCAGTCTGTGCCAGAAGACCGTGTCATGTAATAGTAAGATGCAGGACATCCCCCTTTACCCTACGTCCCTCCTCATCCCTTATTCACACATTCAGACACTAACAGAGCAATGACTCCTCGTCTACACTCCTTAACTGGGACGTATCTTCACCCATCATGTTTCCTTTTTTTTCTTTTTTTTTTTCTCTCCCCAAAATCGCTGTCTTACCGAAACTATTCTCCACCTCCCTGGACTCATTCTCCCTGTGAACATATTAAGACTGTGTTGGACCAATGTGGGACTTATGTTTTAGGAGTGTTTTTGGTCTAGAGTTGTCTCTGAGGTCAGTCAGTATGCTATATAATCCTTACTGTATTAAATGCCTGTTTGAGCACCGGCAGTTGCAGTTTCACTTCTCTTGAACCCGCTAGTTGAAGTTGGATAAGCTAAACTATGGGTAACGTTATAGACAGTTCTGTTTGGGCTCGACTCCTGAAGCTGGGGTACAGCAGATGGTTTGACAGCTGATCTTAGATAACAGCACCGTGGTTAAACTTGGATTTTATTTTATTTTTTTGTTGTACTGAATCTTGTGTTTTATGCCATTTTGAGGGGACATGCATTTTAAATAAACAGAGTAATTTTTGGGAAGTTAAAAGTTAAAACAGGCATTAATGTTTTTGGTGCTACTTTCCCAAAATGTATATCTGTACCTCTTGGCTTTGTCTTTCTCCTTCCCTCTTTCCACTTGATGCTTTTTCTTTTAAGATCTTATCCTCTTGACTTTTTCCCGTATTCTATATCTCTATATCTCCAGATTAAGGTAACTTCTCTTTAACTCACTTTGTCACAAATTCTTTTGTTTTCTGGGTTCAAACTATATTATTATTATTATTATTATTATTGATATTGCAGACACACAGTTGTCGTGAGTTTGTGTATAAACTTTTCATTTTAATGTCGCCTTTGTTTCTTTTCACTCTTGTTAGAAAAATAAAGGTTTAGAATACAGTGACTCGTCACTTCACATCATTTGTCACATTGAATTGTTCAAATCTCGACCTGTAGCAGCAGTTAAGTAGCACCGTAGAGTTTTCATGATCACAGCGTTTATTTAGAAAAGCTTACATTGTAAAATGGCAGACACTGGACATCACAATATTGAACAAACAAGTACACCATGGTATTTTATGTTAGAATTTTGATTAATTTTGAGCAAATTCATAGACACACCCACAATCACAGTATGTTAAAGGATTTTAGTCCTTAAGTACTTTGGGGAGAAAAGATGTCAGCCTCAATATCCAACATGCATGTTAATCAAATGAAAAATGAGCGTACTGAAATTCCAGTTGCTTGCTGGACAATTATCCCGAGGGTTGTTCTGAGACATAAAAAAACGTGAATATAGCAGGAATGACACACTGAATAGGACAGGCATAGTAGCTGTAGCTGCAGATGCAATTAAAGGTTTTCTATATAACTAAGAATAATCTTAATTTGCAACGAAATAGCATTGTTCACAGTGAAAACTGAAATTATATTGCATACTGGCCACAACGTATTGGCTTAAACAAAGCAGGAAATTTTGAAACGCTAAGTGGAGAAATAAAAAGACTTGATATTCTGTCCCTTGAAACAATCAAATGTTTTCTGTGCTTTGATACAATGTGCCTTTCTTTAACAAACAGTAAACCCGCCAGTTGCTCTGTGCTTTAATGTTTATTCTGTTAGCTACACAATTCAAGCCTTTTCTATATTATATTAAAAATTGTGCTATACAATCAAGTCTGCCTGAGAGGAAGGCACCACTCAGCTCCTCATCAAAAAGCCTCTGTGGCCTGACAGTGATGTTGCATTTCCTGTTTCAGAACAAAAGAAGCATTTTGACATGATACTGCAAGAATAAAAAAAGATGTCATAACTACATTAACTGACACAAATGTTGCTTTGAAAATGTCCATCAAAAGTTGATTATAGACACAAAATATATACAGTTTTATGGCACAGAAGTGGCTTTTCATCAAAGTGTTTTCACAGCTGTGTGGTTCTTAGCCCCACTTTACATTTTTATTCAGGTCAAAGAAATGTAAAAGATGCCTACAAATATTACTTTTCTGTTGTGCAATTCTTCTGTAATGACTATACAGGAGGTGGTACCATCTCTCACAGCATCTTCTCTTTATGTAATAAGACAGATCACAAATGGTGGTGGATTTATTTTGTGCTAAACTCCCCCCGGAATATGTTACTGTTTCAGATATTTCCATCCAATGTCTGTCCTCTTTTCCGTGCTGCACCCTTCTTTTTCATCTTGTGCATTAACGGTGACTTTCAAATTTCAAATCTGATAAATTTTGTGTGAGATTAAATGCACATTCACATTCTGTGTGAGGTAAAGCATCATGAAAATGTTTACTGATTGGATCAATTCAACCAGACACAACTGAAGAGGAACAGTTTGTATTTAAAATATACTGTAGTATATTTATGAAATTTCTGACATTTGTGATTATGTAGTGCATTTCTGAAATGTAGCTTCAAGCGAATGTGTAAACTGTCTTTCTGTTTGGGAAGATACGTACCTTTTAGTGGGCACAAACCCTGGAATTCGTCATCATTATTAGGATTTAGGGACATTTTAGGCTGGTGTCCTTGATGCTACTTTATATAACTATCATGGGCAGAATATTTGTGCCACTGAAGCAGTTTGTGTTTATCTTCAAGGCCCTATCAAAACACTTTGGCTCTTACTTATCGCTCCCTAACCCTTTGCCTCCCTCTCTCATCTTATCTCATACTGTGGTAACAGACAGCAGAGGGTTATATACTTTCTTCCCATCAGCAGACCTGGTACCATGAGCCAGTAGCTCTTGTATAGTGATCCAGTTGTCAAGGATTCTGCGACTGCGCTTCTTCATGCTTCTGCGGTGGCACAGTTCCAGGATTGAGGTGGGTTCCTGCTGCTGTGTCATTGCCTGTTGTCCTCCACCGCTGCTGCCCTGCTCCCGCTCTCTCAGACAGTCGAGACGGCTCTGCATCATGAACTCCCTGCGCCGCCGCTGTTCGCGAGCCTTCAGCAGCTGCTGCTTGCGTTCCTCTTTGCTCCAGTATCGGCCCATCTTCATTTCACTCACAGCATCATCATCCGTTGTCATGCCACTACGCTCCTCTCTGATCTTCATGGCGCGCGCCTTCAGGAGACGATCCCTAACAGGTCGTTTGGCCACATAGCGTGAGCCATCACTGCGGATCTTCACCTTCCACTCCATACGAGGGGAGGCAGGCAGCAGTGGAGGGGATAAGGGTAAGGGTACAGCTCCTGGAGCCTGAGGAACATCTTTACATGTGCTACCCAAGCTCATCGGGCTGGCGTCGCCCCCATTCTCCATGCTGCCCTCTCTGGGAGTCTCTCTGAGTCCTCCAAGCCGCTCACAGGTGGAGGGAGATCTCAGCTGGATGCAGCTCAGGTAGCGCTGAGGCGGCTTTGTTTCAGTTTGGCGACGGGACAGGTAAGGGCTGTTTTCAGCACTGCGTCCCCCAGCCCTCTCCGCTGTCCCGTTGGCTTTGGCATTACGCCTCACCCCTCCATCTGAGCCTCTTCTGGTTCCTCCATCCCGAGACAGAGACCTAACTTTAGTTCCAGGGCTGGATGTCTTCGCCTCATCTCCTCTCCTGTGAGTGTGGGGAGAGTAGGGTTGGTTTAAGTTTGCTTGTACCCCATCCCCTCTTCCAGCCCTGGCCCCTCTCTCTCTTTGTCTAGTGGGTGTTGGAACCTGCACACCTGCTAAAAGAGACTCTCCTCCCTCCAGGCTCTGTGTAGAGGGTGAAGGGTACTGTTCATTTACCAGAGGGGTGCTCCTGCAGCTTTCCCCTCCAGTGTTGTAGGCACTCGTACTGTCTTTATCTGAGCGCTCCCTCTCTGGAAGCTCATTGATATCTGACAGAGCATGGTGACAGGACTCCTCACTGACCAAAGTACCACTCATGTCCAAGCGTCCAGCTCCTGCACTTGCTCCATTCTTGTCCTCCAGAGGCCAAGCCTTCAGACAACGCTCCCTCAGCTGCTGCATCTTCTGTGCTCTCAGGATGTTACGACACTTGAACTCCAAGTGGCGGAGTTCCTCTTCCAGAAGAGCCATCTCATGCTGCGTCAGGCTCTCATTCCTGTTCACATCCAGTGAGACACCTCCTTCTCCTTGTGCCAGCTCCTGGCCACCCAGTAGCAACACAGGGTTACTATTCTTTTCATAGTAACACTTGATTTCCAGGAGCTCTTTGTACCTCTCACACTCTTCCTCAGTCAGTCCAGGCATCATCATCCTCACAGGATCTCCCATGTATGCCCTCTCCAGTCGCTCCACTTGTTCCAGCCCTCCGGTAACACAGTCCAACCCAAAGAGGGAGTCAGTACTGAACTGGAAGTCCTGGGAGTGCAGCAAAGGTGGAGTTTCTCCTCGACTAGACAAAAACTTGCGCATGCTGCCAGGTGTATTGGTGGCGTTTGTATTGGAGGCACTAGTGTGGTCGTCTCCCAAAAGGTCATGCTCTGACGACTCTTCATACCTTGTGCTTTCATCTGTACGGCCCACTCCACTGTCCAGCTCCTGGCTGTTGCTCAGCACTGTCTGCAGCAAATCAGGTGAATCCCTGTTCATTGAGCAACCGTGGGCACATAATACACCTCCATCAGCAACACGGCCTGGTCCAGCACCCAGGACGAAAGTGTTGCTCCTTACTCTGTGGCTGTTCGACAGATGGACGGCATTGTCTAGTGGCTCCAGATCAAGCTCGTCCGGGTTGTCATTCTGACAGGTAAAGGTCAAGTTCATTGTTGAAGAGACAAATAAAAGACAGTGAAAAACATGCATTAGAATGTGCTGTACAGACCAATATGTATACATTACAAATATGATTAAACCTGCTTTTACTGATTGTTTTTGTGGCTTCTGTCGGCCAGTGAAATGTTAAGTTCTGTTTTGGTCTTCACTAACTCTTCAGGAATCTGGCTGTTCCACTATGTTCACCAGCTAGTTGCTAACATTGTCTGTCTGCTGGTAGCATCCAGTGAGGATTTAGAGACATCTGGCTGCTTTGTAAGTAAGTAATGAGCTGAGTCTGTGTTTTCATTACTACCTTTTGTGTAAATGACCTCTTTCACATTAAATCATGTCATTTGATCCACTGCGTGTAAAAATACCGATTATAACAGTTTTAATGTTCTCTGCAGCACATTTCTGCATTGATCATAAAGAGTAGTACTCTTTTCTGTCACTAGATGGAGTCAGAGCAGTGTGAGGTTTTAACTACATTTTGAGACTGCAATAGCTTTTAGTTCCCATTTAAGGAAATGTCACAAAGATAAAATGTCAATTCTGATGTAACGGGCGTACATCTGTCTAGGGAGATTAGTTTTATAGTTTTTGGTATTAGAGAATGAAGTGCCCATCCAGAGTGATCCATCTTTAGACATGAATAGTACTTGATATTCACAGGAACAGTTGTTTACTTTGCCATTTTGATTTTCATCCCCTAAGAAGCAGATAGAATATACTACAAATACTTACATGTTTACATCAGTCAACAATTCACTCCCCAGAGCACAGTTTATCTCGGCTAATTGGTTTGATTTGAATTGCATGCAGATTGCAAGACAAAGTATTGATTATCTCCATCTTCATTCTTATTCTTTGACAGCCCCCTTCACTTCTATCTCTTTCTTCCACAAGACGGCCGATCAGGCTTTAATCTGTATGTGTGCATTTCCCTCTGATGATCTGTCGTCCTCCCCTCTCTCACTTGAATTTTAATGTGGAACCTAGCAGCCGTAGCAATATAAATCTTGTCAGCCTTTCACAGGTACTGCTTGTGCTCACCTCTCCAAATACAAGGACATTCTTAAACAGGGGCTAGGTTGTGCGTGTTTGTGTGTGGGTGTGTGTTTTTGACTTAGACCATTTTAATGAGTGCCTTTTAAATCTGCCCTCTAGCTCCTTTTGTTGTATGTTTATAAGTAATTCAGTTTAAATCTGTTATTGAGGGGTGTGTTATATCTCCCCTCATATCTGCTGGAAGAGTGACCTTGAGGGAAACAAAGCAGTGCCACATTAGCACTGCAAGTACAACCACTATTTGTCTTTGCCTCTCTCTTCACGCTATCTGTGTTCTCATCGTGTTTTTGCACCTATTTGCTTTTTGCTCCACAAGTCAGCTTGCAGTATAGGTCAAAGAAGAGAACCATGCTCTTTCTTTTGCCCACAGTTTCTTGTCTTTTGTTTCTGACTAAATATTAGTATGCAGCATTACCACTATCATCCAATGTAAACCAACTTCTTGCAACACAAAGAGGGAGGTATATTAGAAAAATGCACTCTTTAGGTCAATATTCAGCATTGTTCCCCGAAGACCGCATATCCAATTTTCTCACCTCTATTTCGGGTCGTGCAAGGAGCAGGGAGACATTAATGCTGTCCTCTCTGGTGAGAATAGCTACTGCCTCCTCTCTGTCCTGGATGTCCACTCCATTTATCTGACAGAGAAAAAGGAGGACAAAATTGAGCTAATGTCAGATAATGTTAATACCCTTTACAGCAGGGCTAGATTCACTCAAATAAGGAAATGGTTTCTTTCGAAGTCAAAAAACTCTAGCATGGGTAATGATTTTCAGCGTCTTCTGAAAGAATTTAGAATAAATGCTGCACTCTTTCTAATTTGCTTTAAAAGGCTGTATTGATAGCGACTTGACTCCAGCTCTAATGTGGAGCAGGAGTTATCTAATACTTCAGTTTCTTGTATTACATAACTAGAAAAATAGCTGTAAGAAGAATTTTGTTGTGTTAATTGTTGTGAAGAGTTTTACAAACCAGTAATAGCAATAATATTGATGTCATTAATGCAGTAACTACAATTACATATACAATTTAGGAAACCTCTACCTTGAGTATTCTGTCTCCCTTGCGGATGCGGCCATCTATTGCAGCAATGCTGTTTGGGTTCACCTGGAAAAAAAAGTAGGATTTGTTCAGGAGTCTAAAGAAATTGGAAAGGAATATTGAAAAAAATATTTTATAACACCATCTTCACCTCTCCAACATATATTCCCAGGTCCTCCTCATTATCAGTTCTGTAGCACACTGTTAACCCAAGTTTGTCCTGCTGACGAGACTTATATAACTCCACCTCCTAGAGTAGTTAGAGAAAAGTCAGAGGGTGTCACCCTGAGAACAGCGGGGCAGCAGTCTGTACCAGAATTTGAGTAGCTAATGGCCTCTCACCTCATATTCCAGCTCATCCTGCCTGTCCACTTCATGCTGGGTGATGTCGAAGTAGTCAGTGGGGTCATAATAAACAGGCTCTACAAAGCTGAGAATATTGAGGACAGAATATTTCAGTAATTGAGGAAGCTAGAAAACTTCAAAAGTGTGGACAGAATGGCATCAACTAGGACCAAGAGAGCAGAGGTGCTCTGGTCTGACAGTCGCAGCAGAAACCTATTACTCTCACTCACAGTTCATTGAATAGATATGGCTCCAGTAATGGTGGTAGTGGAGGGGACGGCGGAGGGTCGGGTGGGGGTGGAGCGCCACAGGGATGCTGGCTGCTCTTGCCCAGGGTCAACATATGCTGGAAGCTTATGTCTGTTTGGGTGCAGCTGTCTACACAGTCGGCCACCCCCATAGTCACTGGCCCTAACTCTCCAGGAGCTCCCATTAGACCCGCTCGTCTGCGTGCCCCTCGCCTCAGTATGTTGGACAGCAGGGGGTCCCGTATGTCCAAAGTGGGATCCCCAGAAAGGCGGGAAAGCTCCTTCCCATTCACCTGAAAAACACAGAGAGTCAAGCTCAAATGGTGGAGGAAGAGGAGAAGAGGAAGAGAAAAGTAGAGAAAGAAGGAAAGGTGCAGAGAACAAGCACTAATGGTATAAAAATGAATTATTCTCTATATCTACATAAATAACACAAAGAGATTACAGAGACATACGATATGGACAGCTGATGAGTTTTACATAGTGAAAAGATGAAGCAGAGAGATTCTGACATGAATAACAAGAAGAGAGAAAGACATGAGGACAGGCAGACCCACATCAATAGACAAGGTTAGTTGACAGCAAACAGGAACCGGGGGGGGGGGGACTACAGCTACACACACCTAAAATAAAGAAGGCCGAGGTCATGTTAGTCAACAGAAAACTAGAAAAATATATTTCAGCAGACGTTTAGGTTTTCATAACTGTCATACGGCTGAAAGTGTTTCTACTGGAAGACATAAAACCATTAAAAGAAAAACAGGTTTCTACACCACATCACAGTAGGCAGAGCAGAAAGCTGTGTATTGAGACCTTTAATCGACCATCAGCATTGAAAGAGCACAGCATGTTGCTCATGCGACGCTTCTGTGGAGAGAAAGAAAGTGGGAACATGGTGGCGTTAGTAATGTGAATGATTGGGAAAGTGTAAGCTATGGTTTTTTAATAAAGGTAAAAAATCACATATTCAAATAGTCTTCTATAGTGATATCTTCCTATTTGTGGAATTAGAAATGGGTTATATACAAATCATTTTAAATATAATTTATTTATATACTGCACAAACTGGTTTAATTTTGGTTTCTTTACAGAGTAGTGGCTTCAGTGACAATTATTGTAGTGTAATTTCACATATTTTTATTTAGAAAAAGGCCTTTTTTCTTATCTGTGGATATTTAGTCCATTTAAATACTCCTGAAATATAGAGTAGAAGTGGTTGTCTCATAAATAACCAGTATTGTTCAAAGTTCAAGCAGCACTCCCCAAAACCGAAAGGAGAAACATTCATACAGTATTTATACCTGTTTTTAGCTGTTGACAGCACAGCTCTGTTGCAGTGTATTGTAATTTTGTGCATACTTTCATGGACTGCATGCCTTCTTTTACAGACATTTATGAAGTGTAATAACCCTTGTAAGGCTATTTCAATATTTTTTCTGCCTCGACTATACTTTGTGTTTAGTGATAATAAGTGTGAATATGATAAACACTATACCTTCTGATCATCATAATGTTAGCCTACTCATGTTAGCATTTAGCATTTTCAGCTGCACACAGCTGCCAGCCAGGCTGCAGACCCTTGTTCAGAATGTAATAGAATGCAACTCGTATAAATTGGCAGCGTTTTCCATTTTCAAACATGCATATGAAGGCAAATTAAATTCTCTTGATTTCATTTCATGTGACGCAGCAAGAAAGAGAGAGAGAACATGATGATGTTTGTGTGCCAGTGAGAGCTGCAGGCAGTTACTGAACCTGACAGCCTTTGTAGAGTCTCATTCATGTTGCACACAGTCGATGACCATGGCTGTCTCCATCTCCCCACATCTTTATCATTGTGCTACACTCTCTCACCCTCTCTCTCTTCTCTCATCCCCTTCCAGTAATTGCATGTCAAATCAATGTTCCCCTGTGCAGCCAAGCAAAAAAACTTTCTTGCCACATTCAGCCCCTGGCCCCCCTTTTCTTGATTTGGTTCTCTCTCATGTCGCTACGCCACCACTGCTACTAGCACCCCTCTGGTCTATGTTTCCTCCTTTGCCATTGTGTTTCCATCCTCACACTTTTCCCTTTCTGTTCTCTTATCCCCTCTCTACCCATGCCTACGCCTGCGCCTTCTTTCCAGGCACTGGCTTTCTTCCCCTGTGCTGCCTCAGCAGTTCTTTGTGCTCTGTCCCTTCCCCGGAGATGAACACTTGCACTCCTCTGTTTCCATCTATGTCAGCTGGTCCATCTATTTGTGTGTATTTGTCTTTCTTCACACTAATGTTCCTTCATAAATCTTGCTGTCTCTCTCTTAATGAGCCTCTTCAGTTGGAAACAAATAAGATGTAGTTTGCATGTTTGCACCTGAACATCCTTCACGAGCATGCATTTCTATTTCAGCTTTCAGGCGGTATCTGTTGTTTCAGCACTCTGCGCTCATGACCATGGCCCAGCTCTCCAGCATCAGAGAGAGGCTATTGGGAAGCAGCTTCGTGGTCATGAGTGACAGGTTTGAATGCTGAAAGAGAGGAGAGAGGGGGGTTTCTCATTCATTATCAATGAGAGGTGCTGAGATTGCTTTGAAGATGACTTCATGGGGGGTAATGGTTGTTGTGTGTTAGACAGATTTTTGGCCCAGACTTGATGTAGAATCTATTACACTCTTACTCTGTGCTGGTGTCTATTATCTTTAGGTTAGTAGGTCATTACATACAGCTGTTCTTTATAAGCTAGACAAGCTATGCAAATAATGAAACCGTGGTTGCACACCCATCCCCAGACTCCGTACTGTATATTTGTGTTAAAAAATGAAATAGAAAATTCAGACAAAATAGTGAATTCTCCAAATTCACAGCAGTTGATGGGCGGTGGTGTTCTCGGCAGCTAAGAGTGCAGGATGGGGATGATGTGGGTAGAGATGAAAGAGATTCGGAAAGTTCAAAGTGTAGGGAGAGAACGTAAGGGAGGAGATGCGCTGAAGGAGCTCGTGGGGAGCGAAGAGGGAGGTGAGGACAGGGTAATGATGCAGGAGGAATGTAGAAAACAAGCTTTCAAGGAACTGCTGGGTGAATGTAAATAGCAAATGAGTTTGGCTCTGGGTTCAGTACTAGTATGTAAACACACACACAATGGAAGCTCATGGGGAATTACTAAGTGGTTGATGCATAATTAGTTTTATCTGAAAGCCCTTTAAAGAGCAAATTATGTGCTGTACAAAAGGCTGAGATGAAAAAAGAAGGGGGAGGTCGGGTGACAACTAACTCCAGAGTAACACACTTAATCCCACATCTTTAATGTGGAGGAAAATACACAAACAATTACGGTGACATTTCTGAAGTGCAACTTTAATCTTCTCCTCTCGGCATCAGAGACTACATTTTTTTAAGCTTAGATTCATATGGACTTGTACTGTGTTCACGCAGGAGCTTCTGCCTGGCCGATACTTGTCCTCCTCAGCATATTGAATTCCACTTGTTCCATAATTGATTTTTCTCATCTCCCACGCTTTGAAGGCCGGGGCCATCACCTCATCAGAAAATCAATTAATCCGGAGACACAGTTACTCCGGCTATGATTCCTGTTGTTTGATATAACCAAGTTGGTTTAAGTAGACAAGCACAGATCTGCAGACCTATTAGAAATTGATCACAGTGAGAAGATATTGATTTAAAAGGCAGCTCAAATATTCTTTGAAATGATGGAGATGAAACTAGTATACACAATTTGTCAATACACTCATTATACCACATATATTCATTCAGCCAGAATTAGTGTTATAGCAGTGGCGGAAGAACATTAAGTTTGAGAGAGATCATGTGAAAGGTTATAAAAGCTGAAATGCATAACACTTCACAGATCCTCAAAATGAAATGGCAACATGTCAGAGTCTATGTGACCTTACAATAATCCCCTCCACCCCCTTTCTGTCACTCCTGTGCTACGGAATGAGATTAACCTCTCCAACAGCATCTTTTTTTTACCATCAGCGTGTCAGTCACATGCCGGTGACAAGCCAAAAAGTAATGAGTAGTCTGTCAGGTGGTCTAATTAACCAGAATTAACAGCTGGTATTTTTTATTTAAGTGAAACTGAGCAGTCATGTGACATCTCATGCTTTGATAGATAAAAACACAAAAGGTCAATTGAACAGTTGAATGTTTAAAATGTCAGGTGAAAGTAAATAAAAATAAAAAAAGATATAGGCAACATTTTATTTTAACCTGAGGATATGTATGTCATTCCCAGCTAAAATCACCTGGTCATTGGTACGTATTGATTCTCATCTGTCTGTCTCTTTTGTCTGTCAGCATATTCCTTTATGTCACTGTGAATAAAAGCACATTAGGTTTGTTTAATGATGATCGTTGCCATAGAAACAGCCTCTTGCTTTCCAGTGATGGGAGAGAGAAAAAGAAGGGAGCGGCTGAAGGGCTCATGGGGCCAGAGGTTTACTCTGTGTGTGTGTGTGTGTCTGCGTGTGTGTGTGTGTGTGTGTGTGTGTGTGTGTGAGTGAGTGAGTGAGTGAGCATGTGTGGATCAGGTAATCTTTAAAATGTAGATAATATGCAATATCTTGCTCAGAATGGTTTATGATGTGCATATGGGTCTACGGCTGAGTCTGTAATTCATCAACAGAAAACAACAATATGCCTTTTTACCCCTGGCTATAGGAGGGAAAATGCATCAGGAATATGCCAGTGGGTGTGTACCAACCACCAGTGTGCAGCGTATGTGAAGCAGAGGCTCGATGTATAATACATGAGTTTTATTCCTTTGGCAAAAGAAGCAAGCGTTTTGATAGAGTCAAATTTAACAGCTTGGTTTTCCAGCCTGATGTAGCTGTAAGCTGTTAAATGGTGTATTTATTGTCCAAAGACAGACAGTCACTCAGTAGACTGCATCTAATTTGAAACTGTAATTTTACAGGTTAGTTAAGGAAAACAGCGCAAAGCTGCAAAGCTCTAAAAAAGGAAAATACATTGTTTGGAAACCCATGAAATGTGAGGGGAAATGTAATTATTTTTCCCCTTTTATAAAGATTTTTTATGATTGGACACAGTATACTGTCATCATTTGCTTGGCACGATCTTTGGATTAATCAGCCATCTGCACAGCAACAATTGCTGAGTTTGTCTCATTGCAGGTAAAAACAGATTGGATTTTATGGACAAAACAGCATACAGTCTTTGATTACCTCTCAGCTGCATTTAGTATTTTAGATATTTTGATTTATACATGATTTACATCCTTTGTGTTTTAATAGGCATTGGCTAAGTCTTTTTATTTCTTTCACTGTATTCTCATTGCACTAGTCAACCTCTGAACGCCAAAAGCTCTGGCGCTGATTAAGTACTCCATCTGTGTTTGTTCTCTCTGTCTCATGCTCCTCTGCTCCTAGCCAGCTTACCAAGCTTACCAGACCACAATATATGCACACTTGCTCCTTCACCACTCCAATCTACCTGTCATACTTACACAGCTAACATTCACACAGCTGGCTTTGTATACGTAATGACAGATCATCTCCAAGCTCCAAATCATACAACATGCCTAATGTCTGTCACTCTTCACTCCGCTCATCGCTACACCCGTCTAGAATCCACATGCAAGTGCGTCTGTCTGACAGAGCTGAAAGTCTTCCAGGGATGACAGGCTTCGAGGGACACAACCTTCGGGTACAGTTGACCCCACATATACCAGATCAGTGGAATCATTTGATTTCTACTTGCAAAAATGTTGGCCTGCATGAGGTCAGTGTCATTACAACTGACCTCATGCTAAATAAGGTCACTGATTATGGAATGCACCAGCCCTGCTCTGGTTTTATGTTCACATCACAGACTATGCACACCTCCTCGCTGCTCATTTTCTTGCACTCCACCCTGGGGATTTGTGGAGTCACTCAAGCTTTTCTATTCACCCCTGCTCCATGAAGCATTCAAATCAATTACTTCTGACATCTGATGGCAAATAGCAGCAAAAAAGAATAATAAAAAAAGAAAAACAGTTTGACTTTCCCTCCCTCCCCTCCTCAACTCATTACTGCAGCCCTATTTACACTCACTCTCTCTACATGTTCTCCTCTCTCTTGGCATTGCCTCTGGCACCAGCTGCAGCCCAGTTAACTGGCCCAGACCCTGACTCCAACATGCAACAGAGACCCAGCTGAGGCTTCTGGTGCCACAGATACTAAAAGTGTTGCACTGCATACCCATGAGTGCTGAGCATTTTTCATGCTTAGTAAGCGTGGGACTTATTTCGGTCACCGCATGTATCATTGAGTCGCTGAGCAGGAGCTTCTTTAGGCACTGCACAGCCAGATGAGCTTGCTCGCATACAGTCTGTGGTCCCAGTTGGCAGTTGGTGCTGAGGCTGTAACCGTGGCAACCCCCATCTCCCATAACACTTTAGCCCAGCTTTAACAATCCATCCATCCTGCTGCCTCTGTGGCTCTGCACCACTCTACTTTCTCCTTGGCAGCATATCTCTCTATCTTATGCAATGTAGCCCTGCTCTCTCTGATCATAATCCTTATAATTACCATGAAGTATCGTTATCATAATTATATGTATCATCATCTTTGAATGACTATTTTATCATAGCAATTAATAGCTTTGCTCAAGAGGTACTAGTAAAATCTGTATAAAATAGAAAACAATAGAAGATTTTGTAAAGGTGAGATATGTCACATAATCTGAGACTTATGTGAAATCCATCAGTCATGTTCAGTGGATTCACTAGTTTGATTGCTGTAATGAATATATCTAATATCTCAATGTAATGTTATTATTAACATGTTTTTAATTACACATTTTAATCGTGCTAATGTTGGGATTTGACTCATTCATGTATTACCTGATGATTGTATCGACTGCTGACATTTCCATCAGCCCAAACAGATGTAGTTGACGTGCACAATTTATTTGGGATTCATAATTTGTGGAGAGAAAACAGGGAATTAATATGTGAATAATTTGGGTTAAATGAGTGTGTCAACATCATGAGTGTCTGTTCTGAAGATAGAAGCATGACAGCATCACTGTAAGAAAGGGCCACACTATGAGAGAGTAACAAAGAAGACATTAATAAAGGCACATGAATGAATGACTTTGCTTGAAAGGAATGAAAACACGTCAGACAGACAGAGAGAGAGAGATGATAAGAGGCGTTGCTCACCTGGAACATGACCCTGTATTGTTCCTCAGGCTTTTGAACCACACACATATTGCACCCCATTGTGACTTTTGACACGGTGCTGGACTGTGCAGGTCCAAAACCTGGCCTCAGGTCCAAACTGGTTCTCACACCAGGACTCTCTCTATCAAGGTCTTTGTCTGTGGCAGTGGGAGAGCCCCACCCTCATACGCAGCCTTGTGGTATATTACAATAGTCTTCCTCCTCCTCAGAGTAACACACAAGACATCCCAGCCCGAGATGGATGCACAGTTTAATTGGCTGTGTCACTTTTTCTCCTCTTATTGCTCACGATTCAAGTGTTAATTCAAGTGTTATAAATAAAAAAAGATAGATTCAGAGCTGCAGGCCCACTTGTTTGTTTTCTGTCTCCATCGCAGGCAAACACTTGCTCATTCAAGTTCATGTTCGTGTTTGTTGTAGATCATCCAGCTTTCCTTCAATCTTTGTTTTGTTCTTTAATGTTGAAAACTGCAGGATGGAGCAAGTTTTCCCAGCAGAACTCTTGCTGAACTCCCCCACGCTGTTACTGAGTTTTTACACTCAAAGTGCTAAATCTCCAAACGGCACACTTTCAGCAATGCTCTTTCAACAAGTTAGAGACCAACAATGCAGCTATCAAAGAACCTGCCTCAATCCTGTTTTTCTTCCTTCACTCCCCCACCACGTTTCCCACCTGCTACGATCTGCTTTCCAGGATCGCTGAAGGATTGCTGTGTGTGTGTCTGCTGAGATAACTTCTACTCCTCAAAGCCCTGTCAGGAGTCCCTCCACTTCCTCTGGTCCTCCACTTCAGAATCTGTGAATTGTTAAAGGCATTCTCTAAAATAACTATTGAAACTCATCAAGTGCAGAAGTGGTGACAGGTTGGGTGGTGCAAGCTGTTGACCATTCCAAAATCACGCTCACGTGCACACACATCAAGACAGGCAACAACACATGCTTCTTTCAGCTACTAGTCCTACTAGACACACAACCTGCCAAATCTCCTGTAACTGTCAGCAGAACTGTCATCAGTGGAGCAGTTATTTTTCATACTGCCTCTTCAAATAAGAAAGGTCATGTAAATAACGTATGTATATACTTACATGTAAGTGTAACTTACATAGACTGTTACTGTAGACTGCAGCAGGTATGCATGTGTTTTATTGATGTTGTTAGTATCCTGACAAGTATTAGAACATTGATTCTCTAACCTTTTGCATACTGAGCACTCTGGCCAGCTGCTCAAGGAGACAGAATAATGGATTATGATCTGAATTAGTGACCTCCTGAGTAGAGACCAGACAAGACTCTCTTCTGACCATGTAGAGAAGTCATTGTCAAACCTGCTGATGGATTAACTGTATGTTGTGCTTGCTGGAGAACCGGCAAAATATTTACTCACTCTCAAACACATCCTTTTAGTGTTTTAATGATCCTTCAGCTATTATATATAACGCCCTCAGTCTATTGATATGGAACGCCTGCTCGTTCTCAATTAGCCTTAGTCTGTACCCCTCATGGATAACCTGAATTTGAAGACAGAATCACAATATAACTTTTCCTACTGTTGTCACATTTCGATCTTCACCCTCTGAGTCCTCATTATGTTGGTTAAAGCTTTATCTTTAATCCTCTAGCCAGCAACTGTCAGCGAGGTCGTGTGTAGCTTGAGAGGTCCATCACCCTGTGTGCTGCCAGAGACAAGGTGTTAAAGCTGCTAATCCTCATTCAAGGCTCCATTACACATGTATCCTTTCTAGAGGCAGTGTAAGCCAAAACTCTGGCTTCTAACACAAACCACACACACCCAGTCATATACTCAGTCAAGTACTCACACACAGGCTCATCTCATGCCATGCCTCACGTCTCATGATAACTTGGGAATGAGCTGATAGTCAAACTCTAGAGAGAGGGAACCAATCAAGCCACAGTGAGGTGTCAGACATGCTCAGCAGGCAGGTGTGCTCCAGCTGTCATCCCGTCTTCCTATCTCCTGCCTATCACCATATACTTTTATCTACATTAGTGTCAGTCCTACATGATTATTGCAGTGGAGTTTCTAAGATGATGTCCTGTTTGCCTTGTTTTCAGGACAGAGTATGTTATGAAATGATGAAAAAAATCAGACAAATGCCTCTACTGAAGCACTGAGTATAAAATGATGTCCTCACATAAACCTGTAAAAGTTAGTCCATATTCAGTCTGCTGAAGGGAAAATGAGGAAAAATCAAGCGTGGCAGTCAGTAAATCCATTTTAATCCTCCTCTTGTCCTCTGGCCATTCTATTTGAAATATCCACAGGAGGGTATTTGTGTTTAAGAAAAGAAAAGAAAAACCAAGGGCAGTATTCCAGGTGGTTACAGAGTTGAGCACAGTGCAGACGTCTGTCTCAGGTCAGTGATAAATCACCATCAGCAGCCTCACAAGATGAGAGAAATCACTTACAGCTGATTGGAGGATACTTCTTGGCTTCTCCCCTTGGGCGCGACGTTAAATGCACTCCCCCACTGCAGTGGGGGGAACACAAAAGGCGGTTGTTCCCCAGCGGCGAATGAGCCTGCTGATCTGTATGCTGCACTACTACTAAAGCTGAATTCTTCTGGACAATGTATAATCTCTCTCTCTCTCTCTCTCTGGCTCTTCTCCACCCTCTTTCTCTCCTTTTCCAGGGTTGGGCTACAGCTCTCTTTTCTAGCCCCCTATAATTTTTACCCATACCTGATTTACTACTCTCTCCCCCTCCTTACTCTCTCTACTCCCCTGCCTCTCTCTGCTTGTCTGCAGGCACGAGAGCAAGCACTGGAAAGCTTGTGTGCACAGTTTGAGCAGGACAGGAGGAGATAACCAGCAAAGCTACATAAAAGTGAATGAAATATCAAGGCATTCATGCACTGCACTATAAAAGACACACAGACAAGCAGGGAATGGATTCATTAATCTTATGGCATTTAACCAATTCTGCATCACCTTGACTTGTTATGAGAAAGAAATGGATGGTTGCACTTTTTCATACGAGGAAAAAATGCCCAAAGCAGGTAGAGAGCCCATGACTGGCTGTGCATTTAGATGAGGTTCTATGCTGCAACAAAGAATGAAAGAAAAGAAACAAGGGGGAGACATGGAAAACAAGTGAATAACAGGTGTGACAAGATGAACTGAAAGATATGGAAGAGAGCCAAGACAGAAGATGCAAATTACTGTGTGGGAGAAGAGTGGAGAAGCAGAGATGAGGTGGAACAACGGTTTTCTACAGTAATCAAAATGACCTGCTAAGAGGGTGTGCAAGGCGGAGGCATATGGAGACATTTTATTTAAATTTGTATTTGTGAGTAAAATCTATTGGCTCTTGTTCTCCATTTGCAACTCTCTCTACACACACACACAGAGAACACCATTCACTAGACAATTTTCAATTTAAAAAAGGGCACATTTACTGCAGTGCTACTGCCAAGTTCCTCTGTGTCAAGGGGTTGATGGGATTAAAGTCACTCATACCAGCACACTAAAAAGAATCTTGTTTAAAATACACAACCAAACTGAGGGTTACTTTTCTGCTGAGACACTATAATTGTCTATCTGTCAGTTTCCTATTTTTCCATCTTTCCAAATCTCTTTCTGCAACACTGGAAAGAGACATTTATCAGTTGCAATGAAATAAGGAATCCTACTCTCCCTAACACATACACTATCCCCTTCTACAATACTTGCTGTAAGAAACAGGATTTCATGGTGACTGTGTCTGGTTCAACAGGCTTACACATATTTTAGCCTGTCTCAAAATGCTGCAGAGCCGCTAATACTGAATGTACCCCTTAAACCTTAACACTTACTCATACAAATACACAGGCAGACATCTCCTTGTCTTGTTATCTGTGAAAGCGAGGCACTCATGCAAAAGGTCAAAGTGTTATTTGGAAATTTTCTGAAATATCAAATGCACCACTCCACAAGACAGAGGAAACTTGAGATCATCACATTTAAGTGGACAGATCTGCCTTGTACAGCTCACGTCATGATCTAGTTTCAGTTTAAATACCAGGTCTTGTCATTTCACGTTAAGCACTAGTGATTCTTAACCCCCCCCCCGAATAAAGGGCAGGTTGCCTGGGGTATGCTACTCTTATATTTTTCTATTGAACTCAACCTTTTGTCTGACCCCTCAGGAAATGACAATGGCTCAACTAAAATAATGAACACAAATGCAGAGCAAAAGCATCTTAGTGTCGGTCCCATTCTTACAATTGTGTATCACCAAAATGCACAAGAGGGAAGAATTGTGATCTTTTGTCTCGCAAAAATGTTAATGAAAAAATATTATGCATACATGAGTACAAAGAAGGTAGCAGGAGTAGTATCTGACAGCAGAGAAGTTTTGCAAGGGGAGTAAAAAGGGAGAAGGAGAAGCAAAGAAACCAAAGAGTGGGATGAACACAGGGGAGATTAAAGCAGAGAGAACAGAAAAAGAATAAAGAAAAACACTCCTTCTTTCCAATGTTCCTTTTATTTAGAGGCAGAGGGCTGATAGCTGCAGAGCAATGGAATACATTGCAGAATTTTAACAGTGTTCTCATTATTTATTTACTGCTCCGAGGAGACGACGTAATATACTGTGTGTGTGCATGCATGCGTGTATGTGCTTGTGATGTGACTGCCATATCATAGTCAGGGCAGTAGAAAACAACTAAGCACTGTGACTTCATACGCATTCTGTCACTGTGTGTGTGTGAAAGCTATTTCACAGAGGAAACGATGAGGGCCAGCTGCCTCAAAGCAGCACTGACATGAGATGGAGACTTAAGACTGTGGGGAGACAGATAAGTGAAACAATGAAAGACAGGGAAAGACAGTATGATGACTGAAAAGAGTGACGACTGTACGAAGGGGCAATCGGTAACTGTGTCAAATCGTACTTGTGGGGAGGTAACTTTGGTCAGCGGAAGCACAGACTTGTTAATTAACTGGCTGAGAAACTAGACCCAAGACAGGATCACTCATGTGCATACAGGGAGCACAAGAGGGCAGACACTATGCGGTGACTGATCTATTCTTACAAGTACAGTGTGTTCTTAATTTGTCTGTTGTTTCTGACATTGTGGTGCAGTCTTTTTAAACTACTGTTCAAAAGTTTGCAGTTACTTGAAAATCGTATTTTTGAAAGAAAAGATTGTTTGTCCATTAAAATAACATTATCAGACATACATCGTAGACATTGTTAATGTTGTAAATCAGTACTGTAGCTGGAGCTGTTTTTTTATGGAATATCTAAATAGGCATACAGAGGCACGTTATCAACCAACATTGTATTTTCATTGCACATATTTACTAAAGCAAGTTTATCAGTTTAAAAGGCTAACTGATCATTGGAAACCCCTTTTAAGGTATGTTAGCACACCTGCGAATGGTTGTGCTGTTTAGAGAAAGCAATAGAAAAAACCTTCATTAGATTAAAGACTCAAAATAGCCAGAAACAAAGAACTAGGCTATTCCATGGGAGAAATTGCCAAGAAACTGGAGATCATATACAACATACAAACATACAATAGTCCCCTCACAGAGCAGTGCAAACTGGCTCTAACCAGGATTGTGCTTGACATAATTTCTCAAGCATGGTGGGGCTGCTTTGGTGGTGCTTCAGGAAACACGGGGTGAAATCTCTTCAGATTACCTCAACAAATTGAAAACTAGAATGCCCAAGGTCTCCCAAGTTGTAATTGCTGTAAATGGAAGATTCTTTGATGAAAACTTTAAGGAAACAATTATTATTTCAATTAAAAATCATTATTTTAAACTTTGTCAGTGACAATATTTCCTGTACATTTAGTTGTATTCCTTATTGAAATTGATTTTATTTATGTTCTGATGGAAAACACTGAAATTTCTAAGTGACTTCAAACTTTGGAGTAATTGCTGTTTGTAACTTACTGCTAGCCACAACATTTAGTTTAATAAACCGCTTTCTGTGGCTCTTTTTCTGATTCTGATTCTGCTTACAGCTGATACAAATTATATATTTCTGGTAGAACTCCGGTAGTTCTACCAGTAGTCTGGTAGACTCTTGTTGTCATTGATTTCGAATCAAGACACTAAATGGTTGAAAAAGGTGTCCTACAAGGATCTATATTGGGCCCCATGCTATACATAATTAATATTTGTTTAGACTGCAATTTACATTTTTACACTAATGACAATATGTTGTATATCATCTATTTCAAACAAGACCTTTGACCTTTATACTTCTTTTATTAACTTTAAGAAGTTTAATATATTTCTCTCTAAACGCCTTACTTTATCAATCCCCTTGGAGAAATTGTTTAGACAGTACATATCGGCAATAGTACAGGGTTTCTGTGTCTTGTCCAAGGACACTTCGACATGGTGCCTACCAGGACTCAAACTGCTCTCTCTGATTTGAAGACAACTGCTCTACCCACTGAGCTATCATGCCACCCAATATTGCTACTAGTTCAAAGTGAACAACCACAACACCAGATAAAAGACTAGCTTTTTAATGTCCATCTACCAATGTTGAACTGGTGTCCAGTGCTATGTATCTCTGCAGTCAACTGCTAAATAAATCAGCGAGTAGAGGTTGCAAATATTCCAGTGGGGGATTTTGAAGTTGTGCTTGCTTGTGTTTTCAGTAAAATTTGTCTGTGTTTTAATTAGTGTGTGTGTGAGTATGTGTATCTACACTTCTTAAAATAAATCAAGCTTAGCTAACTAATGTAAGACACTAGAAGTAGATTTTGACAATATTGCTTAAAAACAGAGCTACACCCAAACAGTGAGATGTTGCAACACCAGCTAAATGACAAGATAGAAATAATTTTTTTTATGAAAGGGGAGGAAAGTGAGACAGAGACAAGCAGACACACTTGAGAATTGTTGAACAGTATAAAGAACTGAATTATCTGTCTATCACAAGAGACTGACTGGCATGTAGGACATGTAAGTCCTCTTATACAAATTAATGGCTTTTCATGGTAGTCAGGGAGATGGAACAGGGATGGGAAGCGATGTTATTCCCTAATGTCAACCCATCACTGTTCTCAAATCCTCCCTCATCATAACTCTATACCCTCTATTCCCAATTCTCACAGCAGTCTGCTATCGTGTCACAGCAGACTTCGCACAGAGCAGAGAGGGAACAGAAAGGAAATTAGGGGAGCGTATTGTAGGGTTAAGGGGTACATGAGGAAAGGAGGCAAAGAATTAGCATTGCAACATCATCCATCCTGTAAAGAAGAAATAAATGCAATGTGCTTTTGGCATATTTGTGAAAGTGAAAGCAATGAACAAAGGAACAAAATGGGAGAAAGTTTGGAAACAGAAGAAGGGATGCAAGGGTGAAGAGAGTGTGAAAGCTGTGTGGAGGAGGAGAGGATGCGACTGAAGCAGCAAGTGGAGAAACAGGAAAAAAACAAAGAAATAGGCATTGATTAGAATCTTCCAGTGGGAAAGGTGATTATAACTGTACCACATGGGTGGAGAAAGGTTTAGTCAGAGTGACCTAATTAATTTGAGTACAGAGACCATGGAGTCTTCATCTTCTATGCCTGGATGACTCGCTCCAACACTTGTCTCAGCCTGTAGAGACAGTATTACACATGAACTCACATGTAACAGCATGGGCTGAAAACTAGTTTCACATTAACACAACAGGAAGGTGGATGGCACTGGCACTGCAGCCACAGAGAATATCAAATTAACAAAAGCTCAGTGAGAGACAAATGAATTTCCTAAATTCATTTATTACCCCAGATTAAAAAAATTTAACTTGCTTGCATGTGTGGCGCCTCCAACAGTGAGATTCCACATTATTCACTGGCTGTTCTCCTATAATGACGCTGACAGCGCAGTCAAGATTGTTCACCCAGAAATGTATTTAATAACCAGTTTCAACATCCTTCACCAACTTGTTCACAAAAACTCCATGCGCACCTTGATCCATTATGAATAGAAAATGTACAAAATCCCATTAATTCCACTCCATCCCTGCCTCTCCCCCTTTAGTGATCTCACCTAATGTGATCCCCCGTGACCGTCCGCTGTCTAAACTCCTGCTTTTATAGCCAGAAGCCTTAATATTATTCTGGTCTAGCTCGGAGATCTGGCTGAGCTATCATTTTTCAAGCATAAAAACCAATTAAAATTCCATTCAAATGGCTCCTTAGATGCAAGCGCTGCAATACAACATAGAAATATAGTGTTTTTGCATCTGTTGCTCAGATGCTTAAAGATGTTTGCACATTGTATCTCTGTTCCTCGCAGTTTATTTAATGAACACAACTTATCCCACCCAGGTGTTTTAGGACATCTGCAAGCTGTGACTCTCCTCCTCCAACATACTCGTATTTGCCCCAGGCTCAACCAGATCAATATATCATTAGCCCATCTCTCCACTTATCCCCCATCCTCCACCTAGAAAACCATACCTCCCTCTATCCCACTCCACTTTTACTCTGTCCTCACCTCACATTTCACACTATTTCATGCTGTTTTTCTCCCTTTCCCTTGCCTCTCATCTTCACCGATTTGGCCTGCACCTCCCTAATCTTGATCCAGTGCAAAAGCAGGGGAGCAGGAGGGGGGAAGGGAGTCTGGCTGGATGGCTGTGTGGGTGAAATTAATGTGTAATTGCATTGTAGTGTCTCAACCCTTCACCAGACAACTGAATGATGGCAGGAGCCACAGCCACAACACTCCCTGGTGGAAGTGGCTGAGTCTATATAGGTTCCTGTGCTGTTGCTTAAACAGAGAAGGGCGTCTGCACCAATGCCACCAGGTAGCAGCACACCCATGCCTTACTGCAAAGTGTCAAACATGGGCCAGAAATCCTAGAAGCCAGAATAAAGAATAGTCATTTTGATGGAGGAAAGTGAAAGTGCACAGAAAAAAAGGGTTTTAAAAAGCTATTCTGTATATTTCAGCTGTTAAAAACAGGGACCATATTAAAGGTCCACTTGTGGACAAAATCAGTGAGGAATTGGCTCGCTTCACTCTCACTGTGTCTCTCAATCTCCTCTACTGCGCCTTCCCCCTAAGCATGCCAGCCATTCACTCACAGTCAACCCCGCCCTTATTTTTTTTCCTATATTCATGCTTCAGTCTCCTTCTTATTTCCCATCTCTGTCCTCTTTCCCTCCACTAACAACGTAAGGCTGGGTGAAGAAGAGGGTAATTAAAATGGTGATGCTGTGCAGTGAAATGAAGCCACTACAAAGACACTCCTCATCCCTAGCAGGAAAAGGAAGAGATGAAAATGTTAATGGAATCAAACTGATTGTGTTGCCAGAATGTACAAATATATAAACCGTTCATTGTTTCAGATGTTAGTTTCATCAATCATTTCTTACATGAAGACTGGAAACAGCCAACTTTGGTGACGCATGTACCTCCGCCTCTAACAGAGAGGAACAAAGCAGCAGTACAGAGCTGTTATTGATGTGTTTAGCTACAGGATATGTAACAAAATAGGTGAAACAGCGGCAGCTCACAAAAACAGAGTGGAATCAGATCTGTACCATGGTTACTGCAGAGAGAGGGATTGGCAAGACCAGGGAGAGTACAGATGGAGGAGTCACCTTGAGGCAGAAGAGGGAGGTAAGGGACACAGCGGCAATGCCAATTTGGTGCTTTTCAGGTCATAAGCTTGTAGATATTGAGGGATCAAACTGCAGACTGAAGTGGAATGTGGACTTCTTGGTTGTAAAAAGAAGTTATAACGTGTGATAACTACAAGTACTGCCAGACTGTTCAATGGTCACTAAACATGAGAGTCAGCAGGACTCTGGTCCTTCTCTCAGTGGTGGTGCGCGTGGAAATGAAATAATATTGACTTAACTCTCAGCTGCAGCTTTACAGAAAATGAGCGTGCTCCATAAGATGTCCAGATACCATTTATACACAACAGTGTTGTCCTTAAGTTCACCTGGTTACTGTCTATCACAGCTACAAATCCAACCGTGAGCTCGGTAGTGAGATTTTATATATGAACTCTAACAGGCAAAGTGAGCAGAAAGAATAAACTGTAGAAAAAGTCAATTAGAACCAATTCTGACATTAATTTCTACATTATTATTTCAAATGGTTTTTCTAATAAAATGGAACCAGGTGCTGCTGTTATTTTACTGGTGTTCTGAAGACCTGAAAACTGAGTAGGATACATTGTGCACATTAAACAACACTGACATCTATTGGTGGAGTACTGACACTGGCTTAAAGGTATGGAAAGCAAAGTATGGCGACTCTTCTTGTCAATTTATGTGGAAATACCAACAGTGACCTCATATATTGCCAACCTACCGACAAGCATTGCCTTTGCTTGATAAGACTTATTCCTTTGTTCCATAGAGATCCACTGTTGTCCAAACCCTGTTAATAAGCCATACTGTTGCACTGACTGACATTATCACTGTCAACACAGATAATGTAATTTATTTTAATCCAACACTGTCTTGCTGCTATATATATATATATTCACTAGAGCTTCAACTCTGCAGTTCACATTAGTGCCCACAAACAAATTACTCCTTGTGTACTCCTACAGTGTTTGCTGAAAACTACAATTGTTTCAATAAAGTTACTGAGCCTTAACATATGTACAGTATTTGTGAGTCTCTTTAAAGATGTACATGTCCAGTGTGGTTTTTAAAAGTGCACAACATTCTCCAATCCCCATAGGCCTTTTTCAAAGCACATAGTTTGACTTGTCATAGCAGGAAAAGCACACATTATACTAATAGCAATGACAGATGCTCTGTCCTATTCAAGTATCCTGTCACGCACCCTTTAATTATTATTTACGTCCGTTCTTTTTTATCCTGTCATGTTAAAATGTGAAAAAAGCCTGCTACGGTGAATTAACAGGCAAATCCTACCATGCATTACCACACAGAGCAGAATCTGAACAAAGAGTGCATGAGGTTTCACTTTACTACAGGAGTCACAAAATCCTTACTAGTATAAATACATACATACAATACACATACTGACAGTTTTCTTAATGCACCATTTGTGAATTACTCCCAGTCTGCTCCTAAATGGCACAAAAGCAATAATAGCCTGTGTCATATATGTATCAGTTGTTATTTGTTATCCCCTCTTACACTGAGTTTTTAATAACATCATTATTTGAGACCATTGTCATCATTCCATTATTTGTCACTACGTTACTTTGAGCCTCTGTTCGGAGTCATCTGAAAACTGTCAGCTGTTCATAAGTGAATCCCTGATTTATTCCCTATCAGTTGTTTGGTAATTACTCAGGATTGTTTACCCTATTTTAACGTGTACGTACCGTGGAAGGATGAGAGAGAGCTCAAAGAGACTAGAGCTGGGCTACAGCATTAACCAAAATGAGGAGCATCTTTGATGTTTCTGAGAAAGGTTTTACTTTAGGAAATTACAGCACTTACACACATGTAACAATGTTTTAAACAAAATGACACTCAAGGTCACTGCAAATCGGTGTGTTTTTGAGTGACAACTTGAATGAAGGTGTAACAGCAGGTGAAATAGAGCACGTAAGAGAGTCCTGGGAGATATTTGCACAGCATAAAGTGCAACAGTGACCAATGTGTTTGACTGCTTATGGTTGCTAGACAGGGGCCATTGAAGTCTTTGGATGACTGTTGATGAATGTGTATTACATATAAAGGAAGTCTTTTAATTTTTAGACACTTCACATTTTAAAGTGCCCTTCACTGTATTTGGGAAAATACACTAAGTTGGCTGCAGTGGTTATTAGAAATTATGTTTGTAAAACGTTTGAGAGGACCGAGGACAATTTACTTCTTGAGTGCTGATAAATAAACACACTGTATTTTAATTGCAAACATTTTTTAAAACTACTTCTGACAGAATTAAAATTACAGTTTAAAGTAAGGCATGTGTTCTGGTGTACCGCAAAACCATTTTAGTCTACAAATTGTCACACAAAAGCATGTTTATTTGTCCCTTTAGTTTTCATCATTAGTTAAATTAAATTAAATTAAACCTTAGTTAAATTAAACTGTCTATGATAACTATAATTTTGCCAATGTAGAAGTTCTACTTCTTGCTACAACATGTAAGACTGATGTTGTTATTGTACAAGTAAGGTATAACACAACTTTGAAGAAATGCACATCTTATAATGGCAGTTTTAGTTTGTATTGTAGTGTTTGTGTTTACTTCTTACCTCACCTCTGTCAAGCACTAACAACTACCCCAACAACTAAATTAGTCATTATTTGTGCCTACAAAATTTGATTGATTGATTGATTGATTGATTGATTGATTGATTGACAAATTTTGCATAACCACTGAAGTACAAATGTCCCCATTCTCCTTCATGTGACCCTGGTCTTAGAGGGGGCCTGTGCAAGAAATTAGTTTTAAGAACTTCACTGTTTTAATTGGCTGCAACAATTATTTTCATTAATAGATATTATCATTAATTTATTTAGCCCTGTGATGGATTGGCGACCTGTCCAGGGTGCACCCCGCCTCTCGCCCGATGACAGCTGGGATAGGCTCCAGCACCCCCCGTGACCCTTACGAGGACAAGCGGTTAGGAAAATGGATGGATGGATGGATTAATTTATAATAATTAATAGCTGTTTAGTGAGTAAAATAGAAAATATTGAAACATAATTATTTCCTAAGACACAAGATAACATGTTCAATTTGCTTTTTGGTCTGACCAACAGTCTAAAATGCAAAGATGTAGAAAACTAGAACCACTAGTACAATTTCACATTAAGCCGTTGTCAGTGGCATCTTTTTTGCTTAATAATGAATTTCAGTAACTACTGAATTAATAGAATTTGTTGCTTGTCTCAAGTGAAAAATTTAGTTAGTTAGTTTAGTTTGGGGGACCTGGAACTCTAGAGATATACTCTGGGCATGCTTGTGTTTCTTTTTATTATCCATGATAATGTTTGATTTAAAAGAAATACAGAAGCTGTCGTGTCACATGTTTCAGTGAAGCACCAGCCAGCAGGGGTCCTCAGTGTACCGCAGTGGTGATTCAGAGGCTCGGTCCCAGACTCTAGAAAACCCTCCTCACACGGTTGTTTTGGTCGAAAGAAAATTCACAAAGAGCAACAATGAATCTAAGAAGTAAAACAGTAATGTTAAGTCATGGCATTTAACATAAATCATAGTTGAACCAACCGACGTAGATGTTCACAAACCGAGATGATGACGTCGTCGCCAGGATGCGCGCGCCTCTTGGCAACGGAAGTGGAGTTAGTTTCTGCGGATAACTTCCTTAACCGAAGCTAAACACTAAATGCAAACTGTTTACAACTAAAATGTCGGCCTGTTGCGTGTCTGGTTGTAAAAATCGACATTCCTCCACGAGCAAACTCAAATTTTACAGAATACCGTCTGGATATCGACCGTTTCAGGCAAACCGGAGACGTTTGTGGCTACAGGCGATAAAACAAGTGAACGGCAGCACCGAGGAAGTCAAAGGCAATGCTCGTATTTGTGGCGCTCATTTCATATCAGGTACCATAACCAGTCCGCTTTCCCTTTACTACACCATGCTACAGCTACGTGACTCACTAGAATTGGTCTAACTAACTTTAAAGCTGTGTGAAAAACGGATTGTGCTTGTGTGTTTATGTTTTACAGGGGAGGCGTCTCTGGACCACGACAGTCCGGACTTTGTGCCTTCTGTATTCACATGCAGCAAACCGAAGCCGAGCCCCAAGAAAAAAGTGAAAAGGTAACAAATACACAATCTGTGAATGTATCTGTGTACGAGAACTGACTTAGCGGGGTGGCTACGAGCAAACCATCAATACCAAAACATGAAAAACTTACATTATGCTTTCATGCACTTATAATACCACGTGAAATTGTAGTCTATTCCTGTATGTGTTATTATCTGAGCTTTGCTCCTTGTTTAAAAAAAAAATGAAGTTACTGATTAGTCTGTCAAAACATTTTAGTAAGTGGAACATTTACGTGTTTTGGTCTGTGAATATATCAGACATGTCAAGCAGTGAATGTGGCCTAGAAAATTAATTATGGGCATAAATCAGAGTTCTTGACATTTTGTAGGAAAACTAATTGATTGTATTTGGTTTGGACAGCTTTTTTCCCTTAATAAATGAAATCATCATTTTAAAACTGCATTTTGTATTTACTCAGGTTATATTTGTGTTATATTACAATTAATATAGAAAGGGGGCCAATACTTTTTCACACCACTTTAATACTAATAATAATAGTCAGTAATACACATACAGGAGGAGGTTGGAGGCCCTTTTTTATAGTACATGAGTCAAGTACCACTGCACTACAGTTCAAGATTCTCTGCTTGTTTCTATGTACCCTTGCAAAGCATAATAACATACTGTAGTCCACCATTTTTGTTCCCAATACACAAATACATAAACTTGTAAACATTGTTTCTGTGTACAGGCTCTGGAATATTCATGTTACATTTGCCCTATTGTAAACATTTGTATTATACACATCAATTCTGCTGTTACTAAAAATAATTACAGTGGCTTATGGATAATTATGTAGTGCAGTAGCTAACTGCTTCGTTTTTTGCATTTTAATTTTCACTCACACCACAAGTTGTTAACTCACCATCTTTATTGCAGTTTAAAAGTGCTAATTATTCATACTTTAGTTTGAATAGTGTATGTGTGTTATTATGTTTACATTTTTTTAATTTATTGATTTATTTTTTCAAAGACTTTACAGACGTAGAAGGAGGCATCGCCGTAAAGCCACTGTGGAAACACGAGAAAAAACAGCTCCACCTGGAGATGATTCTTCTGTGGACCTCCAGTCATCTGTTTTAATGGTGACTGAAAGCAAATTTTCAGAAATGATACAAACACCGTCAGACCCATCAGTGCCAAAGGTACCACCACTGCTTGATATTTGTGTTTTTATTTTCAGCTTCATATCAATATATATCATCTAAGGGGGTGACAGTGTGAGTAGTAGTTGCTTCTTCAGAGCAGTAGCTTTATCTTTTGGGCAAAAATACTGTGATATCTTTATTGAATGATGAATTTCTGTGTCCTGTCTATGTCTGTTTCTAGGAAGGAGAACCATTGACTAACGACGCTGAGGCAACATCGAGCCCAAAGAAACCATCACTATTTTTTAAAGTATCAGCAGACATCCTAAACCTTGACAGAATGAGTCCTGTCGTGCTCCTAAAACCTGTAGTCGCACCGGCAGGCGGGTTTCAGTGTGAGCTGTGCAGTCAAAACTTCATTAGTGTGTTAGAACTAGTAAAACACAAACAGAAGCATGATGAAGAAAAAAAGTCCTTTATGTGTGAAATTTGTGGAAAGCATTTCACAGGTCAGGCTGATTTTACCGAGCACCAGCACGTCCACATGGATGAGCCTTCTTTTCCGTGCAACATGTGCAATCGGTCTTTCTCTACAAGTCATAACCTCAAGCGTCATAAATTGCTGCATGTCAAAGACGGCAGGAAGTGTCGCACATGTGGCGTGCTGTTCTGTCGACGTCATAACCACACGTTATTCCTGCCACAGGCTGACTCTGTATCTGAGTCTGAACAAGACTCTACCATCACCGAGCCACAAAATGTTGACAGCAATGTGGCGTCCGAGAGTCTAGAGGAGAAATGTTCCCCAAAACCTGAACCTAAGACCAGTCTGGAGAAGAAGTGTTCCCCAAAACCTGAGACCAGTTTGACCCCACCTACAGCCGCACGCACAAGTATCTTATCAGAAATCCCTGTACCATTGTTGCAAATATCTTCCTCTGTACCATGTCCTGTTCCACCATTACCTTGTTACTCATGGACCTCAGGTAGCTCGTCTCAGTTCAAGACACCCCTGTGCAGCCCGCGTGCAGCCTTCATTCAGCCCCCTCCCCCCCAGTTTCTAGCACTCCCGGCCTCACTACAGATTTTTTCTCCTCAGTACCTCACCTCAGCGTTACTTGAGGTTAAAAGAAATTATGAATACATTTTAAACAAACCAGAAAAAGTTAAGAAGGAGATGGTGAAAGAGGAACAAGTCGAGCTGCCGCTGGTTTCTCCAGATGAGCACAGTGTTGAGCAAGTCAAAAAGGAAAGAATTGCTTATGACCTGGAGATTATGCTCTGATCTATGTCTAGTGGGGAGAAATTGTTCAACTAAAAAACAAGGCATTAAATCATAAACCTATGCAGCCAATCACACAACAGTGATTGATAGATATATTGAAAACAAAGTAATTTGGGCTTACTTGGAAGGATTTATTGTTATGTTAAACTTTTGTTGCGTCGACATGTTTTGTTTAGTGCTCATATGAGATATGCATAATGTGAATATACTGCTGCACATTTCTCCTTAATATTTCTTCTTTTTTTTTCTAACCCGATTCAGCACATTTATATATTTTAATGTAAGTGACTGAACTCGTCATGCTGCTACTTTATATTTAGTGAAAGTTAAGTAACTGAGATACTGTCAGTTCTTCATTAATGAGGCAATATTCGTTTTCCTAATACCGTTTGATAAATAATACTGTTCTGTGTGTAGGATGTATCTGACCTGGATTGTAAAACGGTGCACCAGCCACCAGATGGCATTTGGGCTGCAGGCTGTATTCTATACTGTATAGTGAAATGCACTGTACTATAAACAAGAATGATCATTTCTAGCATCGCAGCTAATCTACCCCAACTACCTCAGCCACCAGGAACTACATTGTTATAAATTACATAATGTATGTATGTGCACAGAATGTACATGTCCACAGTGCTGCAGGGCTGCTGTCATGTACCTGACATTGACCCCTCATACTTTGTGTTTTTGTGTCATTTTAATCAACTTTAACTCGGTGTCAATCACTAAAAGCAGTGGACAATAATTTTATTAATGTCTTTTATTCCAGTTATAATTTTCAAAATGTTTTCTTTGCCTCATGCCATGCTGTCATAAGATTATGGCCTTAAAAGCCTGACATTAAAGCCATCCTTTTAAAAAAGATGAAATTGTAAATTATATGTTGTCATACAGTGGAGTTTGGGAAAACTAAGGCTGACTTATTACTTCAGTAATTGCATTTGTAGATAGCCCTGTAATGTAGTGCTTCCATTTTACGATGCACCTATCTCAAGTTAGGATATTAAAGGAAAAATTGAATGATGAAATAAACAAATACAAAAAAACGGAATAATTGTACTGTACATAACAATGTATGAAGAAATAAAGCATCACGCTTTTTGTTGATATATCTCTTGTCATAAGGAATTCACAGGTGAAATCATTTCAACGTTTTAAGGTTTATCTTCATAGTGTCACTACAGGGATGGAAACATTGACCCAAAAATGTCTGCCTGCTTTTTTCGAACTGACCTCTTATCAGTGAGCTGCCATACAATCCCATTGTAGAGAAAGCTCACAGTGCAATAACGATAAAATGCCTTTGTGTCCTCGTGTCTTAGACAAATGCAGCCTACTTTATAGTAAATGTTTTGAGACCGTTTACAGTAAATTGAAGAAATACTTTACTTTACTTGGCAGACGCTTTTATCCAAAGCGACTTACAAGAAGACACAAGCAATTACCATTCGTGTTATGTAAATTACGAGTTACTACAAACTAATGCTAGGAATTGTTAAGTGCTAGACAATTTGTTTTTGTTTTTCCATTGTCTTTGTACTATTTTTTAGGTATGGTACTGCTTTCTAAAAACTGTATATAAGTTGTCAGTGTCATTGATGGTTGAGAAAGCTTTCTGTGACGGCATACCTCCAACTACTGGACCAAAATTGTTTGTGTTTATAATTAAACATTAAGAACTGCCATCTTAATGGATTGTTATGAAACTGAATGAACAACTTTTATTGACTCACAAACATTTATAACTGCGGACTTGTTTACTTAGTGGAAAACTAATGATCCTCAATCAGTGACTTTGAACCCCTTGTAACTGCAAAACTGATCACTTATTAAAAAGTTGGATTTATTAATATTTATTAATGAGTGGCAACCCAAATATTATTCTTATGAATGACTTGTAACTGTATTTTAGCAATTGTTGATAAAGTCAGTCAGTTACAACTTAGAAATTTTTAAAATTGATGTTTTTGTGACTATTGCTGCAGACAGACTGCTTACAGACTATGTTAATAATTTCCTTATATATACATGTATATAGATTTTATTATTCATACGTATAGGACATTCCTCCGCAACCTCCTGTACCACATTTCTCAGCCAGATGAGAATTCGCTGTGCTGGGTCTGAGTCCATCTGCAATCTGTACACATCCTATTGGTCGGAAGGTGCCGGTAATGGTGGGCGCTGATTCTGATTGGCCTTTTCGGCTGTCATTTAAATCCAGCGAAAGTGATGTTTCGGATCTAAGCAGCAGATTGGCTGAGGTGTCTTCGGGTGGCTGCATTGACGACAGTGAAGTGGTGCTGATGCTGTGACAATGGGAGTCCTGCAGATAAGCATCATCTGCACCGTGTGTGCTTAAAACACAGCATCAGCACACACACACACACACACACACACGCTCAACTGAGCGTAACGGGACGGAAAAGCAGCTGGATAAAAACCCCGGGAACGAACCTCCAGCTGCTGCTCTGAAAGGGTAAGTTATCCTCTAGAAAACAAACTGACGAGCCCTGTGCGTCCAGTTAGCTGTTAGTGAGTGGGGGCTGGGGAACAGCTCTCAAGTACGATGGTAGCAAGAGCGTTAATCCCACTGGCGAGGTGAAGCGATTTCTTTTACCAGCTTGCCCGACAAGATGAGCATGCTTTGCAGAGCGCTGAAGACAGCGTAGCCTCTTCTACATGCAGCGGCTGTGAGGCAGCTGTGAGTCAACTCATCCCCTTGCTCGACTGCATTGCGGAGAGAGCGCGTTTTGCAGAATAGCATGTGTTTATACGGTGTTCTTCCAACTGCCCTCAAATATACAGCAACACAGCGGTCACTAGGTTCATTTCAGCATGATCCTGTGCTGTGCTTGTCGTGCTTTCTCACATCCTTTTCACATTCCGTTTCACCCGGCTTCCCATGAATTAGTCATTCCTGTGAATCAAATTTGATGCCTTTGTCACAGAATGGAAACATCAATTATTATAGGCCTACGAGTAAATACAAAAAGAAACTGACATGCGGTAGCATCTGTTTGCACAGATTTTTTGTGAGTTGCTATGCATGCTGGGATTTGAAGTTTGTTGAAGTGGTCTGTGATCATTTTCAAGTTTGCCTACGTGTGCATAAGTGCAGTTTGCACGCAGTACATTGTGCTCATACTTTTCAGGTCTAGTTATGGGAACGTTCAGCCGACAGAGGTTTTTCCAGGAGCTTGCTCATGGATGCCTGCTGCCTACAGCTCAGCAGGGCCTGGAGCAGGTGTGGCAGCTGCTGGTTATCTGCCTGCTGTGCCGGCTTCTCTGGATGTTAGGTAAGATTTCAGTTATTTTGCACCTAGCTGTTGTTATACATCTGTCACATTGTCACGTCACGATTGCCTGTCTTTCTATCTTGCTACATCAGGCCTCCCTTCTTATGTGAAACACCTGGGCACGGTGGCCGGCGGTTTCTACACTCTCTACCTGTTCTTTGAACTTCATATGATCTGGGTGGTCCTTCTCAGCCTTCTCTGCTACCTCTTCCTCTTCCTGTGCCGCCACTCTACCATCCGAGGCACCTTCCTCTCCATCACTGTGCTCATCTACCTGCTGTTGGGGTAAGAGAGTTCTCTTCTGATACCTGACATGCTCAGTAGCACAAATCAATGAATTCCTCAAAGCCAATGTTGCAGACGAAGTTTAATCTGTGGCAAGAGCTACATCAAAACTGAGACTATTCTTGTCCATTTTTATCAGAGAGTTGCACATGATGGACACTACCAACTGGCACAAGATGAGAGGTAGGCCAAGCATCTTTTCTGCAGGCAGCAATATTTGACATACAAACCCAAAAGTCCTGATAAATAAAAGCAATAATTGTTATAAATAGTTATTTCTAACTTTATATTCAGCAACAAAAATGTTTTTATTTTTGGAATACAGTGTGTGTGTTCAAGTGCTGCTGCTGTCATCCAGGTTCACAAATGGTGGTTGCCATGAAAGCCATCTCTCTGGCCTTCGATTTGGACAGAGGTGTTGTGACCAGTGTACCCTCACCCATTGAGTTCATGGGCTATATTTACTTTGTGGGCACAGTCATCTTTGGCCCCTGGATCAGCTTCAACAGCTACAAAGAGGCTTTGGAAGGACGTAAGCTGGTAAGTGTTAAAAAACAGAGAGGAAAGTGGGGGCGAGGGTTATTAAATAGATTTATTCTGAGACTTCGATATTTTAACTGTTTAAATCTTTGACTCTCTTTTTTATCTCAGAGTTTTGCATGGCTTTTGAAAGTGTCTGTTAGCTGGGTGAAGAGCCAGGTCTGCCTTGTTATCTCGAACTGCATGGCGCCGTACCTCTTCCCGTATTTTATACCTGTCTATGGAGATAAGCTGCTACGAAGGTGAGTGAAAAACAGAGATATTTTAAAAACGAATCGAAATAGTTGTCTGCTTCTTGTCTTTGAGTACACGTCATTTATGAATTCATTCCATCTTTGATTACAGCAAAAAAAGGAGGAAGATCAGGTAACTAATTGTTAACCTTATTGCCCTGAACATACCCAACACCGTAGACATGTTTTCCTCATACTTTATACTGTTTATGTTTATTTTTTGTTTACCTCATTGTGTATGACTTTCACCCGCATGCATGTATCCACATCACTCCCCCTGCCTCTGTGCAGCTACATGTGTACCAGGGCATCCATCCTCTCACTTACCTGTTTCACCATCTTGAAAACCGTGGTGAGATGTAGGTCATCACATGGCACTGCGTGTTGGCTGAGAGATTTATTATTCTAACCTGCTGGGGACTAGTTTTTATATCCATGAAATGATAGCCCGCTCCTCCCCACTTCTCTCTTTATCACATCCTTTTTATCTGAGCTGCAGTTGTCAAGCCCTCAGTGAAACATTTTTTAATTTATTCCGTCGCTAACATTAACTGCCACAATTTCTGTCTTTGTTCTCTTGCTTCTCAGAGGTACACCGGCAAAGTATGTCTTTTAGTACTTTGTAATATTTACTTCATTACGTTGGATGTTACCTGAAATTGGAATATAATATCTGTAATATCTGTTTCCTCCTCCTTTAATGTCATTACATAGGTGGTTGCTGGCATATGAGAACACTATGTCTTTCCACTTCAGCAACTATTTTGTTGGCTATTTGAGTGAGACTACCACAAGTCTGGCTGGGGCCGGCTTCACCGAGGAGAAAGAAAACCTCAAATGGTCAGAATTGCATGTGTAACATTAACATAAAGTGTTTTCTTTTTATTAGCATTTTTAAACAGGCCCTCCACCTTTTTACCTTTTGTTTTTGTAGGGACATTACGGTATCCAAGCCTCTGAACATAGAGTTCCCTCGGTCGATGGTGGAGGTGGTAACGTCATGGAATCTTCCCATGTCTCGCTTTCTGCACACCTGTGAGTTATAAAACTAACTGTGATCGCTTGATGCCAGCAGCTGGTTTTGCTTTTCATCCTCATTATGAATGTAATGATAATAGTTCGTTTGAACACTGTAATGCAAGCTGATGCTCTCATCTCACAGATGTTTTTAAGAGTGCTCTCAAATTTGGGACTTTCTCTGCCATCATGGTAACATATACAGCCAGTGCCCTTCTGCATGTGAGTACTGTGCAGACGTCTTATAAGCAATTATACCTTGTACTCAAAACTTTTATGTGTCTTTGTGGGTTGTTCTAATTCTAACTCTTGTGTCTAATAGGGTTTGAGTTTTCATCTGGGTGCAGTGCTAATATCTCTGGGGTTCATCACATACATTGAGCACGGTAAGAGTCTGCTTAATGTTGTATGTTTCCGCATTAGAACCTTTCCATTTAGAGAAGGTGCTTAGCTCTGCAGTAACGGTTAATTGCACCCACGATTACACACTGTTTCTGTTCACCAAAGTTCTTCTATAATACCTTTTTACCTAATTGTTGGGGAAATTTTTCCCCTGGCTTCATTTTTACGCTTTGATTTTGTTTTTTAGTTTTCAGGAAGAGGCTTGCAACCATTTTTAATGCCTGTATACTGTCAAGGAAATGTCAACCAAACTGCACTCACCAGAACAAAAAGGTAATATTTGCTTTTCTGTTCTTTCTTTTTGTGAGAGAAGGAACTCTATTACCAGTCATTCATTATTAGCATTTGGCTCTCCTTTTGGTGAATATGTTTTTTTTTTTTCCTTTCTGAGAGGAAGATGAGAAAATTAATAATAATTAATAATTTATGTATGCTAAATATGAATCTACAGCCAGGAAGCGATAAGCTTAGTTTAGAACAAAGACTAAAACCAGAAGTAACAACTAGAAGTAAGAAAACACTGCTTACCTCCAGAGATAATAATAAAAATGGTATTAAAATGGTATGTTTAATCTATACACAAGTTAAGTTAAGCAGAAATGTGTTGTACTGTTTCCTGGCTGGGAGCAGTGAATTCCTGGTGTCACTGATATATACAGATATACAGGATCTCTCTCTCTCTATTTAACTATCTATCTATTCCAACCACATGGAATTTTTTGTTTTCTTCATATTCTGGTTTTCTTCCAGTTATTTCATTTTTGCAAATGGCCATTGTACCAGCATTGCTGGCACATCCTTTGCTCCTCAGTGGGGTCTACCTAGTAGATGTTGTGACCTATTTAGCATTTTTTTAAAATAAAGTTGTCTATTTTTACCCTGCAGACGAGCAAGCGTTATAATTCAGCCCAATAAAATGCTTTGCTTGTGATAAACAATAGCCCCTAAATAGACAATGTGACCATAATAGATTTAACACAAGGAATAGTCTAAGTGATATATCTAATGTATTACTAAAGTAGTATGAACCTCACTTCATATATAAAAAAAACTTAGTGCTATTTGTGATATTAAATATTTATTAGAATTTGAATTTTTTATGAGTTTATAGTCAAAAACTAGTCAACAGCTGACTGACATTAAAATAACCTTAAAAAACCCCACACTGATTACAATGAAAACATACAGTAAATATTGACTAAGGAATTCCTTTGCTTGTACATGATGTCTTGTGTCTCCCTCTGCAGGAGCTATGGGTGTATATGATTAACTTAACATTCAGCGTTTTGGCAGTACTCCACCTGACGTACTTAGGCTCTGTATTCAATTCCAGTGTGGACTACATGGAGGAGGAAGAGGTACTGTAACATAAGGGTGTATTGATAGACAGAAAATCTAAAATAGGAAATGGATAAAGAACTATTTAAAATAATAAATACAGCTAAATAAGAAATCATTTAAAAAGCACTGGAAAGCCTTATAAAAAATTGCTATGCAAATACTATGTACACGTCCAGACGTAAAGATACTAGTGGTGTCTTACTGAGGTAGTACAATAACTTGTTGAGTCATCCTGAAGTTGGAAGTCACAAGATGTTTAGAGGTGTGTATTACCTATATTTATATACCCTGTGCTCATAAAATGGATAGAACACTGTCAGCGATGAGCATGAAACATGCTAAATAGAAACGTAACCTTCAGTATTTCTGGTTAATTTCTGGTGATTGTTCTAAATCTGCTTATGGAATAAGCTAAATCAATAATGATGTATTTATAAAAGGTAAATAATATTATATACTGTCATATTGAGCTTACGAAGGATGTACTGTCCCCTACAGGACAATATCACCCATCATACCATTCAGAAGTGGTCAGAGCTGAGCTGGACGAGCCACTGGGTCACGTTTGTATGCTGGATATTGTACCGCCTCATTCTCTAATAATAGAAGGAAGAGAAAGGGTGAAGGAAGCAATAACATGAGTTGTAACGCTGGTTCTTCACTTCTGCACTGTGAGTTTATCCTGCGTCAGATCGATGAGAACAGAATCAACCTGTATACAACAATAAACGAACACGCAGTGTTCAGGTTGCACTGCGTGTTGGCTGGGAGATTTATTATTCTAACCTGCTGGGAACTAGTTTTTATATCCATGAAATGATAGCCCACTCCTCCCCACTTCTCTCTTTATCACATCCTTTTTATCTGAGCTGCAGTTGTCAAGCCCTCATGTTGTGACAGCAGTTGCCGATGTCACACTGTGAGCCACAATCAATACCTATCAGCATGGCCGAGATCGGCTGCTCCTTTCTGTGGACACACGATGGAGCCCATTATCTAGGTTTCACTGTCAACTGTGACAGATGTCCTCCAGATGTGGTTTCGCTTCACCTCACACAACTGTGTTTTACAGTCATATTTTAGGTTTGAAAGATACGTCTGTCTTTTTAAAAGTCAACAAGTCCTATTAAAAAAAACAGTAATGTGATAATATATAGTATATAATAGCCTCTCTGCTCGTGGTACTCTGCCCCAAGCCCCTTCACTACAATTAATGAACAACAATGTCCTAAAACAACTGGGCACTGTCACCAATTTTTAGCAAATGTTACACATGTTACAGTGCATTTGTTAGGAACTAGTTTTAGCAGCAGATTAACATACATTTGGTGCTCTAGTGAGTGTTTACAGCAACAGAATGATAAATGATGGATTGATGGTCATTGCAATAAAGGAACATTTCGCCCACTGCGACAGTGTGGCTCATTGATACATTTCAGTCAACAGTCGAGGTCTGTGAAAGAAGAATGTGCTTTATCAGGCTGTGAGTACAGAGACAAAACTGTTAACAGAATCTGTTGTTGGTTTTGGTCTTTTCATGGCATTTATTGTCATTATTAAAATAGAGAATATTACCAGATGTCTTTTTTAACAGGGCATGTCTCTTCAGCATGTGTAAGGCAACAAAGATTTTACTTTTGAATGGACAGAGCACATGTTATGGTCATAAGGCTGAAATTTGTTAATCTCGCCAAAAATTATTTACCTAACTGTGAATTATAGATGAAGACTATTAATCAGCAAATATGCAAGTTATTTTTTGTGGTGCAGTTATCTAATAGTGTTTGTATTTGGTTTTGTGTTATTTCCTTTAAATTGAATTCTTTGCCTTTGCTTAGATGGGATTTTATTAGTATTAGTGAAACATTTGAAAACATTTGCAACATTTCTTTCTTCAGTATTGGAAATAAAAGTTTAGAGTCAGGGTACGACACATGTTAGTTACTGTAAAAATGTTCAAACCTCTCTTCCAATGTCCTATTACACCCTCAAGATGAAATCATACAGTAGAATATATTAAATATTTATCCTTAAGTACATATTTTTATTACACTGCTGCTTTTAATGATGCATTTCCGTAACTGGTGAAAGAACATGAGTGTCTTTTTCAGATTGTGGTCACATTCTGTCTACAGCTTTTTAAAATGTAGAACGTCAAAGGATTTGCTTCTTGACTAAGACATAGTGTTTTAGATTAGACCTTGGATGTTTGTACTTGCCTGAGCACAAGTGCTCAGTCTCCACACACCTAACACCACTCACTCCGACACATATTTTAAATAGGATTCTGATATTTCTTTTTTTTCCCCCTGTAAATGTGAACTCACTGATACACCTGTGATATTTTTATAAAATTTTACATGAAACCTGGACTGCTGTCTTTGTTTAATTCAATGTGGTGTATGGAATAAAGCTAAACATAAGTATGAACAGAAGTTAGATCATCACAGACTGCTGTAAGAAATAGTTCTTTATTTGAATCATCATTATTTACAAGAAGGGAGTGTTGACTGTCAGACAGCCAATCATGGTACGGGGATGAGTTAGTGTAGGATTGCAAATGGGTGACCAGCTGTTTTTATGCTCAAAGCAATGCAATTAACCTGGAATCTATATCTGAGCATTCAGTAAGCCAAAGGGGACAGAAGAAGGTTAGAGATGGGGGGTTGAAGGAACAGAGGTTGAACAACAGATGGTGATGGATGGAGATCAAATTCACATTGAGCCTCTGTGAGAGGTGAGCAGAATCTTTATTGGAAGGCCACATAATAGCCCAGTCTGCAGGCTCAGGGGGGAAAGTGCGGAGGTGAGGGGAGGTGCACTCATCCCTGTCTGCCCCGAGGACCCCCGTGTTTACGACGGCAGGACCCCAGCAGCGTCTCCAAAGCCATCTTCACGAATGCCTGGAAGTTACTGCTTCTCTCCCTTCGGCTGTCCTGCGAGGGGATGAAACACAGACAGATAGCTTCACTGGGGACACAGCAATCACAGCGCTTCATTTCCACAACGTGTGCCAGAGAGAGGGAGTTTTTTATTTCTTTGCAGTGCAGTTCAACTAGGAAATCTGTGCTCAGAGTTTACTCAGTGAGTTAAAATAACGTCCTGAATAAAAGTGCAGAAATTTCCATTGATATAAATGCTTACCTCCTTGCTTCTTGTTATCATCTCCTTTCTGATCACCTTTCTTCGGCTGCTCTTTAGGACTCTGAGGTTGCTGTGAAATCAAAACACAAAGAAAGTGAAGCAACACACATGAACAGATTCAGAGAAGAAAATTATAATTTTGCACTTTTACAGTAATGATTGTCCTACCTTGGTGGATGACTTCTTGTCCGACTTATTACCTAAAAAGTGTGGAAATATTCAGATGTCAAACATGTCAAACATTTGGAAGCAAGGTCAAGGTTTGCTGGAATGAGTACTTTATTTTTTGTCTGTCATTTACCATGCAGCTTTTCTGGTATTCAGATTAATTAAAAATATTTTACAGAACTGAAATTTTGTTTAACGGTGCCTACCTTTCGTTCCTGGCATTTTGGCTGTGCTCCAGAGTCTGTGCTGTATTTTTGAGAATGCAGTGCTTAATGTGGTGTTCAACTTGTCATTTATGGACCGTGCTTGTGAATGGCTCTGTCAGTGGGGCCCCTTCGAGAAAGAGCGCCACGAACAAGCAAAGAGCCCTGTCAGCTGAGCAGCATGGCCCACAGCTCTGCAGGTGTTTGCTGAGCCAGGCGAAACCTCGGAGCTGACCTTGTAATACTGCCATTGTGAACCAACTGGAACTGTGTGTTCACCCATTGTCTGTGACAAGTAGCATTTTCATCATGTTACTGGCTTGGTGATAGTTATCTTTTTTAATGTCAGCTAGGTCACAGACAGTTTGTCATGTTGATCAACCAAAATGGAAAAAGTAAAGTAGTATTTTGTCCTTAGAAACCCTAAATGAGAAGGTCTAGCTTGTACATATGACTTCACTAAATCTCTTTTCAGAATTGTCTGAAAAGAAACATTACAATGTAAGAGGATGATCATTATTAAGTGATGCTCAATTTGCATTCTTTGTTTTGTGTTTGTGGTTGTGTGTGTGTGTGTAACAACTGGATCGAGTAATGGTGCAAAAATATTAAGGAATCAGGAAAGAAATTGTCATTTCTATCCTAGGAACATATAATGTGTCTGTTTCTAACGTTGTGGATATTGGAAACCAGTCAGACTGTGCTGGTTTAATCATAATGGATCAGAAAATAAACATGAAGGTTGTGAATCATCATCCGGAATCGTGCGGCTCCACATCAGTAGGTGGGGCGGTTTCACGTGTGTCACGTGACTTGACAGAAAAAAACAGCGATGGAGAAAAGCTAAGGAAGGTGAGGCGTTTTTGTCATCTATTTGTCGGTGTTTCTTGGCTGTGTTAGCACAATGACCGCCCCCCCCCGCACTATAAAATTGCTAACTAACAGACTACATACGTGTGTCGAAGTATGAAAAGAAAACGTATTTTTATCCGAGGACAGCATATGATACTGTAGCTAACTTGCTAATTGCTAGCTAGCGTTAGCGCTGCGACGATAGTTGCCAAGACGGCCATCCAACCCTAGCTGCTGTTCAGTATTCACATGAATAAATTGCCAGAGCCATTCGCCTTTAGCTCAATGTAACTATTTCTGTTCATTTCGATGATTATTTTGTGGTGACAAGTCCGCACAACAAAACACAGCTCATTGTGCATCATGGCTTGATTCAACGTTGTGGATGGGAGAGTGGGGGTGAAAGGTTAAGTTGTATGAATGTAACTACTTATCTTAGTTAAGATGTATTCTCATACAGTGCACACAGCTTTGTTTTAAAGTGGCTATAATGTGAGCTGGGTGTGGTGTATTTTGACAGGAATCTGCCCTGGCAGTGGCTTCCTCCTTTACCCAGAGTGCTTGTGGAATGGCAGCAGTTTGGCAGCAGGTTTTGGCAGTGGACGCAAGGTAAGACTGAGTCAGGCTGTAGGCTTTTAATAGTTTTGACTGAAGCTATTCCGATGTGTAATTGCTTATAGATCACTTGTGAGTTATTGTGTGTACTGTGTCACTTCTTTCTTCCTCCAGGTACAATGCTTACCGCACGCCTACGTTCCCACAGTTTCGAACTCAGTACATCCGCCGCCGCAGCCAGCTGCTCAGAGAGAACGCCAAGTGTGGCTTTGAGCCGGGGCTGCGCAGGCAGTACCTGAGGCTGCGCAGTCAGCTGCTGGCCCTGCGCTACGGGCCCCTGTCTGAGCAGAGCAGCTTCAGGGCCAGCAGTGTGCGCAGCTCCCGCACCACACTGGACCGCATGGAGGTCAGACCCAGAGAAAACAAAAGGATAGGGAAAGTAGAAGCGAAAGAATGGGGTGGGGGGTTTCTAGGGTTTGATTTGGAAAACATCTGAGAGTTGGAATAAAACATACAAAAAAAATAAAAAATATGAGAGCCATCTCCATGGCAAGTCTTTATTTCATATCAGCAGTATAGTTAAACAACTTTTTGGTGGACCATGCATATTAAGCTGAGCAGCTTGGTTGAAATGGCTGGGACTGCCCATGTATATGTACAGTATCTTTAGCTTAAAACTGCATGGTAATGTCAGTAAGTGTTCAGTATTTATTAACCGATTGTTATTTTATTATGTTATTTGATTATTTGTGGTCACAACTTCTGTCTGTACCTGCACTCAGTCCTACAGTCCTCCTTCTTCCCCTTTGGCTCTGCTCTTTCTTCTTCTCTCCTCTTGGGCAGGACTTTGAGGAGGACCCTCGTGCCCAAGGGGCTCGTGGTCACCGCCGGTCCGTCAGCAGAGGCTCCTACCAGCTCCAGGCCCAGATGAACAGAGCCGTGTATGATGAGAGGTACGAGAAAGAAGGCCACACGGAGATTATCAGCTTTTGTCCAGGATCTTGAGCAAACATCCTCACCTTGAGCAATTGAATTCTCTTAGATTTATTTTGCTTTAGAGTTATTATGTTTTGTTAGATTTACTGCTTGTAATTCTTATTTGGTTCCACTGAGCGATTATCATATTGAGATCTCTTATATTGAGTTGTCAGCTGTAGGCAAAGATTGTGAGATGTGTTATATTGATTATATGCTTATTTGGTTGTTTTTATTTCTGACCGCAGGCCTCCGGGCAGTTTGGTGCCCACCTCTGTGGCAGAGGCCAGTCGTGCCATGGCAGGGGACACAACTTTGAGTGAAAACTATGCTTTTGCTGGCATGCACCACATATTTGACCAACATGTAGACTCTGCTGGTAAGTAAAGGGATTTAGTAATAATTTGTTAGTATTAAGCACCAACATTTACTTTACACTTTTCTTCCTACCCTTGTTCTTTTAGTTCCACGGCTGCAGTTTGCAAATGATGACAAACACCTCCTTGCATGCTGCTCATTGGACGGCACCCTGTCCATCATGACATTGTCCCCGCCTCCTGCCACTGTAAAGGTGACCCTGAAAGGTCATGGCGATCCTGTCACAGACTTTGCTTGGTCTCTCAGCAATGACATCATTGTGTCAACATCTCTGGATGGGACTCTGCGTATCTGGAACACGGAGGATGGTCGGTGTATTCGAGAGGTCCGAGACCCAGAATCCAGCGAGTTGCTCTGCTGCACTTTCCAGCCCATGAACAACAATCTCACAGTGGTGAGTCTCGTTTCAGATGTGTTATCATCTGTATAATCTTAAGTTCTGCTTCCTAGTACCACAAAAGTCAGTGAGAAAATGATGTAAGATTAGTTGAAAGGTTTATTGTGGACAGATCCGTCTTTAGTTTCTTTTGTATTTTTAGTTTTTATTATAAAAAACAAATTCTTTTATTTCTTTGTGTATCCCTAACTTTAAAATTCATAAATGAGGAGATTTGATTTTTAAGAATATTTCATATATTTTTCTACTGTTTTTTAAGATATACTACTTGATAATATGTTTGCAGCAACATAATTCTGCTGTCCTCAAGTCTCCATATGCTGCCTGTTCTCATGTCTACTGGCCCACTCGAACACAAATGAATGCACTGCTGGACCTGTATTAATGCGCTAGTAGAGAAAAAGCTTAAATACTACCTTAGAGTCATAGTGTGGGGTTGTTCATGTACATCATGTCATATGTGTTTATTTACACTGAAGCTTTTAACAGTTGAAGGGCTCGGGAGGCCCAGATAGCTGTAGTAATAAATGTCTCCTCCCTCCTGACCTACTACTGCACCCTTTTCCTCTCTGTCCTGTCTTCTTTATTGATCTCTCTCTTTTCTTTCCTCCCTTGCCTGCACTACCTGTTTTCCTCTCTCTGTAAAGGGAACACACTTAAGCACTTAGCTAGGTAACCTGTAAGAACCAGATTATTAATCACTGTGTTTTCTGCCAAGTATTTACACATTAACATACAAAAGAAACCTCCCCTCATTAACTTAAAAGGTGACTCGTTTGCATCCCTGCTTTGCTTTATTGACTTCAGCAGCTCCATGGTGACCATCATCCCATCTATTTTTTTAATGAGCCAGGCTTTCAGGCTCATCTGGAAATTCTAATGTAATTTGTATAACGAGGTACATACATGTGCTAAGGAATGAGATCACGTTAATGGGGTGCTGACATGATACACTTTAAATATTAAAATTTTATTTCCCAAAAATGGTCTTGGCTCATGTTTGTGTGCAAATACACTACCAGTCAAAAGTTTGGACACACATAGGAATTACCATGTTTTTCATGAAAAGATACATGTCTTCAGTTGT
>JAUMHL010000028.1:20567486-20612095 GCA_032362345.1 Sandelia bainsii | reverse complement strand
ATGTTTGCAGAATTTAGGCCTCTGTATGTTTATGTAAATATTCCTTTTAAAAAACAGTTGTTTTCAGCTACAACAGTAATTTACAATATGAACAGTGTCTACACATTCATTCTGATCAATTTGATGTTATGAAATCTGCTTTTCTGTCACAAACATGGTCATTTCTATGTGTGTCCAAACTTTTGACTGGTAGTGTAGATGTAAAAAAAATAGTTTTAATTCACATCCTGAGCACATGGGGTTTTCAGTGTTTGCATAAGGCTATCGCAAACGTGCAACTTGACTAATTAATATAAAATAATATTAACAGCAGTTTGTAGAATGGGCCGTCCTTAATGTTTACTCAAACAGGAATGTTTAACTCAATTTTGGTACTTAAGTTGTATGGTATTTCTGCTGCCTTTTCCACAGAAGTTTTCAAAATAAAAGACTTTCCATTAGAAGAGGTAGATAGGTCTGTCTTGTTCCATATGCTGTTTCTACCAGTTGACGCATACAAACTCCAAACACTGGATTGAGTCTGTTTACAGTGAACTAAGATTCAACACAATCTGTATGTCTAAAGCTATTCTGAGACTTCAAAGGTCTTAATTGATATTCAGTTTTTGTTTGTAAAGGCAGCGTTTGTGTCAGGTGGGAAACTAACTATATTAAGAATAGTGTATAACACCTCATGAGGCATATACCACATTATAGCACAATATATTTCTAGTTATTTATCTGTTGCCACACAATCAGCAGCTGTACTGCAACATCTTTACAGTTTGTACTTCATAGCACAATTTTTTGACATATAGCTAAAGTTGAGAATTTTTTTGCCAGGGGGGAAAAAAGGCAAAACAAACTGTTTTGCTCTGTTCTGGTGCTGGTATGCCCACAAACCTCAAATAACAGATTGATTTTTGCTGGGGGGATTTTCCTCTTAGTTCATAAGATGCTGTCAAATAAATTAATCATCTCACATCTTATTTTATTCCAAACATTGTTTCATTTTTGTGTGTGAGGTGTATTGACATTTTTGCACACTGATGAAAAACCTCCCATTAGTATCCTTTCATCCCATTCTCAGTAACTGCATGCATATTTACACTGTGAAGACATTGATTCAAGTCTTAGAATTAAATGTCAGCTTTTGTAACTGAAACAAAAGTGGTAAATGTCTTGGATAATTCTGATTCAAGTCTGCTTTTTCGATGGCAAATACTTTAATTGATGAACAGAATATATAATGAAAGCAGAGTGGTGAACAATAATGTCCTTTTATGCCTCATTAAATGAAACATGAGGGAAATGTATATTTGTTTTTAACATTTTACAAAGCTAAACTATGTTGGTTTTCACTTGTCTGTCTGCAAGAGCAAAAACACTATCGCCTTTTCGCAGTCAGTTTCTCAGTGCTGCCCTGGGGAAATAATGAAGGTCTTCACTTCCCAATCTGTGTTCCAGGTGGGAAACAGCAAGCACCACCTGCAGGTGGTGAACATCTCCACTGGGAAGAAAGTGAAGGGGGGCTCCAGTAAGCTGACAGGCCGCGTGCTGTCTCTATCCTTTGATGCTCCGGGTAGGATCCTTTGGGCGGGTGATGACAGAGGGAGCATCTTCTCCTTCCTCTTTGACATGGCCACAGGTATCATCACAACAGTTCCATTTGGCAGAGTGCTTTCGTGTGCCGAATACTATGTCTGGTTGTTGATATGTCTCTGCTGTTGTTGCCTTCCACCGCCCCACAGGGAAGCTGACCAAAGCCAAGCGTCTGGTTGTGAGCGAAGGCAGCTCCATCTGCAGCATATCTGCTCGGTCCTGGATTAGCCGAGAGGCCAGAGACCCTTCCCTGCTGGTCAACGCGTGTGTCAATAAGCTGCTGCTGTACAGGTCAGTGTGTGAGGACAAGTCACTGTTTATTAATAGGCAGTTTTGTCTCTGCTGTGCAGACATAGAATTTAAAGCTATAACATATTGCTTGGTGTCACATGTACATGAAAATGTAGTTACACTATTACATTAAATTTGATCAGGGTGGTGGACAACGAGGGCACACTACAGCTGAAGAGAAGCTTCCCTATCCAGCATGGTTCACAGCTTGTTCATAGCATCTTCTGCCCCCTCATGTCTTTTAGACAGGGGGCGTGTGTGGGTAAGACATCTTTGTTTTCCTCCTGTCATATTTGACAATTAGATCACAGTTCATTACTTGCTGCAGGCTATTCAGTATGGGGAAAACGCCATGCATGGATTTGGATAAAAAAACAAATAAGCAACCTTTCAGCAACCATGTAACCTATCTTATTTTTAGCTTGTGTGTATTATTCAGTAAATTTAATTGGTGGTGTCCTGTATTTATCTACCAAGGGCTGTAGTCTGTTCAGAAATCACAGAGATGTGTAATCAATTGAAGTTAAAGAGAAAGTTGTTTACATGAGAGCAGAAATATTTGACAACTGCCTCAAAGCTTCACCTTACCTGACTTTCCTCATTTTTTAATATTTCCTGTGAAGAAAAATTTAATCAAGGCTTGTCAGTATTTAAATCAGCAGGTTTGAGCCTCAATTAACATTTCTCACTCATAATTATACCTACAAAAAAAGAGGGGGTATTGTGCAGAATTTTTTTTTTTTATTCTGGGGCTCTGCTGAAATAGTTTTTGTACAATTTACTATAACAAAAACATATTTTTCTTATAATGAGCCATTATGCATTATGCAAAGGTAATGTACCTTTGTCTCTTGAAGCCCCTCTTCACCCAGAGTACAATCTGTTCTGATTGGCTAGATTGCGAAAGTCTGCCAGTTGGCCAAACAGAGCAGTGGAAAATTTTCAACTAACACGACTGTCTATTGAGTGGGCGTGTGGGCCTAAAATGGAGGTCCATTTATAGACTGACAATGTTTGTTTGTAGGACTGTCGGGAATGTTTTTAAACAGTCCAGAGAACATCTCAGGGCGCCTCTGGAAATCTTTGGGAAAGTCTTAGGACAGAGAGATTTTTAATCTCTGATTTCTAATTTTTTCTACATATAATCAGCTCATGGTTTAGAACTGGGTAAGAGTGGTTGGCTATTACGTTGGTAATAGTGATAAAATTATGACAAAAAATATGAAAGAGCATAATATGACCCCTTTAACAATGTTTTGTAATTCAGTTCTTACAAAAGCCAAAAGGACATGAAAAACAGTAAAGACACCTGGGAAGCATTTTGAAATGGGCTATATCAAGCATTTGTACTGTATGGTTGTCAAATGAGGAATTGTTTCTTGAGATTGGTGTAGAGACAGTGTGATCCAAAATGAATTATTTTAATAAGACATCATCCTTTAATTATAAAGTTGTCCTTGTAATGTCCCTGAACTTCTTGTCCTTCTGATTTTCCATCTGACTCAGTGACTGGCAGTGAGGATGGCTGTGTCTACTTCTTTGACGTTGAACGCAACACCAAGGCGATAGTGAACAAGCTGCAGGGTCACGGGGGACCAGTGCTGGATGTCAGCTTCAACTGTGACGAGAGTTTACTGGCATCTGCCGATTCCACCGGCATGGTCATCATCTGGAGGCGGGAGCAAAAGTGACTGTTCCACCAATAAAAACCTTCCATCCGCTGCATTTAAAAGACCTGCCGCTCCTTAACCGTCCAATAACAAGTCTGAAGTTTTTCACTGGAATGTAACAGGCTGCGTTAAACGTTTAATGTAATGATACTCAAGTGCAATCAGAACACCGTGCTGTGTAGGTGGTAGAGGTGTCTTCGAAATTCAACAGAGTGGGTTGTGTGTGTCTGTGTGTTTGTGTGTCAGTACTCCTACAACCATGGCTGAAAAATTGCTTTTCAGCAAAGGAAAAAAAACACTACTCCCATGCATGTGTCATGGCTTACCTCTGACATGGAAATGACTGAATGGATATGAATAGGACACAACGTAATCTTTCTGCAAAACCAACACTTTGTATCACACTGACATTCCCTCCGGCATAGATCTAGTACACTATTTATGTAACTGTTATTCAAGCGGTGTAATCAAGTGTAGTAAAACCACATTATTTGCTTTCAATTCTGCAGTTGAATCCATGTGCATGACATTTAATTCAGAACCAGTCAGTAGGCAATTTGATCAAAACAAAAGACATACAGGTGTGTTTTAAGTATGTTTGTACTTATTGGTGTGTGTGTGTGTGTGTGAGTGTTCAGTTGCAAATTCATATAATTTATTTAGTGCACATGCAGAATAAACTACTGTAACGGACAATTGGCTTTTTCTTTTTCAGAAAATATGTTCAAAGCAATGTAATTTCAGTACTAGTGTCAAAAGTCTAATATGTTAGGGTGATCAAACCTACAATGTAGGAGAGTGTTAGTCACTGTGTGGGTCTTCAAGATACATATTTGTAAAAAAATTGTCTAAATAGCAGCATGTGTACATGGATGGCATTGTCAGTCCCTTCGGCATCTATTTTGGTGCCAGATTGAAATATCTCAGAAACTATTGGATGGATTCCCTCTGATGAGTTTCATGGTTGCCAGAGGATGTAACCCACATTCTGGGGCAATCCCCTGATTTTTTTTTTTTTAGCTAGTGCTACCATTAGGTTGGTTCTCCAGCTGCTTAGATAATAAACACAAAAGTTCACTAAGATTCCATCTAGGTCCATCATCACATTCAATTTAAATGTACTCAATGCTTTGTTTATGATGACATACCTGCAGAGCTATTACATATGACATTCCCACAGAGCTTGGGTGTAATTTGTGGTAAATGCTTGTTAGTAAATGTTACATGTCAGGTTAAACTAATATAGTGAAACATTACACCCACTGAACATCAGCATAATACTGTGGGCTGTTGTTAAAACACTGATGTTAGCATTTAGCTCTTACCACTGTTACAATGATTTGTTACAGATCAGTTGTATATATGACAACACCTGATGATGTCGGCATCACCATGATGTAGTTCCAAATAGACTGCAAACAATGACAAATAACTAGGAAGATCAGCATATGAACCATCAAGGTGATGTACTTGTGACCCTTTTTGGTTGAGGATTGGCAGCAATGTTTTATTTTAAGGATTGTTTCTCAGCTAGAAGAGGTGTAAGTATCCACTATTTCACAAAAAAAAACTCATAAAAGAAATAACATTGATATAGATAACAATCACAACTTGATGCTTCTACACATAAAAAAAAAAAATCTATTTTCTCGGTCTAGACTAGCTATAAAAATGACAATTAGCATTGCATTGTCAGACTAATGTACTGTATCGTGGCATTGCAAGACATTAGTCTCACATTGCCATCTCCACACTGTCTCAGTGCAGGAGAAAGAAATAAAAACATAATCAAGTGTAATTTGTGAAAAAAAATCAGGGTGAAGCACAGTGTGAACAATAATCTTGAGTTGTACATTTTGAACAGCAAGTATGAGCCAGTGCTTTCTGACTTGACTGTTTTCCTCTCAAGGTTGGTGTGTGTATTGTGTTGTATAAATGTGGCTGTGTAGGAGTGAAGGCACAATGAATGGTTGGTGTCTGGGAAAGTCAGGACATGACTTTGTTTAAAAGAGGCAGGATACTGTAAGTGATAAAAATACGCGGAAACCTGTCCGAGAGAGCAACACAAAACTTCTTCTGTGTGAGCTTGAGTGTTCTGATAGGGCGATGCAACATCGCTGCATCTCCAGAACATACTGTGGAGGATAACTTTTTCGCAAATGAGTAAGACGGCCTTTGTTGTGGTGTATCTTGGAGAGAAGTGGGAAGAAAACTAAAAATAAGCACTTTAGATGAAGCTCAACATCAGTACTGAGGAGTAGAATAGAACCTGTTAGACCATTTAGAGGATGTTCACACAGTTCATGCTGCTCACTATGGAAACCTCTTTTCCATCAGCCACAGACAGCGCACAAATAAATGGAAATTATCTCTCATTCAAATTCAAAATATAGGCAAATTGTTTATCGAGAGAATACACAATCATTTCTTGGCTGCATTTCAATCAGACCCTAATTAAGAGAAAAACATTTTTTACTTTCCACCTCTTTCTATTTTATTATATAATGACAAAAGCACAATTTCTGTTATATTATTGTTGCACATGTGGAATCCATGTGACTTTACCAGTGGGGAGAAAGAGATATTAAGTGTTTTATTTGTGTTCTTTATGTTCCTTTTGCTGCAGAGGAGTTAACCCAAATAAAACTATTGTTCATTCGTATTTTCCATAAGCACACGGTACGTACATTTTATAGAATACATCCAATCTTTTGAGTGATTGGATTTCACCTTAAACCCAGTCCTTACTTTGTGTTTTACAGCCCCTCTAAATTTAAGTACAATTTCTAGGATATGTCATATGATGGTTTGACAGAAATGACATATTAAGGTTTGACCATCAATATCCATTTTTAAATGCACAGTATACATAAATGTTAAAGTGAGACTAGGTAGCTAAAGGACAATAGAAAAAAATACATTCTTCTTCAAATGGAAAGTTGAATCGCTACAAAATAAAATCCTTTCAGAACCTCAATTAAATACACTCAGGGGTTTTTGTTCTTGCAGCCTTACTTCTTCTAACGCAGTGTTAGCCTAAATAGATTGTGTAACAAAACATGTTGGCCATGGTGATTTTCATTCATAAGCATGCTGTTGAGCAAGTTATATAGTCTTCCTTTAGGGTTTTGTTGCAGCAAGGTTTAAGTGTTTTTAGACCAACTTTAGTTCTTGCCTTGAAAAACAATAGTATATCACAGACATTTTGTCACTCTTGTGTCTTTGAACACCTGTCTCCACAGATTTAAAGGTTTGTTATTGGAAACAAATCACAGGTCATATCACAAGTTGTTGGACAGCGCTCGGTGGAGAATAAAGTGCTAAAATGACCTTCTCAGTTCATGTGGTGAAGTGTACAAACTGGTGCATCACAAATTCATCTTATCTGTACACTACATGTTCAAAACCTAACAATGTACCCAAAATTTTGTGTTCTCCTCAGAAATCCAGACATGTTGACACCCAGGCAGGTCAAAACTCAGAATGCATAAAAAGTAGAGTCTTTATTGATGAGTGGGCAAAAGAACCACCTCAGTTAAACTGTACAGTTATAGGATATCATCTCACGAAGGAATGCCAGACGTAAAAATTATGGACCTCGGTTCACTTTTCACTTCATCTTTCCATATCAACATCTGTACAAGTTGTAATCCCAAGTCTTGAATCTATGAAATGCAGTGGAATGCATGCTAATACAGTATGCAGTGCAAGTGTCCACATTTAGAAAATTGACTGCACAAATATATCTATGCCTAACATACTGGAGGTCAGACATTTGCATTACATGAATCTTAATTTGGAGAGACAGCTTAATGTGGTCTAAGCCGGTTTCCATACATCAAACATTTCTGGGGTCATATCCAGACTGAAGACGTTTTTGATTCTGAACGTACTGTGATCCAGACACTCAAATGCTGACATTTATGTTGAGGGGAAATATAAGAGGGCCTGGTAACATTCAAATTTCCGTCGCATTAAGTACCACTTCATTTCTTCATTTTTTTTATATTCTCATGAGAGCAGAACAGTACTTTAAAAACATTCTCAAGATCATCGTTTGCAAAATAAATGTTCATTAGCTAATGACTTTTTTTAAACATTGCAATTTACATTTATAGTCATTACATCCTATGGCCTGTGTTGTTTTCTAATTATTCTGTCCCATTATTCATTATCCATCTGTATTTCACATTTGCTTGTACATTACCATTAAAAGTCAGACTACATTTTCAGTTATGGAAATCCATTTAAAGGATACATTTCCATATGATGACTGCTCAATTTTGCATGATTTTGAGACCACAAGATGAGGCTGCTTTCATAACGACTCAATATTACTGGAACCTACTCTATCATCCTTATTTCTCTCTCTCTCTCTTTTTTTTCCCTCCCTCCTCCCTTCTCTCTCTACCTCTTCCTCTCGCACACACATACACACAAATGCTATATAAAAAGACACAAGCAGGAATATACATTCCTGTACAGTCTATACAATATGAAATCAAGTCATATTTCAAAATAGTGTCATCTGTTTAACATGTACTGTTTACAAATAAAGGAAAACAGGCAATTGTTTTTTAAATATGATACAAAGAAACCTGACACGCCCTAAATCAAGTCCAAAAGAATCAAGCATGTTAGGGGCTTCTTGGGTTCACAACAGCTATTTAAATGTATCCAAGGTTATTGGGTCCATTTGATATTCTGCAGTCTCCTTTGAATTACATGAAAAGGCGTCCGGGGTGGTCCATCAATCCATTCACACCCTTTGAGCTCCTTGATGTGTTTCAGAGTTAGTAACACTCTCATCAACACTTTCTATTCACAGTCTACAGCACATTTCTTCAAGGATTTCAACCCTCTGTGTGTCTGTTCTGTGCCTCATGTGACACAGAAACAAATCCTCAGCTGAAAGCTCCGGGGCGTGTCCCTCTGAAATAAGGCAACATTATTTTAAAATGGCAACTGTCACGCTTATTAAGAGTTTTGATTGTTGTGATCTTTCCAACTTATTAATCATCAGACTGTACATCATCAGAAATAGGGCTTTTCTGTCGCCCCGTTCAAACTTTTGCACCTGACACATTTATTGAAATATCAACATTCTTCATAACATGGCACTGTGCCTGCATTTGTTGGCAAAATTTAGATTTTGCTGTGCAAAACAACAAAACAGACACTGACACTAAACCAAGGTGCATTACATCACTTCTTCACTTCTATTCTCCATATTTCCCTTTAAAACCTAACACATTCTCTTATCACATAATACAGTAGGCCTCATCCTGGGGCAGGTGTTGTTTAGTCCTCCAGTAGGTGGGCAGGTGAGCCCTCAGCACTTTCCTCAGGTCCTCATTGAGCAGGAGGCAGAAGATGGGGTTGACTCCAGCTTGGGCGAAGCTCATCCACACTGTAATGGAGAGGTACCTGTGAGGGATCGCACAGGACTTGACGAACACCCTCCAGAAGCAGGCCACGATGTAAGGAGCCCAAAGGACCAGGAAGAGCAGAGTGATGGTGTAGAACATCCTGCCCAGCCTCCTCTCTGACCTCACCTCTTCCATTCCGAGCAGGCGCCGGTGCTGATTGTGTAAATTTTGCCTGATGCCCAACAGAGTGGGTGGCATGGGACCACGACCGAACCCTGCGATCCAGTTAGCTGCAGCTTGACCAGTGGCCCCGGGACCGTGGAAGGTCCAGTTCTGGCTGATAGCTGGCACTAGCTGCACAGGTTTCATCTTGCGGTGCCTGTACTCAAACAGCAGCAGCTTGGCGTAGAAACCGTGGGTGGCCAGGACCACCACAGCCAGCATCAGCATGAAGCCCAGAGTGTCGTTGGTCTTCAGGTAGCGGTGTTCAAAAATGCACTGATCCTCATCGCGGATGAACTTGTACGTTCCCACATCAAAGACAGGTGGGAACGCCATGGCAACAGCCAGAGTCCACACCATGCAAATGATAGCAGCACAAGTCCATATGGTCATGCGTTTGGCATAGAATCGGTGGTGGGCGATGGCAAGGTAGCGGGTGACAGCAACACAAAACAGCATGAAGGCAGCGTGAAAACAAAACAGCACAGCCATGAAAGCCACAACTTTACAACTCAAGGCACTGTAAGTCCAGGCCGAGCTGTTGTGGACGGAAACCAGCACAAAGGGGAAGCAGGCAGCGGAACGAACCGCATCGGCCAGGCACAGATCCAGGAGAAAGAAGTATGGAGCCTTGTGAAGTGTCCTGTCTCGTAAGACCAGCAGGGAGACCAAGAGGTTGCCTGCGAGGCTGACACAGATGATCAAACCCAAGAAGACCAGCTTAAAGTAGGCAGACACATCTGTGGCAGAGACTCCTCCACTGTTGCTGCTGCCGTCACTGCTGCTGCTGCTGCTGCTGCCGCCTCTTGCCAGTCCACTCTGTGACGCCAGCACAGCCAGCAAGCTGCCAGGGCCGTCGATGGCAAAGCTCTGGTTAGCCATTCTATTACCTTCAATGGGAGACTGCCTGGTTCGGCCCTTTATAAACACTACCGATCCTTCTACAGCCGTTGTCTCCCGCTGCTCTCTCGTCTTTACAAGGAGAGGCCGTGAGGATCTTTTCTACACGACAGACTCATCTTTCCTCTTTGTCCACAAGCTCGCCACCTGTGAACAGACACAAGTTTTGGAGCATGAAGAAAAAGATGTCTGATTTGTTTGTTAGGTCTAAAACTGTCCACTAAACTGAGGCAAAACTTATATTTAACAGCATGAATGTAGAAGTGCTGTGTTGGGCAACACAGTGGAAATCTCTGCCTTCCTGTTTCTCTAAGGCTGGGATCAGATCAGCAGCTCTACAGCATGCCAGCTCCTTGGCTCTCTCAGTAATTACCTTGCCCGTTGCTAAGATACAACAGCTCACATACTTTGTGCAAGTGTGGGTGTTTGAGTGAATGCATGGGGGTGTACAGGGGGATGGAGCAGACACAGTACAACCAACACTAGGCATGTCCAACAAACAGAGATGTTGTAAATGAGCAAAGAACATTTTCTGCTTTCTCTCTGCCGCTCTGTTCATGTGTGAGTGTGTGTGTGTGTGTGTGTGTGTGTGTGTGTGTGTGTGAGCGTGACAGTCAGTTCAAGAGCAGGGGGTGTAATCTGTACCATTCACAGCACATAACAAATATGAGAACATAGTGGCGGAGCAGGCAGCCATTTGGTTTTCACCGTAGGCCTATGTGGGAAGTGTGGAATTTTACTCAACAGGAGAAGAAAAATGATCATTGTGATTATCGTAGTCGAGTCTCAGTGTTGTAGCAGGGAGCCTTAAATAAGCCTCGATTGAAGGCAACACGATTAAAAACATGAACATCTGATTAAAAAACAATTTTGAGACAAAAAAAAGAAGAAGAAACACCCAAAAGTGATAAAATATTAGCTATGCTTGTCTGGGTGGGCCTTGTCTATGTAGGCCATGAAACACAGTGTGATTTGCTGTTAACTGTGGTGCTTATTTTCTTTCATACATAACAGCCCTCTTCCACCTTGACAAATATAAATTCACCTAATTAGATGAATGTCATGTCAGCTCGCCCTGAAACACAGGTTGGAGTGAAAAACAGATGAACAGGTGTCAAAATTATCTCAGCTGTGTGTTTTTGTGTATGTGTGTGTGCAAGAGAGAGAGAGAGAGACATAATAACCTACCTTTCATCCTCTCATTTTTTTAATGAGGGGGTGTGGAGAGGGGGGGTCTGTTCTTCTATCACGGTAGAAACAAAACAAAACAAAAATAATTTAAAAAAAGCAAGAAAAATATGATCCCCAGTCGCCGTGTTTCACTGTTTGTTCAATGGAGACACAAACACATAATAAAGCCTCATGCTCTTGCCGTGCTCTCAGGCTCAAACAACACCTGTTATGCATAAATCCATCGCAGGGAAATCGAAGTGAACAACATATAATAAACCTAAGACGGCAGATGCTATCTAATAATAAGCAGCTGATCAAACAATCCAGGATGAAGACTCTGCTGTTGACACGTTTAAGAGATATGTAAAAGAAAAAGAAAAAGAAAAATTCACTGCCACCCTTTTATAGTTTCACACAGAGGGATGTGTTCATTTGGTCTGTGTCTGAATATCATCCGAGAAACAGATTTTCTGTTGCATCACGTCGAAGATGGATTTCCAGAGGGCTAGAAACAGACGCGATTAAACAACAAAAAATAAAAAATCATATGTAGTTCTGTTCATATATCCAAAATGATGTCAGATTCTCAATGCTTATAATAACCCACCCACAAACGTTACAGAGGAAAAAAAGATCGCGCATCCCCTAAATGAATCGTCTTGCCTTGTGTACTGGCTGGTAGCACCAGAACAATTAGTCCACACAGACAACAGCCTCGATACGTCTCTTTTTCCCATCGTTCAGTCAAAAACGGGCGATGTATTTACCCACAACTGTTAATATGCAGTCTTTGTGTTGCTGTCCAGCGAAGGTGGACTACATTTTAATAGTCCCCAATAAAAGCCTTCACGGCAGAACAAATGCATTTTTATGACTAATCCAGCGATGGCTCAAGGAAATTCACATCGCAAACGCTGTCGAAATCACGATTATTCTATATATATATAGATAGATATAAAAACAAAAACAACGCGGCTGGATTAGGCGAATTATTCCTGAATAATCCCAATTATGGCTGCTTGCAAGGAGGCAGCTCGCACATTCGCGGAAAGCGTCGGTTTTATTCGGGGAGAAGAGAGAAGGGGGGGGGGGGCAGAGGGAGAAGGATAGATGGAGGGAGGGAGGAGAGAGAGAGAGAGAGGCAGACCTGTGCAGCATTGTGGGCCATAACTTGAAAGTGATGTTTTATTCTAACCGTCTCTCTGGCATCATGTATGACGCGTCTGCTTTCTCCAGTATGGAGCGAGGAGCTCCAGCTGTCAACAAACTGTGTGTTTCATTGGTCTCCTGCCCTTGGTGACAGACTGGGCTGGCCGGACCCAAAATGACACACACAGGCCCGACAGTGCGGCAGCAAGGGATTCTGGGTCCTGTGGGAAGAACGTTGGGCCTAATTTTTTTTTAGGTGAATGTCTGCAAAACAATAAAACAATGTGTGTAGTAACCTAAAATTATCACTCCAACTCTCATCCCATACACACAGGGTTTTCATTTTCATTTTTTCCAGTTTGTGTATGTAATTTGTAGAAAATCAATATAACATATATAATATAATAATATATAACATATAAGTGCACTTTCATTTATGATTCACCATTTTGTTGTCTTTAAATTTGTATTTTTTTTTTTGCTTTATTTGATTTTTGCTTTTATATTTTAGCAAGTACTCTATGTTTAGTAGCTGATCTATAACTTTTTGACTTTGGTGATCCCTGACTTTAGGACTACCAGCAAGCTGACATTTAGATTTCTTGTAAAATGTCTCACCAACTATTGGATATTGATCTCCACGACATGTGGTGCACGCTTTTGTGTTTAGGAAGAACTAACGTCCGTCTAATCTCATCACCCAGTCAAAATCCAGCCTTGAAATTCCGTCTTTATTTGTATTTTGTATTTGGTGCAAATGTTAGCATGCTAACAAGCTAAACTAAGATGGTAAACATGGTAAACATTATACTCACTAAACATCAGAATGCAAAAATTACAATAGGCAACTGAAGTTAGCGTTAGCATGAGACTAGATCAATCTACTCTGCTCCACACAGCCCTGTATGCTCTGCTACTCTCTGCCCAGCAATTCTGATAGTCATCATTATGAAATTACAACACATGAGAATAACCTTTGCCCTCTTTTAAGAAGGGACTATATCTGCCAGTGCTCTTCAACAAGTCTGGATCACAGGAGGCCTCTCCACATTAAGAATAATAATGAATCTACTTTTTAAATAGATTTTTAAATGTCACTGAAAAGATGACTTAAGCAGTAGGCCTACATTAAGTACTGTAGGTGTTGAAAAGGCATTTTTAATTTGTTTAAAAAGACAACTATATTAGACTTTGTTTAAAGTTAAAAGAATGGTTTTATAACTTTTATTTCAGACTGTGTAAAAATGTACTAAACAGTCAACTTTTGACTAAATGACAGCAGTGATGGATCCGTTCAGCAAATAACCATCCATCGACCATGGGTGCTAATCCTTTTTGAGAACAATGACACGTTAGAGGAGCAGTATAACAGAAAAAAAAGATTTGCCTTGTCTTTGGGGATTTTGCTGTCAGTGATGTGTTTTAGGTATAAGCTGCTACTCCTCACTGTTTCAACAGTTTCTTGTGATGAAACGGCTCCATGATTCAAACGAGCCAACTGCCCCTCAGAGTGATGCCACACTGGAAAAGAAAGAAAGAGTAACAAAATCCCCCGGTTTACTGCTGTTTGGTAATATGTCACAACACTCAAAGAGCTTTTTTTGAAATCACTGCTTAACACAGCTTTCAGTGGTGTAGATTATTGCCTAAAAAGGCATTAATTATTTCAAAGTGAGCGCCTGTTGTAGAATTCACACTGATTATCCTCCTTGGGTCACTTTTAAGTCTGCTTAAATTTTTAATACGTTCCACACTCCAGCTATGTGACCATCACACAAATTAATCACCCCCGCCCTCTTCCTTGCACAAGTCTATGAAATTTAAGTATGCTCTGATTAATAATTTTGTTTTAAGCCCAAATACATAATCAATATATAATTTAATGGATACCTGACATCTAAGGCCTGACGGAGACAATTAAGTGATTGAAGTTAATAAAGTTAATGCAACATTCAGTAGGTTGATTCATCAGTAAAACACAGAAGGAGATTATGTAAGATTTAAAGGATCAGATGGATAAAAAATGAGTATGTCTTTAAGATATCAGCTCATCACGAATATAATCAGAAATAGTCTGTGACATGTCATCATGTAGCATCTGCAGAGGTTTCTGGAGAATAGTCAGTTTCCAAACACTGACCCCCAGCTTACAATGACTGGTGTGCACTGTAGTATAACACCATGACTTCAGTGCAATGTATGACCTTTGGCTTCTATCTGTCTAATGTTACCGTCTGTGCATTTCCACTTCAAGCAAAGCTGAACACGCTCCAGAGTCGGAGGCGCTAAAGGCTCTGATGTTATTTTAGTGGTGTGTCAGTCTCTCCAAAATTGTCTGCTCTGCACTGCAGTGTCATTAACGTGCATGAAACTGTTGTGCACAGGTTTCTTTTGCAGAGAGGTTGAAAAGAAATAAATAAAGACACGTAGAGGTACAGGCTATAAGACCATGTTTAATGCCAATACACTGCAAAAGCTTTGATCACTTCAAACATGTCATTTAGTGCTTCAGTCTGTCTGTGTGGCTGTCAGAGTAGTGCTATAAAATGTGTTGTGCAACAATGTGGGTTTATAAGCTACAGGAAGACTCAAATGAGATGTGCAATAGTGAGGAAGCTGGTGTTCTCTAGTGATAAATGCCACGTCACATTGGACAAATTTCCACCTGTGCTGCATCCGTTTCATTCTGATGTTTATTGAAGGTCATCAGACTACAGTTTATTTTATTAAGGCAAAAGTCTTCATGTTTTGCTTTTGCATTTTGTAAACAAAATTCAATTTATATTTAAGTCTCTTTTAGTGTCCCACTGTCATAATGTCTTTGTCCTTCATAAAAGACATAACATGAAAAGTTATATTCATGGCTTTACTTGGCTACACCAACAGCAATCAAAAAAGCAAAGTGCATTATAGAACTGACTGAATAAATCAGAATATAACACCACATACATGTGACAAAGAAGTAATTACATACCACTTAAAAAACGTAGCTGACAATATATGGTGCTTTAGAATTAGATTGATCACAATTATGTAAAAATTGGGTAATAACTGATTACTACTACTACTTAACACGTGTTTCACATAATGCATGAAAATATAACATCAATATCATTTATAATTAACTTTCCCCTTGTAATGGACTTTGCAATAAATATGTAAATATATATGTAAATATAGTACCCAATATGTTTTTCATATGACAAGAATGTGTACTAAACTAAAAAATCACACATTGATTCACAACTTCAACAGGAGACTTGTGTGTTGTATTTATCTCTTTAACTTCATGGCTTGGTTTGGAATCATGAAAAGGCACTTTAACTGAGAACAGATCAGAATCAACTTTTGTGGCATAATCACAAACGGTTCAAGACCAGAAGCAATCCAATAAAGAAGAGGGTACGTGGTTCCTGCATCACTATCGAGAGTGAGACAACTCCAGTCAGAAAGATGACGGATGGCTGGATCAGACTCCTGTTTATGACATCCTCAGGTTGGAACTCGGAAGCCTCTGACAAGGTGTTTGGTAGATTCTCTGATAATGTGTCAGGGGAGATCTGGGCAGCATCTTCTGTCTCTTCCCTGGCAGAGACAGACTGAAGAGGGAGGTTTTGGCTCACCTCGGTGACACCTGTACTCAGTGAGGGCTTCTCTGTGAGTTCAGGTGATGGTAGAGCGTCACCTTCTGCTCCCAGAGATGCTTGACTCTCTTCCACAGGAGACAAGAGTGCGAGTGTACTGCCTTCATCATCTGCTGCAGACCTGGAGGAAACTTCTGATAATCCTGCTACAAGTTCACTCAATTCTACTGCAACCTCTCGCTCAAAGCCCTCAGCCACACTGGGAAGAGAGACGCATTCTGCGGGCAGTTCAAGGCAAGGATGGCCGGCTGAGCTTTCGGTCAATCCGTCCCCTCCTGTTGGCCAAAGATTCATCTCTGTGGTAGGAAGATGCACGCACGAATCCTTTGAAGAAGGGATTTGCTCTCCACCAGCGTGGGAGCTCTCTGATCTCAGCCTCGACTCTTGTTGCTGGTAAGGCAGCAGTGCAGAGAGACTACTGTTTATGGGCTGCTCTGACGTTTGGTTGCCTAATTCACAGTGGAGTCTGGGTAAAGGCCGCGACTTATTTGGCTGGACTGCTTCACTGGTGCAGAGGATAAAGGATGCATTAAATGGAAATGTGGTTTCAGAAGATGTACAAGGGATCTGTTCACCCGGGGATAGAGTGTGAGCGGACAGTGTGCCATCAACAAATGGAAGCTCTTGCTTGGGTGGGACAGAGGGGCCAGATGGGTGAACTGCAATCTGTTAAAGTAAAACAGCAAGACAACAGTGACAGCGAGGAGAATATAAAGACAAAGGAGAACAACTTGTTTCCTACATTACCATTACACAAAGAGAGAAGAAAAGCATTTTGCTGCATACTAATGCTTTTCTGTGATATGGATCTCATGCTGACATTGTAATTGTAAGGAAATGCAACCAAAACAGGAGCAGTATGATTGCACTGATGGTTTCTTTTTTCAAATGATTCAGAAATGCCCTGACATCCCATCACGAGTACAAAATGATAAAGAGATAATTCAAGGATACCTTCCTTTAACTGGACTCCATCAAAATCATTTTACCCTTACGTTTACCCGATGTACATATTTTCACATATTGTGTTTCCTTTGTTGTTTTGTGCTGGAACCAAATACTACACCTAAACAAAATATTTTCATTTTTAACTTGATTTCATTCCAAAAAAGCAGCTTTGAAGCTGCCGTGGCAATATTTCAAGGTTAAAATGAAGATAAAATCAAACAACGTAAAACAAAAAAGATTAAAAAAAAGATAGATACAAAAACAGCACCCAGAAGAACAAATGCAAGACTCATATAACACATAAAACAGAATAATAGAAGATAGCACACATACTGTTGTTAGGCTATAGATAAATATGTTGAGACTAAGATAATACATTCATATATTATGTCCAGATGACAATACCATTGTGACCTGGTATCATTTTTCAGGGCAAATTACAGAATGACAACAATTCTTAGTAGAACCTGCATCTATAGTTTTGTGTGTTGAAGTTTTTCTTATTGGATTTTAATGCTTCATGCAAAATGAGTAAAAAATCCAAACAAAAAAAAACTAACTATTGCATGTATCCAAATACTCAGCAAGTGAACAATTGTAACACCTGATACTGGCAATAGAAGTGACGATATTTAACTTAAAAATTATTACACAAAAATCTGGAGGATGAATTTGTCAGGAATGATGACATTTGAATACTCCTGAAATAGATCCTCAAAATACTGCATGACTTATAAGGTAAGTAAAATGGATCAGGGAGGGAGGGAGCTGACGTTCATACAGTAGTTGACTGCTTCGCCTTTGATCGCTCCACCAAAGAGAAACAGCATGCAACAAACATCTTAGAAAAAACAACACACAGATGAGCTGTGATGAGTACATGCCTAAAGGATACATCTGTAGTATCAGTGAGAAATGAATACAAGATCACGGTATTATATTATTCTGTTAAGAGGTGGGATATAATAATATTCCTCATAATATAATCATAATGTTTTTTACTGTCTCTAGGCCGTCGCTGTTATGCTGACATTAACTTCCTCCTACTTCTGAAATACAAACATCTAGAAGTCTGATATGTTTTATGTATGTATGGAACTGTTCCCAAATCAACATTTGCTTGCCAGAATGCTGATGCAAGCCCCCTTGTAATCCTAGTGTTAGGCAACTCAACTTTTCTATCTTCCACCATTTTATTCTAAGGAAAAACCAACAGACTGATGCCTACACTGTGTTCAGCATTACTGTGAAACTTACTGCTCACATATGGCAACTCTACATTTAAAGGAGTAGTTCTATATTTAGAGATGGCTGATTTGTTTTCTTACTGGGAGCTAAATGAGATGCTCATTTTTGTGCCTTAGTTAGAAGACAGTAATCTTAAAGCTGCAATAGGCATCTTAACGTAGCGCTAGCATGAGACTTGAAATCAATCCACTTTGCTCCGCTCTGCTCTTCTTCAGTCTGTTACGCTTTGCAACACCCTGCACAGCCCTTCAGGTACTAATTGTCCAATTACAAGGAATAGGAATGCTGCAAGACTTACTAGTCAGGCACAAACAGCTGAAATTCTCTGAGGGGTTTCAGGGGGGAGCCTCGCTCTAAAATGTTTTGATGCAAATAACTGTGAATCTGAATTCACACAGTACAACACCTCTCCCCCATTTCCAAGTTATGGAACAAATTCAAAATATTGTACTCTTACCTTACTATAAAACCTGAAAGTGGGTAGCCTGAAACCAAAGGGATGGGCAGCCTAAAAAACTAAATGGCACTTGTACACTTCTGTTTTTGTATTAATTAAACAAATACAATATAATGCGTCAATTACTGAACTTTAGAGGTGCTGGTAGATGGGTTTGGACAGGGCCGGACTAGCTGTTTTTCTTTTTATGCTAAGCTAAATGTCTAACTATTCCTTTCAGTGGGCACTGTGTGTGATCTAAAATACATTTCAGTAGCATTTCAGGTCAATATAACAACAAAAAGATCAATATAAATACAGTGACAACAACAACAACACAATAATAGTGGACTTTAGTACATTAATCACAAATGATGTAAACATACAGGATATTAGACATGATTACACGTGGTATGAATGAATATTAGTGTTCTGAATCACTTAAACATGAAAAAGACATTCATTTGAATTTAATGGGGAGAACTTCAAAAAGTGCAACAACATGAACAGCATGCATCATGATGTGAATACAATAAGAAGCCAACAGGTAAAACAGCATACGGTGCCCGTGCTACAGCAATGAGAAGCAAGACATTACCTAAGTTGTCGCTGAAGCTTCAATGAGCTGTGAACAATATAAACAACCAAGCCAGTCATGATATGCTTTAATAGTTGAAAAAAAGATGATTGTTATGTTTTATTAGACACACAACTCACAGAAAGGGATAAAGCACTTTAGCCTGCTTACCTGTTAAAAGGGAATATGTCAAGAACTGCATGCAAATCAAGATCATTTAAACATAATCTAAGGAATTATTTGATGAATGTGTGTCTTTTGTTGGCAGGTGAGCCAACACGTTACAATAGCACATTCCAAACGTGATGGACTATTTCAACTATTGCAGGTCATAGAAAATTTCTAAAGACAAACTCCTAGTGGTTTATTATTTATTCCATTAAAAGCAGTCACTTTCTTTCCAATGCTATTTCTTTTACCCTTACCTCCACATCAATCTCTGGCTGTATGATGTCTGGGCTGACAGGTGTAGGTCGAATAAGTTCAGGCTTGGATGTCCTTTCTTCATCTGCTGATGTAAAACAGATAAATATGCTCAGATACCCTGATTAGTTTACATAAAAATAGTTATTTGTTCTACAAAACACTAATAATGAGCATTTTAACTCCAGTAGTATATAAATAACTAAAGAGGGATGCCACCAATTTCATATATGAAATTCAGTTTGGCGATAGAAACATTATTCAGGCAGTGAAAATGGTGCATAATGTCATCTGTGGCTCTGGAGGGAGACAAATGTCTTCACCTCTGCTGCACCAATTTTAACCACCATTTGTTTAAATCTGTCCCTGCAACTTTAAGGAAGTGCATCACTGTAATAATCGCTGGAGTACCCCTTTAAGTAAATGGGTCATCTTACGTCATACCTGCATGGATAATTATTAGTTGTACTAATGTTACATTTCTATCTTCTTTTTCTCAGATAGTGAACCCATAGGTCAGTAGTGATTTTGTATGACAGCGTCCATACTGTACCTTCTTCCTGTTCCTGCTCATCCTCTAAATCTAAATCATCATTTATGCTGAAAAATATCAGAGAAACATGGGTTATAAGACAATAAAAAATGCAACAAAACCATTAAAAAGTACACTCTGTAAATCCAAATGTTTCCATGGTTTCACACTTTTATGTATATACATTTTAAGCAGCAGAAGAACATGGTAATACACTATTAGCTGCACCTGTTTTTGATAATTAGTCTTATTATTTGCTGATGCTGTTACGCTGTTAATGGGCTGAATCAGCCATTTTAATGAAACATTGCGCATTTTATACTTTATACAATTCTGTTTCGGATTTGCTACACTGGCTGAGCAGAGCCCTTTCAAGCCAAAATCCTCAGCAATGACCCTACTCATTAGACTGTTGGGCAAGGTGGGAATTCATTGAGTGCGATTTTGCTGACTGAGGTTTAGGGCCTCTGTAAAGTTGTATTTTCATTTCAAAGATACAATGACACAGTGAGCTAATTTAGCTAAATATCCTTCTTTGCACATGCTCAACAATGTATGATTTATGTCCACCCCTTTTAGGTCTTTTTATACTGTATGTAGTTACATCACATGGATCAGGTGGAGGAGCTGATCAAATATAGACATGGTTCATTTTAAAATGATCTTCAAAATCTTCTGTTGAAAAAGGGGGAGCAACATTGCCAAGTGTCCTGCAAAGCAATGCCAAATGAAATAAAGGTCAAGACTAGCGTTGAGCATGTGACAGGAGCTACACAAATAGAGTAACCTAACAAGTTGTTCATTCTCCCTGTGCTTCTTGCAGTTCCAGTTTTATATCAGAGGTGCAGTCAGTACATGAGGTTCTACAGTCACGTAAAAAAACAATTCAAAACCCTTCACGTTTTCCACATTTCTTTGACTTAACTTTAAATGTGCAACATCAATCTACACTCAGTAACCCAATATGAGGAAGTGAAAAAATGTTTTTAGAAATTTCTGCGAATGTATTAAAGCTCAAAACTATTCAGACTATTTGCTGTGGCAAGTGTGGTCAGGTGAATCCTGTTTGGCTAAATTATCCTTGAGATGTGTCTAGAACTTGTCACCTGTTTATATAAGATCCCAAAAGCTTCAGAAGTTCTCTGCAGAAAAAGAAGAACCTGCCACAAACCCAACCATCTCAGGAGCACTCCATTATTCAAGTCTCAAAGGTAGAGTAACTAGATAGAAGCCACTCTGGAGTCAAAGGGATATGACAGCTTGCTTGGAGTTGAGACAAAAGATTCTCTGGTCTGGTGACACAAACTTTAACTCTTTGGGCAGAACTCCAAGCGCTATGTCTGGCAGATGCCAAGCACAATTCATCACCTACATGTAGCTAATACCATTCCTAGAATGAAGCACGGTGGGGGCAGCACCATGCTGTGGGGGTGTATCTCAGCAGCAGGGGCTAGGAGACTGGTCAGAGCTTGGGGAAGGATAAAAAAAAAAGAAATTCTGGAAGAAAACCTGCTCCACTGTGCACTCCACCTGACACTGGGGCTAAGGTTTACCTTTCAGCAAGTCACCTGAATGACATGAATACTTACGTGTCATTACATCATACTTACATATTCGTTATGCATTTGAACGTTACATGTGATTTAACCCTTGATGGAGATATTCAATCTGATGTGATATTGTAGAAAAAACACAGATTGGTGTGATTGTGAGGAAAAGACTCACAAACCTATAATCACTGGACTGACTCAGCAGCAAGTCGATGCAAAAGAAAAGATTAAGTCGGAGGCGAAACACTGCATCATCGTTTAGTGATGAAGGCAGATGACACTGAAATAAAAGAACAGCATTGTTTCATCTCTGGTCTTATTACTCACTTTCAGAAACAGTGCCTTAATGTGGCATAGCTACGTTTACCTGAGGTGGATGCTTTTTGGTTAAATATAAACTTAACCAGCATTTGCCTTGTTTCAAAGCAGAAACTGAAGTATGTGTAATTCCTTTAGCATATGGTAAGGAATACATTCTGGTGTCTGGACATGTTTCATCTCAGAGTAACCTTTCCTCCCACTGGCTGTCTTGCTGATATAAAATCCGATTATCAGTTAACTTTAAAGCACCTAATGAATCTATAATGATTACTACGCCGAGGGTGCCGACACAGCTTCTGCTCCCCAAACTGCTCCTTTTCAGTCAGTGACTCACCCATCCTTAACAGTCCATTTGGCTCCTTCCTACTTCCAAACAGCTACAACAATGACCACCTACATAATAACTACATCAATTTACGGCCTGCTTGTTCCTTTTATGGGTCCTTATAAGCTTGATGGGGACCTTCCCTGCTGTGTTCTGTCTCTGTGCATTGTGAGAGTCGTTACAGACTTTTATGTTGCTCAAACAATAAATTGGAGAATTAATTGACTTAAAAGGAGTAAAGAACTGTGCCGGTGAACTGCACAATGGAAAAAGACAAAAATGTTCCAATGAAATTGCTCTGCTCCCCTCTGATTCTCATATAAAAGGTCAGAGGTAAAGTTTAGTGCAGGGAATCGCCAGGGCAGGAAACAACACCTGCCCTTCGCCTATTTTGATCGTCCTCACATGCCACTGAATGACTGGCATTCTGAGGGGAGTGTGTACTCTCTCCAAAGCTCCCTCTAACTCTCAATGCACACTCTGAAGACACCGAACTGTAACAAGTACAACCAGTCACAAACCATTTTTATGAACACTTAAGTAGGTAGATTAGATTCACTATTGTGCTCTCACCGTGTTTATTAACATCCTGTTGAATTTTAGACTTGACTTCTCATTATGCTAAAGGCCGTCTCTGGGCAGAACTATGAATAAAGCTGAATGCTCATTTCCGCCACAAAACCTCACAGGGAATTAGTAAGCAACTGAAGCTCTGCAGCTGTTGCACAAGTCCAGTGTCTTTTCTGCTTTTGTGACTTGGTTTACAGCTATCTCTTTACTAAAAAATGATGTTATTTATCTTTATTAATAAGAAATTGGTTGTTACTTTTGCCTTATATTACAAGAAGGGTTTTTCATTAAAATGAAGTTTGATCATTAAGTACCAATGACCTCAATCTGTGGAGGTCAGAAGTCAAATGAGAATCTCATTATTATGTATGCATTATATCCTGTTAAATGTCTAACCCTAGGTCTATGTGTTTGACACAGAAAATCACACACGTGACTGGAAATTTACCTGTAAGCTTTGGGAGGTTTGAGGATACTTCTTGTTGGTTGTGTGTCGCTGTTTGTTTGGGCTACATTATCTTCATAGGACAGGAGCAGTGTTACCACATAATTCATAGAGGAGTTATTGGCCCAGAAATCACCATCAGATGTTTCATAGCGAACCACAAACTCAATGCGAGAGCCATGTGTGATATATGGTGGTGCAAAAGACAGCTTGAAGGAGAACTGATCAGTGTCCCCGTCGTGAGATCCCTGGACATACTCTGCAGGGTGATCAAAGTAAGTAGCCCAGTTGTCCATGGTTGATCTTATATACACTGCCTTGTGGAAGGAAATGTTCAGGACTCGTACTACCCCACGGAAGGCAAGTGGGTCATTTTCTGCTGGAGACAACTGCTCAACCTCCACTTTGTTAGCGTGCACCGCCTGCAGTAGGGCACTGCCGGCCGCTGCGTTAAACTCTGAGCGCACATGATAGATCGGCGTTCGCTCTGGCGTTCGGTACTTTGCCTCCTCTTCCTCCCACCTTGCGCTGCCCTCTTCCTCGTCCGAATCAAAGGCGACAAATTCCTTAACATCCACCAGATCTCCACCTGTTGTATCGGCGAATGACACTCTCTTTCCGGCAGACAACGCCAAGTGGATCCGCATATACTCAGCAGTTTCGTCGTGGATGGACGGGCCTCGCTTTCTGGGCACCGGGGAGCACCTTGGGATGAAGCGAACGTTCTCGGTGTCTTCATCTTCATCATCATTATTATTATCCTCGTCATCCATGGGCGCGCTCATCTTTGCCTCCTCGGCTGACTTGCCCGTTTTAATTGTGGTAAAAAGACCCTCTTGATTTGGTATGGTTAAAAAAGACATGTCTACACAAGTGTACACTTAAGACAGCCGTGCGCTGAAGAGACTACATATGGCGACTCCAAATGAAAACACTGCCAGATACTCGTGATTTGCGCAGCAATGACCAGTGATCCATCCAGCGCTGTCCCAGCGTTACGCGCAGACCCTCCTCGGTCAACGTGTGGCGTTAAATGTCACCCATGGAAAACTTGTCCTTCCTGCCAGCCCTTGATAGTGTATCCCTTGGTTTACATGACTTCATGCACCGCAGTTTGGCTGCTGTAGCGGAAGGAGCAGTCCCTAATTTTAGCATTGACCTGCCGGGATCTCCATGCCCCAAATTTTGTCTTTTAAATTGGTATAATCCGACGACTCTCCCTTGTTACGATTGGTTCGGGCTGTATTTAAAGTAATATATCGCCCATACCAAAAATAGTAAGACATAACAACATTTTTCATCGATGTACTACAATATAGGTCTATAGCCTGTTAAGACCAGTGCATCACATAGCCTGATATTTTGGGGTACATCTATTTCATCACCATGAGGCTGCAAGTCCTAAAAGGAAAATAATTACTTAGAGGTAACTGCTCTAACTGAGACCGTGTGTATACTTAGCCTATGTGTACAATGCATGGGATGAAAATAAAGGTTTTATTATTTTGTAAAAGGGAATTTGACTGAGAAGAGGAAACAAGCCGCACAGGCTCATGGGAATTGGAGGGTATTTATAGACCACTGTGTTTCCAAATCTTTCCTGGCAATAAACACATTCGTTGTTGATACTATCTAAACCATCAGCCAGGCCACTGCTCACATCTCCTGGCTCCACCGAATGCACATAAAACCCCAGTCCTTGTTTACATCTGGCTTGACGTCTGAGGTCACGAACCATGAGTGCGACTGATTACAAATTTCCTGCACATTAATATTCTCTGTGCACGAGTCAAACGATCATACATAAAGTTAATGCACTATGTTAAAGCCGTGTAATTCACACTTAGCTTTAAAAGTCGTCGCGCAAACATACATTACTATTTTCTGCAGCACTTGCTCCCTGCACAGTTAAACCGCTGCCACAGATAGACTACCATGTAAACACACCCTTGTAAATGATTGGTGGAGATGTTTTAGCGCGGCGCGCCGCAGCCAATCAGATGATTGTTTTTCTGTAACGTCGGTACTCAAGATAGTAAGCTAACAGATAATCCAAACATAAACTAGTGTAAACAACGCGGATTGTGGCTAAAGGCAATATAGCACTGGAAGGTTTTATTATGTGGACCGACACTTTCTTGTTCGACGTGAAAATGTGGTGCGGCCGTCACTGGGAGGACACACGACTTTGGTAACGCATGCTAACCAACGTTAGCAATAGCCTGCTAATTTTACGTTGCGCAAGGCCGCGGATAAATAACGACTAGAGCAGCTTCCTGTTCTAGCTTCATTGAGAATGTAGGTTACATTAAGCCCAAAGGATAAAACTTACAACTATTGTCTAAGTGTCTGGTTCATTGGATTAATCGAGTGCATTAACGTTAGCTTAGGTTGAGCTTGTGGGCTATTTAGCTTGTTAGCTGTTTGGCTAGCTAACGTTAGCTAGCATGAGTCAACTGACGGACTGCAAACAGTCCGCTGACTCTGCATCAAGGAAACGGAGTCCATCACCCGACCAGGATGAAGGCAGCACGATTCCCTGCAAGTCCGCCAAAGTAAGTGACGCATCAAATGCAACGGGGGTTATTTTGGAAAGTTGCCAAAATAGTGAAGCTGAAAGTAAAGAAGCAGCTGCAGGTGAAGGTAGTGTGAAAGAAACAGCTGGGTTACGAACAGATAAGGATTCAGATGGCATCGGTACACTGCCTGCCAACAACTCCGCTGCTGACGATCAAGATGCCAACAGGACCGAAAAAACACAGTGTTCAGACGCACCAGGATCTACTGACACAAAGGAAGCTAAAGAGAAGACGACAGCAACAGAGCAGCGTCCCAGAACTCCTCTGGACCAGTCCGACTCAGCAGCCATAGCAGCTGCTGAAGCACTTGCCAGTCTCACAGGGGGAGACGGGGAAGACTGTCAAGAGACTCCATGCTCATCTGAAAAGGCTAAACAGGTGAAACAGGGGAACAAAATCAAACAACGTGGGGGCCACCAGTCTTCAAGAGCGGGCTCTAAAACACAGGCAGCTGCAGCAGATAGCTCCACATCTGTGCATAGTACTGACAGAGAAGATGCAGATGATGTGCCTGAAGCAGATGAAGGAGATGAATCCATGTCTGGATCTTCGTCCACACCGAGCTCCTCTTTTCCATCAGACAATGAGGACAATGATGATGGAGAGTGTGCCATTGTGTCAGTTAAGATGGCCCCTGAGATGAGACAGTCAGTGGCTCTTCTGGCACAGGTACAGATGAGACTTGAAGCACTTGAGAAGAAAAGTGCCCGGCTTCACCAGCGACTGGACCTGAAGATTAGTCGTCAGCGACGACCACATCTGGATCAGCGCAGCTCCATTACAAAAACAATCCCTGGCTTCTGGGTGACAGCTGTATCCTTGAAATGAAAAAGAAAAAACTCATTTTCCTTTATGATTTGTATACGAGTATTTAAAATGAATATATGTTGTTGTTTTTTAACCTTGACGTGCCAGTTGTTGAATCATCCTCATCTCTCAGCTCACATTGACGAGACTGACGAAGATGCTCTTAGCTACATGACTGATCTTGAGGTAGGAAGTGTTGTGTTCTTACAAAGGCTGGTTATTGTATATGTCTGGGAGAAAATTCTGACTTTCCCTTGTGATTTTCTCAGATCGAGTCTTTCAAGAACAACAAACTGGGCTACAGGATCCGCTTCCACTTCAGACGGAACCCCTACTTCCAGAATAACATCATCATGAAGGAACTGCACCTTGGGATGGGAGGTAAAACAGAGCATGTGGGAATTAAGTTAAGGCATAGTTATAATTTCTTAATGACTGGACAATGTAATGATAGTCAGAGTTTGCATCTTGCTGATGCAGAGAACAACCAGAAATCTACACCAAAACCAAAATCTTGTCATTTGTCATATATGTGTTCCTCCTTTCGTGCAAGAAAACAGCAAAGCCATGTGAAAAGCTAAATTCTAACCAGAGGACATGCAGTCATATTTAGGAATGAAAGCCACAAATAGCAACACATTTTCTGGAACAACTAGCCAAACGTGTTAAGAGAGAAGAGTATATTGCCAGAAAACCAAAGAAGTTCACACCCACAGTCTTCTAACAATAAAGCTGTATAGTTAAAAAGACAAAAAATAGCAAATTGTGAGGATATTATAGTTGTATTTTCATTGTTTGTTAGTATGGATTCAGATAATATTTCATTGTAATGTAATTACATACAACACTTAAAATTATGGTAGTAGTATTGAAGACATGTGAAATAGTCACAATTAGTTTTATAATATTTTATAATCCAGTATGATAGTTCTTTTTCATTGCATTGGATATTGAGAATATTAAGTTGTTCTGAGAAATCCAGTGTTTCTCAAGCTCTGATAGTACATACTGTAACATCTAACTTTTTCTGATTGTACTACCAAGCTACATCAACATGTACATATAAATTCTGGATCACGTTATAATCCTCAGTGCTCACGTTTTCAGGATCTCCCATGTCTTTCTCCAACCCCATCCTGTGGCATCGTGGACAGAACCTGACGGTCCACAGCGAGCCCAGGAAGTCGTCGCGCGGGGTCTACCAGAGCTTTTTCAGCTGGTTCAGTGACCACAGCAACCCAGGACAAGATGATGTAGCAAAGGTACAGATGACTGCACCTTCATGCAGACATGAGATTATGATTATAGCACACACAGATTTTTGCCAATAGATAGAATTTTTGAAGAAATTCAGTTTTACAGTGTGCACGTGCCATAGAAGACTCAAATCCTTTTTTTAGACTAGCAGGAGTGTGTATGATGTATTAAAGAAGTGCAGTAAAAATGAATTGAAATGACTTCCTTTCTGATGTTTAGATACTTAAGGACGACCTGTACAGAGATCCTCTGAGATACTACCTCACTCCGCTCTGGGAACCAAGAGAGAACGGCAGGTACAACCAACTCATTCTCACAGCTGTCCACATAACGTATAGTCAGTGGACAAACCACTTATTAAGCTATAAATTCTAGAAATATTTTCAGCCCTTAGGCCTTGAAATTATAGTTCATGTGTAAACTTTAACAGTTTCCTGATTTTTATTTTTGCTCCTAAGACCAGGTGGGATGCATACCAAGTGTGTTTACTGTATGTGTGTGTGCGCTTTTTTTTTTTTCTTGTCCTTTCCAATAGCGGGAGTGGGGCCAGAGCAGCTGACAACAGTAATGGAGATGAGTGTGTGGTAATTTCCGACTCGGATGATGAGCCAGGTGAGGCTGAACAAGGCCGCAGTAGGCAGGAGGAAGAGGACGACGAAGAGGAAGAAGAAGAAGAAGAGGAGGAGGACAGGGGGCCAAGCGCAGGTCAGTGCTGGAGTAAAACCCACTGTTCCACATAGCTGCTCGGTTACAGTGCACAGTTATATATACCTAATTAAACAGATTTTGACATTTCATTAGATTTTATTTGGATATATTTGTATTTTTCAAAGCTTATTTTAGATTATTTTAACATTGTATGTTGGTGAATGGTTAAATTATTCTGTCTGTTTAAAAAAACCACAGTGTTTGCTGCTGTTGCTCATGTTGAGATGAGAGGCAAAGGGCTTGTTAGCATCACGTTGACTGGCTTGTGTTTTAGCTTAAATAAACTGTCTAAGTAATGCAGGCTAAACTGAATAGACAGAAAATATTTCCTCCTCAGATGAGAGCCCAGAGGAGGAGGAGGATGGTGGAGAAATTGTGATTGAAGGTAAGACACCACTCTTAAAAGTAGTGTTGCTAATTCACCACTGTCACACAAAAAAAAATCACTTGGGGGGTTGGGGAACCTGAGGGGTGGCAGTTTTTATGATTTTTGACTTTTGGATTATGCTCTATTTGTGTTTTTTAATTTTACAGTCTAGTTTTGCTTTGCATTAATGCTAAATGAACAACAGCGTAATTACAAGCTTCCCTTTAAATTATAGCTGTCTTGCCTCTGTTCTGTAGGCTCTGATGACAGTGACCAGGAGGAGGAGGAGGCCTAAAGAAGTATTGAAGAGGAAGAGGAGGCATATGCTGAAGAAGGCAAGTCATCAAGGGACCAGAGACCAGGAGCATGAAGAGGATGGTGAGGTTGATGAAGAGTACCAGAGCAAACATGGAATCCTTCTTCCTGATGTTAGTCATTCTTATGCACAGAGTATAAGTTTTTGTTTTTTATACCGAAAATACATTGAATCATTTTAAATCAGGGTTGACAACAATAATAAAGCCAAGGCAGCATGTTTCCCCTCTATTTTATACACTCAGTACTGTGTATTACGGTGAACTATGGTTCACTTTTTCGCAAAAGGTTTTTTCTCATACAAGTAGTGTTCTTCAATTGAATGAAGGACGCCATACAGCAGCCTACAAACGTGTAGGTTAGTTTTTAATCGCCACTGCTTGCTGGCATTAAATTTTGCATCGCAAGATCTCCAAAACAAGTGACACGGAAACCCTTAGAGAGATTATTAGTGATCATTTCAAGACGCTCGACAGGTGTCACAAGTGAAATTTGATATCATACATACAGTACATTTCAGATGCACTGAGTACTGAACCAAAATTTGTTCTCAGGGATGATCATGTTGGTAATTTCATTGAAAAAAAACAAACCTTACTGACTCTCAGACATTTTACACTCTCTGGTTGTTGTTGGCTGTGTATAAGGAAACGTGTACTCTACTGTAGTAAACAGGAACAGATATTGTTTTAGTATATGCTACCTGTGTTTTCCTGTCCTCTTCTGTATGTTCAGTCTTGTTAAACACCAACCTTCACCCCTGTTAACGATCTGTCTGAACCATCTCTGATGTTTAAAATCATTGCATAGTTTAACCAACGTTTGTGGATTCCTGCATTTTTGTAACACACTCCTACAATAAGTAGCAGAGTTTTGTATTTTTATTCTTTAAATTGTAACTTATATTGAATTTTCTTTCTTAAATATTTCTTTTGATGTTATGTTTAAACTTTGCGTTAACTTCTTTTTGAAACGATGGTATTTATTACATTGTTCTTCTACACACGTCCACGTTATGGCATGCCTGTGAGCATGAGCTGTAAGGCAACATGATTACATTACTTACAAGACTGTGTGGAGGAAATAATTTGCGGTGCACAGTGTCGGTAGATGTCGTTCAATTCACAGCAGCATTACGGGGTGCACTGTAACAAAACTAACATTTGCTTACTTTTCTTAGCAACGAATCTGTAAATAATATTTCAGCATTGTCTTTTGGATAAGACAGTACACGTGTTTAATCCATGGATAAATTTATCGAATAATCTGGAGTTTTTTCATAAATATGATCAGAAAGTTATATTTTGTGTGCTGTGTTTTATAGAACACTGTAGTTGAGAGATACCTACTTGTTTGTTGCTTTGGTTCATTTTCTTTGCTTAAAGATTAATGTCCACCTTTTGACTCAGATCTAATAAAATAGGAAGTTGTTTCACCTCGCTGTCGGTTGTTTTTCATATACTGTCTCCTCCAAATGTGTTTGAAAGGAAAGCCAATTCATTTGTGTTTGCTGTATGCTGAAGACATTTGGGTTTAATGTCAAAAGGTGAATATAAGACACAAATTCAGAATTTCAACTTGTATTTAAATATACAGTAACATGGACTGAATAAGCTGTGTCCTGTCAGATTGGTTGTTCAAACCTTAAGTACTGTAGTTCTTATTCACTACTCCTCACTACTTTAGCTTTGGGTTTTACCGGTGAAGATAGCAGTTGTTCTTAAAAAAGGATAAGTCAACGTTAAAGAGCTGTTGATGGGAGAAAGGAGACATTTTTAATGTGAGATAAAAAGAAAATCAATCCGAGGCATTGTACAAACACTAGGAATAGCTGATACGACAAGTTGTAATTTACTGAAAAAGAAAGAAACCGCTGGTGTACTGAGCATTATAGAATGACGACTACTTCCTGAGCAGAAACGTAGAGGCCACACCACAATATACAAACCCCTCATAAACAGTATAAATCAGAGAGCCAGGTTGGAATTTGCACAACATAACAGATGAGCTTCAGTCATTCTGGAAAAAAGTTTTATGGACTGACGAGATTATAGTATATTGCACCACTGCGATTTCACACAGCTTGTTAACTAGAAATTGTGCATAACAGAGCCACAAGATGGCAGTGTGGTTCAGCATATTGCAGCGTCCCCTATACAGCTGAAGGTGTAAATTTAGGTTTTGTGTGAAAACAATACGCCATATAATGCTTTGCTTTGTCAGCATTTAAGCTGTCGGATGCACATAAATGATAGTTCCTGAGATTTAACTGCCTCAAATCTTCAGAACGTCTAATGAAGCATACACGTGTGACATTTAAGTCACTTGACATGCTCGGCTGCTACTTGTTTCTCTTGAAGAGAAGAATCAAACACATCATGTGGAGTTACAGCTGTTATTTAATGTATTCCATCTTTGATATGACAGCAGTGTGTGATATCACTGACGTTTTGAATGTAGCACTGCAAATAGCCCCAGGCAAGACATTTTTGGACAGGCCCAGACAAAGGAACAGCAGTGGTGTTGCAATGGTACACTTAAACCCTTTGATTCCACTTTTAATGCACAGCTATAAATATTCCACTAGCAAAAACCTGTCCTGCTGTAGGCCCAGCAGCACCTAGGGTATGCAGTCTAGAATGGGCCTATACTATTAATACAAATGATGGAAACACATTATACGCCATGAAATGATCCCATGTGAAACACAGTGTTTGTCTCCTCTTTGAAGCAGCTTTATTCAGCCCACCTCAGAGCACAATATGTTTTCATGACTATGAATTAATAATAGGTTTGGTTCCTACAATATTGATCGTTACAAACTAAGTACAGATTGCTGGGACAACAAAGCCATCTGCGGGCTGCTTTGTGGTCTGAGGGTTGTCTGTGAAGCTTTTGTTATGTATGGGGTGGCAAGAGCCTAAACGGATTCTCCAGTGTAAACTACACTCCTCTGGGCTGAGCTGGTGTTGCTACTGTACACAAATCATCTTGTCATGAGGCTTCATGCTCTCATGTTTCACAAAGTAGTTCACTGGAATCTGCTACTCAGACTGATTCACTGTAGGCTGTAGAGAAAGAAAAGATAAATCACAGCAGCTCATTCTTCATAGGTGTGACTGATGTTGGGAGGAACATTTTCTCCTGTAAAGTGTACAAGGGTTTGTGCTGTGATCTGAGGCTCATCTAATGGGTAACCTGAGAGGTTGAGGTAGGGCCTCTGAATACCAACTACCTCTGTGTGCGTGTGTGTGTTTTTGCACATGACTAATTTGTGTACATACTAGTACACAAAAGTCTTATTTGTGAGAGCCTGCCTTTCTTTCATCCACACGTGCATATTTGCAGAAGTTGCACATCACATACATACAGTATCTGCAGGTTTTCAACACCACGGTGCACGTATGCACGATTGTCTGCTTGTCAGCTAATCAAGATGAAGCACAGCATTTGAACTGTGCCGAGGGGAAAACAGAGAGGGGATGAGGAAAGAGAATAGAGTGAGTGTGATTGAGGGAAATGGATGAGTGCAGTGATAAGCGGAGCTGCCTGGACCCTGACAGATACACACAGCAGATGGATGACTCTTATCTGGGAGATCACAGAGTGCACGCTCACGCCTAGGCCCAGTTACAGAGAGCCACGATCACACCAGACAGACGAATAGGCCTACCCCCCACCAATCACACTGCACATACTGTACACACACAAGTGCATGCGTGCACCTACACACACGACCACTTGACAGAATGAACAGATTGCGGTGCTTGCGTTACCTTCGCGTCTTTGACATTGAAATTCACCTGGAGTCCCGTGTCTGAAAGATGTGCTCAAGGAGAGGAGAGAGGAAGGGTGTGGAGAGAGACAGATAAGAGAAATCAATTCAATTTTAATTCAAGCAGCGAGAGCGAGATGTGCTTGTGTGTTTGTGCAACTGTGTCTACATGCACACACTCTATACATGTATGTTGGCATACGAATTTGTCCTCCAACAAGGGAGCCACAGGCACTCTATTCTCACTTTTTTCTGCGGGACAGATTATTTTCACTGATTCTCTGATCACAAACAATGACTGTCATAGAGCTTAAGATGGAGCTGAAGTCACACATGCTCAAAAAACCTTTTGGACATTTTTTTTTGCATAAGGACACTTAATCATTAACCACCTATTACTGAAGCTTTTGCAAGAGTGCTGACAGATTTACCCTTTAAGACACAAGGAGTATACTTTCACTCATCTGCCTCCCATCCACTATCTTCCTTTTCATGTACAATAACTCCCTCTCTCCCTAACACACACCCCCTTTTATTTGGAAAGAGCTCTTCCTCGGCAGCTGTTGAATCTCTGAGCTGCATTTTATAGTGAAGGAGAGTGCCAGTCTCGTCTTCGAGGCAGATGGTGGCTGGCTGGCCTCGCAGACACGTGGCATGTTGGCCGACTGCAGACGGTGCTCCATCTCAAGGAAGCTGCAGCTACAATATGCCTGTACAGTGTTCTCTTATAAAAAAAAAAAACTGCAATCACCTCACTTGCAGCACAGTGCAAGGCGAGCAAGCTACGACTGGAATGTGCGCCACGTATGCGCCCCTCCTGTCAAAGATGTTTTCAAAAGTTGCTCTCTTTTGATAATAACTGGTGTGTGAAGTTCATGAATGTCACCATGGCACATGTTCCCTTATCTTGCATTTAGATGTTTACATTTTTTTCGAGTTGTAAGATAATAATTAGAAGACTTGTGAAGTCATGTGAGAGGAGTTGTGGTTGAAAATAGAGGTAATAATCCAGGTGAACACTGTGCCTTTATTTTCTCTCCATGACAAGGTCATGGCAGTGTGCGGTGACGCCCTGGATTTTCTGTAGCAGGCATGTTCGAACACTTTTCAATTCATCATTTTGATGACAGAAAGAACATCAGTGGGTCAAATAATGAGTTGGGTTTACCTCAAAGCGACAATACTCTGCCCCTAGAATTGTCATGATTGATGTGTCTGAGGGGCCAGGATTCATCTGAGGCTTTTGGTTCGCCTCCAGGGATGAATGTCTACCTCACATTTCACGTTATCCATTAGGCTCTAAGATCCTCCTGACAGAGCTTTTTGTGAACAACAAAAATAGACTCAATGTTTGTGTCTCACAGACAAAAATCTATCCATCACGTTGGAAGTAACAGGCCTCTGCAGCCTCTGCGTGCTGCTCCTTGCACTCACGTACTCATTCTCACGGTGAATGAAGAGCTGTTGCTATCTCCAGCAAGTTGAGGCAGTAGTGGGTGCATGCTAGTCAGATAAGCCCACAGGATGGAGGATGGTACAGTGACAGATATGGATGACGTTAATAGGTGCTTATGAAGCGGTGGGAGCCGGTCAGTGTACTGGCGTCCATGGTCAAATTTGAAAGCACACGGAAACCTGAACTCAGCTCACGCTTGTGACTCATTTCCTCAGCTGGAAACACAGGGATGCCTCCTGTGGGGCGGGAAACAAAGACGCCCTCCAGGACACATCTTGACACATCATTGCTTGTACATTACATCTGGCTGATACCCAACTCCAGATAAGGTCACTGTTTACATATTCTGTGTGTGTGAGAGAGATGAATCAAAGCCAAGAAGGTGTTAAAGAGAAGTTCAAAAAGTCTGAATTAAACCTTTCCGTGGTTTGCCAGGAACTGCCCTCCTCTGTGGCCTTTTACACTCTGACACACCACCATGCTTCATGTGTTTATTTTATTTTACTGACTTGCAGAGCCATTGCTCAGAATACCTTCAGCCTCTGCTTTTGTCTCTTTAGCACCATACTGCGTCAGAGCTCACCACAAAGCCAGTAATAATGAGGGGCGCTCTAAAAGCAGTTTTAATTTCAAGCTCCAGGCTCTTTTGACAGGATAGATGTCCTTTACGTCCTGTGCCCCCCCTCGACTCTTTTTTTTTTTTTTTGGTTGCTTTGTCACTGTTGTCATGAGCACTGAAGCCAGCCAGAGAGGAATTCCAGGAATCTTTTTCGGCTGACTGAAAACTAATGGTGACACAGTCCAAGTAGCAGACCCGTCTCCTCTTTAATAGTGAATTTCAGCCCCTGCATCATGTATAAGAATAGCCTGTGGCCTTACCCACAAAACATTTATATAAACACTGGCTGTTTGCCCATAACCATTTAATTGAATTATTCAGGTTAAATAAACTTTGCTAGAAGAAAACTACTGAACTGACTGAGATTAGTAACAGTTTACAGGAGAGTGTGTTCACCTCACCAGCAGTGACAGGGTTAATCATACCCATATGGTGTACCAAGAGGTTTGGTCCAATGCTGCTGTGGGCCAACAGGAGAGGGAAGGCTGGGTGGGGGCAGAACAGAAGGGAGAGGACAGCGGGGCAGACACTCTCCCAACACCTGCACCTGGTCACTTGATTCACATTCAAACACCCTCAAACTCCCTTTAAAGGATCAGCGGAGCAACATCACAGAGATGGTTGCTGCCTTCCAAGGCTTAAACTTCCGAAAGAGTGGCTCAAGCGTCCACGCTTCAGCTGTGTGCTTTTCTTTTAATATTTGAATGGAGGTCGTCGACTGATTAGGATTTTTTTTTATTCTCAAAGGGAATTTGCAAACATATCGGGTTGTTTTTATGGCTGCGCAGCGCTGCTGAGAGAGAGAGAGAGAGAGATTTTCCAGTCCAGCTCCGAGGCGCAAAACGCGGGGAATGCAGCGGTAACATCCCGCAAGTTTTGGATCTGAGAGGCGCAGCAGCTGTCGAGAAAGTCGGAAATCAAAGGTAGGACATTTAACTTCTCTCTGGTTTAACTTTTAACTCTTGTTTGGTTACTCTATATCGCAGTGTGAATGGTGGGTGACTGAAGTACACCCATTTGTTCGGTTCCTATTTCTGGATGTTGAGTTCACAGGTAAGTGCGCACTCTTCCGTGGAAAAAAAAGAACTAGGTTATAAAAATCCTATAATTATTTATTATCGGGAAACCATATACTGTTACAGCAGAAGTTGAATGTGTCTTGCCGTAACCACCCGACACAGAAAACCAGTAGAAATACCGTCACCCATACAAAATACCATCAAGTACAATCAGGCAATCACACAATGAGCCCCGCAGGCGTAATATAATGCTCTGGTGGTTTTAGATATTTCAGTATCAAGATCTTATTCTTTTTATGTCTTCATTTGAATAATTATAGCAGTCAGGACACGAATTTTAATAATATTGACAGATTAACCAGGTTTAAGACAATTTGCCTGTTGCTTAACCATTAAAAATAATAAAACAAGGGTTTAAAACTGTGTGTGTGTGTGTGTGTGTGTGTGTGTGTGTGTGTGGAACATATGGTCATGAGCTCATTTTAGTAGGATTAGAAAATTAAGTTTTGGTGACAGTGTTTATTTCATGTAAAGTGAAAGTGATCCAGTGCTGTTTCAGTTCTGATCAAAAATATACGTGCACATTATTTTGATTCTTCTTATGGTGCAGACATATTATTAACTATACAGTGATTTATAAGAGGAGTAGAGATCAAGCCTGCCTGGTGAGAAGATATATGGCAGCTTGTGTGATTTTGCCAGGAAGCCGGCGAGTCATTCCCAGTGCCTTCTGTCTTTAATTTCCAAAATTTCAGTTTCATCATGAGTTTTATATGTGTGTCGCGTGTGAAGTGAATGCCTTATTGTGAAATTTAGGGAACATTTAGTGAAATCTCATGAGTTTTCCACAATGAATACTTTTCTCTAAAAGCTCTCATTTTAAGGCTTGTACTGTGTGCCACTGGAGGCCTCTCCTACATGGATGTCATGAGAAAGAAAAAAAAAAGTGCCCGTGGGATGGCTTATAGCCTGAGCAAAGCACACCTTCAGGGAGACAATTTAATGGATGTTATGGACTCAGCTTTTAGTATTCATAATTTATATGGGATCCTCTCCAGCAAAGTGCAGATGCATAATGAATGCTTGAGTTAAGGTCCAACAGTTAGGCTACGTTTCAACACCCCTAAACTGTCAGAAATTGTTTCAGCGAGGACTACCTGTTTCTTTGAACTGTCATGTCTTTCACTCGTCAGCATCTGAAGTAACGTTGATGTGCTTTGTTGAAAGACTGAGAAAGAGGGAGAGGGAATCACTGATGGGCACCGGAGTCTTGTTTGAAAACGGTTTTATGTGAGCCTATCAATGAAATATATGTTCAAGAAAATATAATATGTTTAATAAAATGTACAAGATGAAGACGTGAAGACGTTAATTTCACTTTTCAGAGTTTTTCCGTGTGACTGTGCTTGCAAATGCTATTATGCAGTCATAACACATACCTCACTACATTTACTCTTTAAATAAATAATAGGGCTGTCAAATTTTCCAGAGCAGGTGTGAAGATTTGGACGTTGTTCTCTCCTGCCAAACTATACGTCTCGTCTTGGAAGGCTGCAGGCCAAACTTCTGATCAGAGAGATCAGAGAAAGAGAGAAAGAGAGAGAGTCTCTTGTCTGTCCTTCTTTTTCTGTCTCACATTTCTCATGGGGCACTCTATAATAATAGTTCATTCCTCTTTCTTTTTTCATCCAGATTTAGATCTCTGTGGGCTACCTGCATGACTGTTACCATGACAGCATCTGGAGCCCAGCTTCTCTTGTTGGCCTTATGTGTTTACAGAGGCTCAGGCCTGCAGCAGTCTGCTCCGCGGGTGCGTCTCTCCTTCAAAGGTGAGTTCATACACATTAACTCCTCTGACAGCAGAGATTGCCTTAATAGTTGTTTTTTTTCTTTTACTTGTTTGGCTTTTCCCACTTTGTCACTCGTGCACACATAAACTCATGCACACACCCACGCACGCATCCACACCAGCGGTTATGTTTCCTCTTTATACATATGTAAAGAACCATTTTCCTGCTGCATGTCAAACAGTACAACCCTGAAAACAAAAGGTGGATATTACGTGTGGTTGGTTTCTGGTAGTGCCCTTCGACAGAAATTCTCCCCACACCCACACACCCACACACACACTGTCGTCAGACTTGTCAGTTTTTCTTTGTTTTGGATGTCTGACATGATGACACAAGAAGGAAACACCTGAAATCTGATCATATGAACAAAATGATATTTCAGACCCATAATGTTTTAGCCGCAAGGTATGAATTCAAAAAGAGGGCGGATAGTGTTTTAAAACCTTTTTTTGCAGGCGTTTGGGGATTTTCCCATTTAGTCTGCTCCCTGAACTTATTAACTCTAACAGCAGAGATTCATGTTACAAATATGCTGATGACACCTTTGATCAAAACAATGCAGGATGATTACAGTTATCTCTGTATCTCGATCATGTCGTCTCTTCAAGTGCACCTGTGCATGAGAGCTCGCACGCTCCCAGACACACGCACACACACACACACATCACACCTGAGGTACCTGTAAGTAAGAATTAGAGGCTTGAATCAGATTTATAACATTCTTTAGTGCTTTGATGTGGAGGGCAGTCAAAACATTCTGGTCCCAGATCAGGTCTGTGCAGACGTGTCTTATCTTTCAATTCACTGATGAATATATTTTTGATTTTGTACTTTTTAAACAAGAGACATCTGATGCAGATTAGAGGTGAGCTAATCATGAGATCTGTGGTTGATAGCTGGCAGTTGGAGTGTGAGCACAGTGCTGCTTTGAATTTAAAAGATTTTGTCACACTGAAAACAGCTGTATACATGCTGTTTGTGGACTGTTCCATTTGAGGCTTGACAGGGTAATTGCAGTGCATTTTTATATGACCTTTAGCACTAATCCCCTTTCAGAAAACAGCTTATATGCTGTGGTTGTTTTGCAGTAGGGTGCACAAAGTAATAGTGACCAATTACACAAGTTTCGTCTTGAACTTAATCATGTTCCTCCCTGTGTAAGATGCAGGAATTCAAATCAGTTCTGAGCTCTCAGAGAAACTCACATTCAGGAGCGTGTTGAATACAGCTCACAGGTGTTGGATTATTGTTTACTGTTGTGACTGTTACTAAGTTTTTACAGATGAAGCCGCCACGTTCACGAATCTCAGTCACCCTTCCCCCTAATACGAAACAAAAAGGAGAAAAGTTGGATTTAGTCACCAACTGTTTTGTACCACTCCGAGGATTTATTGTTCATTGTTTGTGACAGCGAGTCTCTTTGTTCTCTGAGGCGCCTGTGGAGGAGGTTTCGGGGCGACTGGAGGACATGTGACTTTTGTGAATGAATGAGCCGGCCTGAGTGACAGGGCTGGGGAAAAGGAGGCCTGCAGATGATAGACATTGTGTATTGTTTCCTCTGTCACTGGGAAGTTGTGTTACTTATATACACTTCAAAGACACTGACTGAGTCTCATTTAACAGGGTCCGTCAGCATTGCTAGAGAGCTAAATGTGCAGTGTAACTGAAGCAGTGCTGTCGCCAGTCTGTTCATACTTGAGCTAGGCAGCAGTGGTCCCTGGTGCCTTAGTGACAGTAGGTTATAATATGAGAGCTCATAGTGGCCCAGCTGTAGCTTCATACTTGAATCTTATGTCCTACCCAGTGGTTCCCCGATCAGTGTCAGAATGTTGTCAGGGGATCACGTTTGCTGAATGTTTACCAGATGATGGCAGTACATTGTTTGCTATTTTTGGAGAATGGAGACATGTATAGGGGTGTGGTGTTTCTACATTTAGCCTGTTCAGTGAATCCACCATGGCCCAGTGGAGATTGGCCAGAGGCTTGTTATCCTGTGTTTACCTCTCAGGAACAGAACCAGATCTCGTCCAATATGTAAGACTCCATCCCGTGTTGTTCGGAGATCCAATTGCCTAGCTTACTTTAGTGGGACCTTGAGTGCATCCTGTTAAAATTGACCTCGGAAGGAAAATGAAAAGGACTTTGATGTAAATAAAGATTGTGCTTCCTCTTGAATCCCTGTAAGCCGGCTTCTGAGGGTCTCTGGGAACATTTGTCATTACATAAGCCTGCTGTCTTTAACATGCCTCCATCGTGTGCCAGTGACCACATATGGTGGTCAGTAACGTACACATACCATGTGTGTGTGAATGTGTTGCTTTTTGTGTGTTTAAAATGGTGCAATGAATTGTTAGATGGAAGAGTGGGGGGAGAGCAAATCACATTCAGAGGAAGAGTTCAACACACACTGCCGTTTGTCTCGCAGCAGATAAAAACTGCTCAATCAAAGTTTTCAGGAGAACAAAAATAGGAGAAACTTTTTCCACTGCAGCGTGTCTTAACAGGTTACGCTCCGCTGAACACAATCCTGATCTTAAGAATTAGCTGTGAGTTCCACTGACCGTGTTTCCTAAGGGACTGGCTTTTTCATCTAACTCCACAAGGCATGTGGCGCCTCAAACTCAATCAGACAGTCAGGACACATAAAATATTGAGATCTTAAAAGCGACTGTGTATCTTAAAATGCTCTAAGTTGAGTTATATTTAATCAGTGACACATATTTTCCAGAAAAGAAGTGAGAACTGTGTTATTCAAGGGACCATAAGTTCAGCCAAGGCAGTAATGAAACATGTTAAAGGCATAAAGGGAATAATGTGGATAGTTGTTGAGAGGTATCCTTTGCTCTCCCTGCTGTTAGTTTTCCAAGTGGTGTGAATGGTTTTCAGCTAACTTTTGTTTTCCCACACAGAACTGATGGACACACGTGCTGCACGGCCCTTCAGCTTCTCCTTCAACACCAGTGACTACCGCGTTCTCCTAATGGATCAGGATCAGGGCCGGTTGTACCTGGGCAGCCGGGAGTACCTGGTGGCCCTGGACATGCAGAATGTCAACAAGGAGCCACTCATAGTGTGTACAATTACAGCAGCTGGGTTTCTATTTAAATCCAGCCTGTTATTTGGTATGTGGCATTAAGTCTGTAAATGCAGTGATCCTGTATAATCCAGTATTTTCTGGTGTTTTGAAACAAACAGATCCATTGGCCAGCCTCTGCTAAGAGAAAGGGAGAATGTCAGATGACGGGAAAAGGAAAACAGGTGGGATCTTGTATTTACATCCTGCTCTTTCAAAAATCACAGACTTCTGCTTTAAAGACGGGGACAAAGATAACGATGCTGCTTGAATTCCATTTGTCTTACTCGTCTTTGTCCAGGGTGAATGCGCCAACTTTGTGCGGTTGATAGAGCCGTGGAACCGCACCCACCTATACACCTGTGGAACAGGGGCGTACCAGCCTATCTGCACGTTCATCAACAGAGGCTGGAGGGCAGAGGTGAACACAAAGACTTTTACAGTTCCCTGAGTGGGATTTACAGCAAAAATCCCTCAGCAGTGGGTCTAGAAAGCTTTGTCCTGCTTAATATTTCAGCACTACAAACTGGGACACTGATTTGTTTGTGTTTTTCTCATATTCCCTTGTGACATTCTGGCAGTCTATTTTTATGCATACTCTCCCTGTCTAACTTGCCTCTGCAGGACTACCTGTTTAGGCTGGTCCCTGGGTACGTGGATTCAGGGAAGGGAAAATGTTCCTATGATCCCAAACAGGAGAGTGTTGCAGTTCTGCTCAGTAAGACAAGTTTCATTCATAAGAAGGAAAAAAACACAAAACACAATTTTTTTTTATATTTAAATGCTGAATCATAAAGTCTAACTTCTCTGTCTCTGTCTCACCTGTGCAGATGGCAACCTATATGCAGGCGTCCATATCGACTTCATGAGTACAGATGCTGCTCTGTTTAGGACTATGGGAGGGAGAACTGCAATCAGAACAGAGCAGTATGACTCCAGGTGGCTCAATGGTGAGTAAGTGTGGGTGTGAGGAGGTAAATGCTTCTGATTACAGGTTATGGTTCTTCTCATTTTATTTGACAACCACTTGCCTCAATCCTGTCTCTCCTTATCTGTCTTTATCCTCTAGAGCCTGTGTTTGTTCAGATCCAGCAGATCCCTGACAGTGCAGAAAGGAATGATGACAAACTTTACTTCTTTTTCCGTGAAAAGACTCTAGACTCCAGCAGCGGGGCGAGCCCCAGTGTTATAGCCAGAGTGGGAAGAGTGTGTCTGGTGAGTCAAACCACTGTAGTGAAAATACATGCAATTTGTGCTTACCTTGTAATATAAAACACATTGTACATATTGAATCATGACATGAAATCGTGAATTTCCATGCTGTCTAGAATGATGAAGGAGGGCAGAAGTCCCTGGTGAACCGCTGGACCACGTTCCTGAAGGCTCGTCTTATCTGTTCAGTGATAGGAGAAGATGGAGTGGAGACGCGATTTGATGAACTACGTAATGCGTCTAAACTGATTGCATTTTAATTGCAACTGCTTTTATTATGGTGGTATTGATTTAAGTATAATTCTTCTTCCAGGGGATGTGTTTATTCAACCCACACAGGATGAACGAAACCCTATGGTGTTTGCTCTCTTCACCACAGCAGGGTGAGTCTAAGGGTTTGTGAGCTTTTGGTTGATAAATTCACACCTCATCCAGCCTCATCTTAAGTGTTTTTTACATTCAACGTCTTTATAAACTATTCATGCTTTAATTTCAGGGTTGTCCTCTAATTACCTTAAATGTCTGTTTCTGTTTAAGCTCTGTGTTCAAAGGCTCAGCAGTCTGTGTGTACTCAATGTCTGATATACGCAACGTCTTCAATGGACCGTTTGCCCACAAACATGGCCATAATTACCAATGGACAGAGTACACTGGCAAGATTCCCTACCCACGTCCTGGAACAGTGAGTATCGCTCATGTTATGTCAAAGTGATATCAGTGAAATACACCACAGACTCTCTCCACCTCCAAACTCTACCTCTTCTTTCTTTCCATCCAGTGTCCAGGAGGAACCTTCACTCCTGGTATCCGTTCCTCCAAGAACTTTTCAGATGAGGCTGTGAATTTCGTCAGAGCCCATCCCCTCATGTTTCATCCAGTTTATCCTATCCACCGCCGCCCCCTGGTGGTGAGAACAGGCGTGGACTACCGCTACACTGCCCTGGTGGTGGATCAAGTGGATGCTGTGGACGGACGCTACGAGGTGCTCTTTCTTGGCACAGGTGAGGCAGCTGCAGGGCTGAAGGTGAACTGAAGCTGAACTTCTCCAGTTGAAGGAGTACTTTGAACAAAATTTTTACATAAAATTTGTCTTACTTATAGATCGAGGCACTGTGCAAAAAGTCATTGTTTTGCCTAAGGATCCGACCAGCATGGAGGAACTCACACTAGAGGAAGTGGAGGTTTTCCGGGTATGTGTAAATATGTGACCCCGAAATGACTCAACTGCTCTCATTTGAAGATAAGATGTTGTTGATTTTTCTTTTTTTCTTTTTTTAATTTACAGAGCAGAGCTCCGGTCAAAACAATGAAAATATCTTCTAAAAGGGTAAGAAAATTCCTCATAAATCTGGCTTGATGAAATGTATTTCAGTGCATATATTGAAACTGATTCCTTGTGACCTGAGTGAGTTGAGATTGTTTTGCTTGTGTCGCTGCAGCAACAGCTTTATGTGTCGTCAGATGCTGGGCTGACCCAGGTGTCGCTGCATCGCTGTGGCGTCTATGGCAGAGCCTGCTCCGACTGTTGTCTGGCTCGGGACCCCTACTGTGCCTGGGATGGAGAGAGCTGCTCTGCCTTTACTCCATCCACCAAGAGGTCAGGGATATGTCATAGCATCAGGGTACATTGTTTCCAGACTAAGTGAAAGTGTGTTAACTCCTAAAACTGATCTTCATCTCAGGCGGAGCAGAAGACAGGATGTTAAACATGGTGATCCCCTGAGGCAGTGCAGAGGCTTCAATGCCAAAGGTGTGGCAATTTGTTTGTGTTTAAAGATTACACTTAAAATTTGTGTTGACGCAATTTGCAGCATTTCTTTTCTCTAAATCTGTTTAGTGGAGAAACGTCTGAAAGAAACTGTGCAGTTTGGGGTGGAGGGCAGCAGTACCTTCTTAGAGTGTCAGCCTCGCTCTCCTCAGGCTACAGTCAAGTGGCTTTTCCAGAGGGAAGGAAGGAGGAAAGTGGTGAGGAAGAACAACTATTTTAGTATTATAGGAATAGTCTGGCACTTTGGAAAATACCATTAGTCACGTTTTGCTCAGAGTTAGATGAAAAGATTGACACTATTCACATCACTGTGCCACTGTTAAATGTACTGTAAGTCTTGTTGGTAACAAATAGACCAGCACATACTGTATACCCTATAAAACTGCAACTTGCTTCATATTGTATCATTAGCATTAGCATGAAATTTATA